>JBBBDQ010000514.1:5380000-5452500 GCA_037127315.1 Ascarosepion bandense | reverse complement strand
CCCGCGACGGACGCTTCTAGTTTAAATTTTAAAATCATTTGTTTCTGATGAAAGGCCGAGGAAGGTCTGAAATATCAAATATATATATATAATAATAGAAATAAATAGATACTGTCAAAAAAATACATTTTTAACTTACAACTTTTTAGTAGTTTTTCCTATACATATTCAGACAGTATACGTGGATTATCATTATGCTATATATATATATATATATATATATATATATATATATACAGATTATATATATGTATATATATATGTATATATATATATATATGTATATATATATATATATATTCTAAACATATACTGTTAAATATAAGAGACAATGAATGTCTATTATGTTTAATCATTAGCCGTTCTAAATGTCGTATTTTGGCTTTAATTTCAGTTGAAAATAAAGACAAAAATTCTCCAACATTTGGATAATTTTATTAATTTGGTTCTAAGCTTTCGGCTCACATGAGTCATCTTCAGAGAGGTTATTAAGATGGTAATTCTGTGTTTGTTATTTTTGGTAACTATTGCCGTTGCCTAGCGGAGTTTTATGTCAACACAAAATAAAATCGTTGATGATGGCGGATATTACTGTATTACCATCTCTGAAGATGGCTCATGTGAGCCGAAAGCTTAGAACCAATTAATAAAAAATTATCCAAATGTTGGAGAATTTTTGTCTTTATTTTCACCTGAAATTAAAGCCAAAATAAGCTGTTTAGAACTGCTTATGATTAAACATATTAGACATTCATTGTCTCTTATATTTAACAGTATATGTTTAGAAAATTATTTGCTGCCTCGATACACTATATATATATATATATATATATATATATATATATATATATATATATATATCAGAAAGCAAAAGTTGGTAATAATATATTTCGCCGCTCGTCAGACCAAATTCATACAAGAAATATATTATTACCAATGGATTTGTAAAAATATCTAACTTTTGTTTCCTGATTATAATACTCTGTTAAATTTAACAATAAATTTTAACATTGAGTTCTCTTTGAAGTTTGTCTCTATTGGAATTTACCTTACCAAATTTAAAGGATTCTACTTTATATATATATATATATATATATATATATATATATATATATATATATATATATATATATGCAAATGCATTTTTACTATAAACAAGATGAAAAACATTTTAAAATATCTAATAAGCACTTATATATTCCCCACCGACACCAGGAAAAAATAAAACCAATTATATGCTATAATAAATTTAACACAGCCACCTTATTCATATGCAATAAATCTTATCTGTCACCTATTGTAAAAGACCAACATTGAATACCAGCTTAAATGTTATTTGGGAGATTGTATCTCTAACAAAAAGTAAGTACATACGTTGGTTTGACAACAACAACATTATCAAAACGTCTTATACTTCATTTATCAAAGACAAGTTCTATAGCATATTTAAATTTACGTTCCTGTCCACCTTCATGTACAGAAATACTTCTTGACAACATAAGTATACTACACTGTGAAAATATAAAACAAAAACATTCTCAGGGCTCCCTATATATATATATATATATATATATATATATATATATATATATATATAAAACGAACCAACACTAAACAAATTTATAAAGAGTATAGTAGCAATGTTTTAAAATGTATTTGAGTTGACGAACATCTAACACGGTTTAGCAGTTTACCGTGTCTGGTTATCCCCCTTACATCTTTCAATTATAATTATTTGAGTAGATATTCTGTTTTTAAGCAAACAATGTATTTATATATTTATTGCTACCGGCCTGATTATATATATCTCCCCTCATATAGAGCACTTTACGATAAATAACCCAGCTTGTCAAAATACCTTTAGTAAAACTACTGAAAAAACAAAATTCTTCGCGCTAAATATTGTATAACTGAATATTATATAAATATATATATATATATATATATATATATATGAGCTAAATTAGCTCATTGAAATGGATTATAATTTATAATCAATTTAAATGATGTGTTGAGTTTTCCTTCATAAATATAATATTGCTTTCGATAACACCAATTAAACTCTCTATATAGATATAACACTTTGTATTTTATATTAAGTTAATCTTGTTGGATTATCCTCACCATTTACGAACTTTACATATATATATATATATATATATATATATATATATATATATATATATATATATATATATTTTAATCATATCACCCCGAGCAAGGCGATAACGCCACTGATGTGCAGGGGGCTACGTAAGAGTAAAAAGATTGGAAAAGAGAAAGCCGGAAACCACATCCTAAACAGGGAACAAGGGATGAGCCTCTTTATCTGTTGAATAGACGTGGGTGGAGTGTGAACCGGGCGATAGTTTAGTCTATCTACTCCAATTGAAAAAAAAAAAAGAAAAAAAAAGAATATATATATATATATATATATATATATATATATAACATTAGAACATGTGCAAACTAGAAACTTGTGTATATATATATATATATATATATGTGTGTGTGTGTGTGTGTGTGTGTGTGTGTGTGTGTGTGAGCGTATACACCAGTTGAAAAGTTTGAGTTTACTCAGATAATTTTTTAAACTGGCCCAAAAACTAGTTGTTTTGTATTTTGAATGAATAGTACATGAAATAGAATTGAAAGGTTTCACTCGTCTGTCAAGTTCACTCTGTGTTAATTCTAAAGGTGGCCTCAAAACGTTGAACTGTGATTATATATATATATAACCCAGAAACAAAAAGGTTTCTAAATAACACATTAAAATTAGATAGTTTTCTTTTTTTTAAGGTAAATTATAAAGATTTCAGTCATTTTAGCGTCTTTACTTTTATTTTTAGAATTCCTCCAGTTTCCTATTAGCACATCACTGAATAAATCTCGGGCCGAACTAATAAAACAGCTTTTAGGCAAAATTCGACTTTATTCATCAACATAGTCTCCTTCTAGGGTGATACACTGATTACAACGCTTCTCTATCGATTCGATGATTTTTTTTTTTGTAGAACAATTTTTCGTTGGCCTCAATTTAAGCCTCTATTTCCGATATCTCATCTTCATTGAAGCCAAATCCTTTTCACTGGCGCATTCTTTTGTGGTCTTCAAACAGCCAGTCGTCCCTGTGAGCTATGTCTAAAGAATAGGGTGGATGCGGAAACAATTCGAAGTGCAATTCATGTAGTTTTGCCATCGTTCCAATCGACTTGTGTCACGTTGCGTTTTCTTGGTGAAAGATCATTTTTTCTTCCTTATTTGTGGCCGTTTTTTGGGGCGATTTCTTCCTTCAAACTCACCAATAATGCTATAAAATATTCGGTATTTATACTTCTTTATTTTTCAAGGTAATCGATGAACAAAATTCTATGCGCATCCAAAATACGAAAGCCAAAACCTTGCCTGATGATGCTTGCATATTTGGTCGCTTTTGACGGTTTTCACCTGCTGCTGACTACCGATTTGACTACGGAGTGAAGTGTTGCGTTCATATTTCATCCATTGTCACATATTTACTCAAAAATTATTTCTTGTTGCATTGAAACAGTTTCAAACAAAGCTCTGAATCGTCGACGCGTTGTTGTTTTGATTTAATGTGAGAAAACGCGGCACCCACTTTGAACACAGCTTTCTCATTGACAAATGTTAATGCAAAATGGTGAATACACTGCCTTCTGATATGTTCAACTGCTCTGCTATCTCACGCAACTTTAATTGACGATCGTGCAAATTGAGTTTCTGGATTTTTGGTGTTTTCCGGGAGAACTGCCGATTTTCGACGACCTGAGCGTTCAGTATTATTTGTGTCTGTACGACCGAGTTTAAAGTCAGCATACTACCTCTTAACCGTTGTTTCCGACGTAGCAGTGTCCGAATAACACTTATGAAGCCATTGTTTTGCTTGAACAGCATTTTTCCATTCAGAAAGCAATGCTTTATTAACATACGAAATTTAGATTTTTCTATTATATTGAAAATTTGCATCAGTAGCTTCACTTAAATAACTAATTTGTAAATTGATAATCCGATTACTCCCAATTTTGTCACGAGCAATTTGAAGGTTATATATATATATATATATATATATATATATATAGAGAGAGAGAGAGAGAGAGAGATTTTTATTGGTGGAGCTATTTATATGTCAGGCCCGGAACTTACTGATGTGTCACTACCAAAATGTTCAAATTTAGATTAGTCCGTCCACAATACATTTGGCTAGATTATTATTATTTTGTACGAGAAACATTATATTTTATTTTCACCATTAACCGTTTTGTAGAGTTTTGAAATTTTGAAAAGGGCGGGAGATTTGATTAAGTTCAAGGGATTCATGAAAAATTAATGATATCATTTGATTTTGCAAAGACATGCTGTACCATTTGATTAACGATTGATTGGAAAAAAATCTGAATTATGTCAAAACAGGAACAAAATGTTTTAAATTATGACTTGGTAATCTTCTGAGTTCTCCCTCATAAAATTAGTATGAGATCAATTGAATAGGATAATTTGAAGAGAATACCAAAAGAGTGAGAGTGAACTTTTTAAAATGCTTGAAGAATGCTTGAGAAGCTCTGGTTCTATGTTTTTCCGAAAACGGTTGGAAAGAATGTGAAAATTTGTAAAGGCTGGTGGTGTTTATATTGACGCAAAATATATGATGTTAGTGTATGATCGCTTTTTTTTTATAAGTAAGTGTTTATTTTTATTAAAATATATCAAATAGACAGTAGTTACTAAAATTTTATCTATAGAACAATATTTACCATTTATAGAACTATTATGAAAATATTTATAGAAATGACACAGGGATGTTACTCGACAACGGTGGGAAAAATGACTGAAGACGAAATACCAGGTCAGTTTTTTTTTTCTATTTTATCATGACTTTTTAAATACATAGCAGAAGCACCAGACTAGATGTGACTGTAATATTTATAGTATGGACGAATGCTAGATTTATAAATATATGAGATAGATTCATTGGGGGCGGGAATTGTCTCTCACGACAGTGAACTAGCTATTTCCAGTAGCAAACCTAGCAATTAATTCAATATAGTCTTTTCACTTCATTTCAGCCGAGAAAGCACAACGGGTCCTTATCCTAGAGGTTAGCATCAGTTATGTTGATAGGAGACAGAAAGGTGATTAATAAGAAAGTAGTTTTGTTGTGGATGCTGCATGATCTTAGAGGTATATCTACTGTGGAGGATTCTAAAATCAGTGCACTTTCCGTCAATAAAGATATGATTTACTCTGAAGAAGTCCTTTGGAAGGACGAAACCCATCACATAAAATTATTTTCATTTTGTCATACAATTACCATTATCTGTCTGATATTGTGTGTGTATTCAAACATATTTTATCTCACTTTCTCACTTCTCCACCCTCGCTCAGACACTTACCCCCCCACACACATACTTTTGCCATTTCCTATTTCTTGTTTTTAACTTATTGTTTGTGCCAAACGAAAGCTGACCTCAGTCTAAGGAGCTTAGGTTGGTGCAAAGTACAATCTTGAATGATTTCGGAGTTTCATTCTTTTATTTTTATTTTTTTATTCTTATTTTTTTTTTTTTGTGGTGGGGGGTAAAGTCGGAAAATGAAAAAGCCAAAAATAAAGAGCAGATTTTTACAGTCCCATTAAGAGGCGGGGTGCTGAAAAGTTATTGATCAGACTAAAAATTCCCTCACATACCAATATTAGGTTTGTTTATTCACACTTTTCAAAACAGTTTCAGTCGATAATGCCCTCAACTCGTATTCATTACATATTTTCTTTAATCATCCTCCACGAGCAAGGCAATAAAGTTACTACGATGCAAGAGGCTTCTGCGTATTTGTCTATATTTCTGAGATTACGTAGTATTTACATTATTCGGACTATTGTCCTCATTTTTGTTGCCATTTGTACGACATTTCGGCCGTTGTACGCTCCGGCCTTCTTCCGGTGCTGGGAATTTCGAACCGAACCCTTTATTACAATCACTGGGGTATATCATTTTCATTCCTTGCGTAGTAATGCCACGATTGGAAATCATGAGTTATCTCCCTCTAACCTGCAAGTTACTTGTTAATCACTGGTGTAGCAGGGTATTGAACTCACAAATATTTGGGTCAAGTCACAGGAACTAACCAACGTCTATATCCACTGGGCCATGTGTCCTTAAGGATAAAGATGAGGACAATAGCCCGAATAATATAAATACTGTAGGTTACTGCATGTTAGCGAATATGACAGAAAAAAATAAACATACAGACACACACTATTAAGGCGTGATCAATAAAAGAACAGGAATTATGAAGACATAAGATAAGGATTGACATTACATTTATATCAAAGTTGACTCGGGTGCAAGAAGCCAGAAAAGAGTGCCAAAATTGCGATAGAAAAAAGTATTAACATAGAACTTACGGTTTTTTTGGGGTTTTTTTTCTTATAAGCGTTTCACCCAGAGAGGGGTGGGTGATAGGCGGGTAAGGATACCGAGAATGAGGGTTGGGTAGATGAGAGTGTTCTGAGAGTAGTTGGGAGTTAGTGTGATAGGAGGTGTCTATTGACCCTACATTTAAACACCTGGAGATTGTAACTGTCGGGAAAGCAGACTTGTGGAAGGGAGTTCCACAGGCGGGAAGCGCGAGAAAATAACCTGTTGGAGTAGAATTTACGGTTACATCTTATTTGTTTAACTGTAAAAGGGTGGGATCTAGTTGCTAATCTAGTATCTCGTGTAAATTCGTGCTTAGGCGGCACCAGTGATCTAAGCTCATCGGAGCAGAAGCCATGAAAGTACTTGTAGAAGAGGCACAGGGAAGCCACATCACGCCGGTGAGAGAGCGGCTGCAGCCGGTCTACCAAGTCAGTATCAACCACGTTACAGATCCTCCTTTGTATTTTGTCAAGAAGCCCAAGGAGAGCAGCAGGGGCACCCGACCAGATATGGCAGCAATATTCAATACACGGGAGGATGGTAGATTTGTATATGTGCAGAATAGATTCAGGTGGGAAAAACTTCCGGGCCCTGCACAGGGAGCCGACTTTCATAGCAGCAGATTTGGCAATGGATTCAATATAGTCAATCCATTGAGGTCCACCGAAAGTGTAAGGCCAAGGAGGCGTAGTATTTTACTCTCTGGGAGGCTAGCCTGTCCCATGCTAATGGGAGGTAGATGCGATTTCAATATATTGAGACATTACCGCCAATCTAGTACTGCGCTGAAAATCATTAATACTAGCTACTATAGAGAAAATTTTATCAGAACAATTACCAATGAAAATAGTTATAGAAAAGGCAGAGGAAAGCTACGTTACGGCCGCGGGAGGGGGAGTGAAGGCGAGATGCTAAACCAGATAGGATAGGATATATATATATATATATAACATAGTGATGATCCACGTATACTGTCTTAATATCTATAGGAAAGAACCTTAATAAAAAGTTTTGAATTTAAAAATGTACAATTTTTGGACAGTATTTGTTTATTTTTATTATTGTATTTTATATTTCAGACCGCCCTCGGTCCTTCTTCAGAAACGAGTGATTTTTAAATTTGAATTAGAAACGTATTTCACGATAGCGTCCGAATATTTTTTTGTGTTTACATCACGTGGTGTGTTTGTTCACAACATGCGGCACGTCCGTAGAGAAAGTCTGTTTGTTTTAGATAAACATTTCTTTGAATATCTGAAAAAAAATTTTTAGCTATTGAAATATTTGTAAAGATTCAACACACCTAAGTCCCTATTTAACCCTAGCTTGTGAGTATTTAATTTTAAAATCCAGTATTTTTCTTTCTTTCTGCGTGTGTATGTAGAACTAAAATTGGAGTCTATTAGTAAACATTTGCAATTTTCTAAAGTATGATCAGGTTGATTAAAATGGGATGCAATTGGGGAGTATACATTTTTTGTCGTATATTTAGTTTGTGATTATTGAAGCGAAATCTAAAGCTATTACCGGATTCGCCGATATATCCACTGTTGGGCAAATTGAGCAGAAGAGAAAGTATATGATGTTTTTGCTGTCACAAGTAAAGTTTGGTGGGTGTAATTTTATTTTGGTGTTGGGTACAGAGAATGTTTTGTCTGTTATTAAATGTTTACAAATTAAACAGCGAGGCTTCCCACATTTTAAATTCCCTGATAGGTTTGTATTATTTAAATATTTGTTAGAAGTGAGGATAGTTGATAGGTTGGGTGTTTGTTTCTTTGCATTTATGGGTGGTTTATCGAAAATGTCTTTGATGTTTTTGTTTGATTGGAGGTTCCTGTAATCATTTTTTAAATTTTTGATAATGTGTGTAGGAATATTGATTATAGTTAAAAACCATGGGAATATATATATGTGTGTGTGTGTGTGTGTGTGTGTGTGTGTGTGTGTGTGTGTGTGTGTGCGCGCACGCGCGCGCTGTGGATCTTCGTCGCTAATCTGTTATGGCGTTGTGGCGAAACTTCGCTGCAAAGTGTAGTGACCGGTTTGGTCGAACGTAAGACACGGAACAAGGAGGTAGGTCCAAAACAGTATGTTAGTATAACAAGAAGCAAGATATTCAAATAAAGTGTTAATAATAAGTAATGTAGAAATAAGTAAGTCCGAAATGCCTGACTATTGCCTGACTAGTAGCTGTCGTCCACTTCCGTTAACTGCTTCCGTTAACTGCTCTTTGTTAACTACCCTTGTTAACTGCTCTCCGGAAGTCACGCAGGTAATTTATATGTAGCAATATTGTATATATATTTTTAATCATATTGCCCTTAGCAAGGCAGTTTGATGCCACTGGTGCGTAGGGGGTTACATAGGAGAAAAGTTATGAGAAAGAGAGACAGGTTATAGAGGATGTCAGGAAGTGGGTAATAGAAAGATGAGAATACTGATGAGTGTGGAGTGGACGGAGAAAGGAGCATGAAAGAGAGAGGATGCAAGTTAGTGAGATAAGAGATGACTATTGACTTTACATTTAAATTCTTGGAGATTGTAGATGTCGGGGAAGTAAGTAAGCGGAAGGGAATTCCACAGGCGGGAAGTGCGAGAAAAGAAGCTGTGGAGTAGAATTTGTGTTGTTAGTTATTAAGTTTAAAGAAAGTTTATGGTACATAACGCTATTTTGTCATGTAGACTAGGTTACATTTGTCTTTCTTGTATATTTGTTGCTAGTTTGTCTTCAACGTTTAATGTGTGTAGTAGTGAGTTAACTGAGTATTTTATTTAATTCTTTTAAATTTCTTTTTTCTGTTCTTTTTTCTGTTTACTCTAACACTGTTGTCGGTCTGTCTGGGTGTCTGTCTGTCTGGGTGTCTGTCTGTCTGGGTGTCTGTTGTCTTTGTTTCTTTCATTCTTTTTTTTTTTAACTTATTTGTTCTTTATTTTTATTTTTTTGTTCTGACACCCACGTCTTTGTTTTTAACTTTTTTCTTTCTTTTTAATTTTAATTGTTCTTTTTAATTTCCTTTTCTATTTTTTTCTTCTCTTTACTCTGACAACCATAGTTTTTTTTACTTTCTTTTATTTATTTGTAACTTATTTTTCTACTCTTTCCTATTTTCTCTTCTGATACTGCCGTCTTCTTTTTTACCTTATTTTTTGTTTCTTTCTTTTTTATTTTTATTTTTCTTTTTTTCTTTTCTTTTCTTCTCTTTACTCTGAAAACCATAGTCCTTTCTTTCTTTCTTTCTTTTTTATTTTCTCCTATTTTTCTTTTTAATCTATTTTTCTATTTTTTCTTTCGTTTTGCCATAACACTCAATGCATTTTCCTTTGGTATTTTTTATTTCCTTTTTCTTTTAGTTCTGATTCATTTTCCTTCCTTTTCGTTTATCTTCTTTTCTTTACTTCTTCTCCTTCTGGCACTTACCGTTTCTTTTCTTTTTTCCATTTTCTTTCTTAATAACATTTTTCAATGTCACAACCGGCGGCATTCATTTGTTCTTTATTTCCGCCATTCTACCGACCATTGTGTATCGTCTGACAACTTACTGTTGACGTCACTACAATCGACACAAGATCCCCCTCGTTTGTTGTTCTTGTCGAATCCTTTTCTTTGGGAAGGTGGGCGGCAATTCTTCAATCAATAGAATTAAATTTTTCCTACTTTCCTTACAATCTTCTCACCTCGGCTTTCTTGTTGCTACTCGTAACTTTTTATTTCATTTCTTTTTTGCTTCCCGACTCATGCCATCCTTTACGTTTTTTCTTTGCACAAAAACATTTTTGATTGTGACGAAGTCACAACCAGCTATTTTATTTTATTTATTCATAAAGTTAGTTCACTGTGTCGTGCTAGACAACTTTTCCTCACAAGAATCAGCAATGTTATCGGTCCAGAACTACCATTTCGGCTAAAGTAATTTTCTCACCACCTTACTTTGTATATAAAGACTTTTATGATAATTCTTTAATAAACTTTCCTCAAAATTGTTATCCCCACCAACAAGTAAACAAATTGTACATACAGGAACTAGTTAGAACTAAAGAGAGACTAGAGAGTTATTAAGATGGCAGTAGTAAGCAGTGGCGATTTTGGAACTCTGAAAGTAGGGGGGCACATAGGGACCGAGGTTTTTCTGAGGAAGAGTTGGGTAAGCTCAAGCAACGTCTTCATTTTCATTCTACATCACTATCGTATACACAACTTAGGAATGAGTTTGAGTATAAATATGTTACTTTACTGACCAATTTTTTCACTCGTCCATAAATCACTGACTGCCTATGTATATACATATCAAGTTGGAGACATTATTTCTAATTAATATCTTTCTTCAGGTATGAAAAAGTGACTATTAAATCTCTTTCTCTCCCTAATAACATGCCTGTTTCTATCTATCTGGTTGTTTGATTTTGTTTGTTTCTTTCAAACTGGTCTCTGTATGTGTCCTTAAAAAGTTACATAAAAAAGAAAACGCAGAGGGAAAAGTGTTGAAGATCAAATTTTATTAAATCAGAGACTGATCAGTTTCATAAAATTTTTAAGCTTATAAAAGTGGGGGGTGGGCAACCGATGAGCCATCCAAAATTCTGTGGGTGGCTTCGGCCCCTTCTGGTTCTCCGTAGATCTGCCACTGGTAGTAAGAAGGGTAAGTAAGAATGTGTTGTTTTGTTGTAAGTAATGCTGCGGTATGTTTGGGTTAGTATTTGTGGCTAACTAAGTTTAAGATAAAGCAGATTGAAGACCAGCTTTGCCCAATCCCTCTTCTTAGCCTTGTGCCACATTTTTGTATTTCCAAAATAAATATTAATTTCATCAAAGATCGATAGATTTTGTGAATTTAAGCGCAGTGGATGCGTTTTTTGTTGCGAAAGTGCGTTGTGGTGTGGTGGATATCGGCTCGGAACGAGAAATCGCAGAGCCGAGTTCGAATTCCACGTTACGCTTATTCACTCTTCCACTGCAGAATATAAAAAATGGTACTAGAGACTTCTGATTCTTTCTTTCATTGGTTCCTGTATATCAATGTTACTCTTAAATTCTCTCTACCACAACAGAAAGTACAAAATGGTAAACAGGATATTAGAGTCTATTGGTTACTTCCGTCATTGGTTCCTGTGCACCAACGTTACTCTTAAATTTTTTCGTCTACTGAAGAATTTACAAAATGATAGACAAGATACTAGAGGCTTCTGATTTCTTCCTTCATCTGTTCTTTTATACCAACCTTACTTTTATGTAGCACCGTATCCTGACCCCACTGGACCGACGTACTCCACAAGACCGGCTGTTGGTCCCGTATGGTCTCGTATTACAGGTTAGGCTTGAGCCTGCAGTTCCAAATGTCGATTTGATGCCACCCTCCAGCCACATTGTGATTTTTTATCAGATCGTAGAAATCCGAAGATCCTCGTTAGTCCACCTGAAAGTTTGTCGAGTGAGAATCGGGTTAACAGAAAAACGAATATAATAAAATCGATTCGATTTTGGGAAGACAAACGTTTTTTTCTATAAATACAAACAAAAAAAAATCCTTGTTGCAAAACATTGAATGTCTTTTGCATATGAACTTTAACCGAACAAAACAAAATACTTCAAATAATTTTGTTTAACCCTTTTTAGTTCGTTCTTAGTGTAACTGATTCAACCGTCGACGTTCCTGTTCTGCGTGGTGGTGGTGGTAGTATTATTATTATTATTAGTAGTAGTAGTAGCGGTATTTAGATATTAGCGGAAGTAATTTGCTTTTTCGGTCATCGTCTCAGCAACACACACATCGTTCGTTTTCTTTCAATCTCTGACGTCACTCAACTCAGTTCGACTGCATTCGAAAATAGTCAGAACTCAAACTCCTCTTCTAGCAGACCACTACCAACTTAATCTCGGACACAAGTGCCTCCTCGGCAGCCCACTACCAACTCAATCTCGGACACAAGTGCCTCCTCGGCAGCCCACTACCAACTCAATCTCGGACACAAGTGCCTCCTCGGCAGCCCACTACCAACTCAATCTCGGACACAAGTGCCTCCTCGGCAGCCCACTACCAACTCAATCTCGGACACAAGTGCCTCCTCGGCAGCCCACTACCAACTCAATCTCGGACACAAGTGCCTCCTCGGCAGCCCACTACCAACTCAATCTCGGACACAAGTGCCTCCTCGGCAGCCCACTACCAACTCAATCTCGGACACAAGTGCCTCCTCGGCAGCCCACTACCAACTCAATCTCGGACACAAGTGCCTCCTCGGCAGCCCACTACCAACTCAAGCTCGGACACAAGTGCCTCCTCGGCAGCCCACTACCAACTCAATCTCGGACACAAGTGCCTCCTCGGTAGCCCACTACCAACTCCATCTAACAACTTAAGGTCTGACTTTTTATTTAGAAAAAACCGGTATCACATGTGATCTGACTGTGACCCATCTGACACTCGCAAGACTCGTAACAGGCATTTTTATTATTTATCCATCTTTGCATTGTTTATAAACAAATCTTCGTCAATCCGATTTGAAATTAAAAATCTCAAAGAGGACACTTTACATCATATTCATCAGCCGTCTTAGGTTTGATATATCATTGTTCTAGATTCTTTCCTATTAATAGTTCTGACACGATTTGTCAACATTACAAAAGATCGTGTTTTCTGTTTATAGCTAAAATTAACATTTCAATTAGTAATCTGCTACCTTTGTACACTTAAGAAAAGAGTATATCTCGTATTCTAATTTATCTTTCGTAACATTACTAATATTTCAAAATCTTTACAGCCTATCAACCACTTGGTTATTCGAAGAGACCTCTCTTGGTGTTTTCTGTTTTACGGCATATACACCTTTATTGATATTACTACCATCATTATCATTTCAGGAGTGATATCGACCCAGCTACATTTAAATTCTCTCTTCCACTACAGAATGTACAATCTTGTAAATATTATACTAGAGGCTATTTTTCATTCCTTCATTGGTTTCTGGATATCTACATTACCATCAAATTCTTTCCTCCTCTGCAGATTCTACAGAATGGTAAACAGGATACTAGAGACTTTTAATTCCTTCTTTTATCGGTTCCTCTATACTCACATTACCCTTAAATTTTCTCTTCTACTGCAGAATCTTCAAAATGGTAGACAGGATACTAGAGATTTTTTAAATTCCTTGTTTTATCGGTTCCTGTATACTCACGTTACTTTTAAATTTTCTCATCTACTGCAGAATCTTCAAAATGGTAGACAGGATACTAGAGATTTTTTAAATTCCTTGTTTTATCGGTTCCTGTATACTCACGTTACTTTTAAATTTTCTCATCTACTGCAGAATCTACAAAATGGTAGAGATGATGCCAGAGCCCTCTGATTCCTTCCTGATTCACTTCTTGTATACCTACGCAACGCTTAAATTATTTCTTCGGATATGCGTTGTGGTGCATTGGATATCGGCTCGGAACGAGAAATCGGGAAGCCGAGTTCGAATTCCAGCTGAATTGATTGTATTCAGTTACACGCAAATAACCTTGGGAAAAGTATTAATCCGTCTCTTCCTTCCAGTTATGGGTTAAATAACAGGACAGATTGGGTTCTATAGCCTTGGTCGACAACCAGTCTACCGCAGAAAGCAATGGCAACCTACTGCGGGATAATACTCTGCCCAATCAGTCATGTCTCTTTCGAGACATGATCGCCCAAGCGTGTATCACGTATGGCACTTAACTGACTGACTGACTGATGCCAGAGCCCTCTGATTCCTTCCTCATTCACTTTTTGTATACCTACGCAACGCTTAAATTGTCTTCGACTGTAAAAGCTACAAAATGTAAAAAAGTCTTCTGGTGCTTTCAGGTCCCTTCCTTCGTTGGTTCCTCTTAAACTGGCTTCTCGGTCAAAGAATACCGCGTATAATGTAACAGTTAATATTATGATTACAATTAGAGATGAGGGAGAATGAATACTACACGTTGATTTTAGCCAAATCGCCAGTGAGTGAAGTCAATAGTGAAAACAATTGCTCTGAAAATATATCTAGAAAAGGCCACAGAGCAGCAACGTTACTGTAGTGTGTAAGTGACCGGAGCTGAGATGTCAAAAAGCCAACATGGATGAATATTCTGTCTGTTCAAAATTCTCAAGGAAAGAATGTTTATTTTGATATAAAATGGTGCAGGCTTGTTCCACAGTGAAACGAAAATAAGTAAATGCATGACATAAAAATAAATAAAAATAGTTCCTAAGAGTTAAAATCTTATTTCTGTACTGATACCTGTTGAAGTGAAAACTAAATGTTCATCCGTTATACGTGAAACACGTTCCCTCTCGTTAACATACGAGATTTTGTTCTTGTGAAATAAAAATCTTTTTTCCAATGACGCCAGTTCAAAGATTTTACAAATTTTCTTATATACTTACCATTTCGTCGCATTCTTATTCAACTTTTCTTTCTTTCTTTCTTTCTTTCTTTCTTTCTTTCTCCCCCCCCTCTCTCACGCACACACACACACACACACACACACACACACACACACACACACACACACACACACACTTTTATCTATACATATTCTCTCGGCTAGGAGTGACCAATGTAAGAGTCACGTATGATAACGTTCAGATGTGTGAGAGTTGCAAGATATTGTCAAAATTTACACATACGTATTTGTTACTTACAGATTAACATTAAACTTACGTTTTAATCCAATGTAGTCTCAATTCATACCCAGCAAATAATTATAACGCATAACATTCTTTCTCTCTCTCTCTCTCTCTCTCTCTCTCTCTCTCTCTCACACACACACACGCACACTTACAAATACCCTTGGGAAAGGTATTAATCCGTCTCTTCCTTCCAGTTATGGGTTAAATAACAGGACAGATTGGGTTCTATAGTCTTGGCTGGCAACTAATCTACCGCAGAAAGCAATGGAAACCTACTGCGTGATAATCTTCTACCCAGTCAGTCATGTCTCTTTCGAGACATGATCGCCCAAGCGTGTTTCACGTATGGCACTTAACTGACTGACACTCTTGACCAGGTGTGAGCAAACTACAGTACGCGGATCGCAATGGGACCCGCCGAAGGAATTCTTGCGACGCTATAAATGTTAATAATTTTGAAAGATAAATTATTTATCTTCTTTAAATTGAGTTATTTTGTTTTCTAACAAATGTGTTTCATTTCTATCTTAAAATATAAATTAATTTTTTCTTCAAACTGAGTTACTTGGTATGTGTCTCATTTGAAGTTTCCACTTTTAAATTATCGTATGTTATTTTCTTTTTCAAATATATGTTTTTCTACTTTATTATATTGATTAATAAACTAATTGCTTTTTTTCTTAAAAAAAAAGGGTTATTTTTTTCAAATGTGAAGCTCCTATTTAAATTACTTCTTAATAAAAATTGTTTTCCTTTAAAGTCTAAACTGAATTATTTTGTCTTTCACATAAATGCGTTTTATATATATCTTCTACAGTTCTTTAAAATAGTGATTTATAAATATCAATTACATTTTTTAAAAGTTTTCTATTTTGTATATTTTAAATATTTATTATTTTGGTGAATATACTATATGGCCCTATAAAATTTAGAATTTTTTAATGTGGCTCTTGCACTGAAAGGTTTTCCCATCCTCGTTCTGAAGTTTTAAAAAGAAAGGATAAATGTTGTATAGAGAAAGTGTGCAAAAATGAAGGGAAATAATTTTCACCAAAGAATATCAGCTTTCATAAAGTTCTTGAGAATTCAAGACAATCACTTTTTTTCTATCATGATTCCAAATTCTAAAGAGTTGGGAAAACTACAGCCCACAGGTTGAATGCAGCCAAAGGAATTCATGTGGCCTACCAAATGTCAGTAAAAAATTTGAAAAATTTTCTTTAAATTGAGTTATTTTGTTTTCAAACAAACATGTTTCATGTTTCATGTAAAGTTTCTACTTTAAAATATAAACCATTTTTTTTCTTTAAATTGAATTACTTGATATGTGTTTCATTTGAAGTTGCCACTTTAAAATATTATTTAATAAAATTGTTTTTTATTTCATTAAATAGACTTTGTTTTCAAAATAAATGTTTTTCTATTTTATAATATTAACTAGCATCATAATCCGGCGTTGCCCGTACAACTCAGAACATTTTTTTTACTTAGATGATTAATGCAGCGTGTTGCGATTTCCGAGCGCTTGTAGTCGCCGCCTCACTTTAAAACTCAGATATATAAAATAAAAAAAAATTATATAAAACATTGTTGTTTAAAATTGTTAAAAAATTCCATTAAAAAATCTTTCTTTTGTTTTGCGTAAACGTGAGTTGATGTTTTGTGTGACATTGTAAACAACGTTGCCTTTGTTTTTGTTTCAAAATTACAGGGGAAAATATTTACATTTTTTGTTGATTAAATGAATTTAAGAAATTTTCGAAGAATATTTAAAAATGTAGACATGGTAAATTTTCGTTTTAGAACCCGAAGGCTAATATTCCTTATATACGCAAACACACGCAAATAACTTTTATTTTTTTTCACTTGTTTCAATGTCAATAACTTTCTTCTAAAATTAAGTACCGAAACAAAATCGCGGAATAACTTCTGCAAGGACCTTTCTGTAAAGGAAGTAAACAGGCCCAAATTTTCTTACTGCGCCTAAAATCGTTCTGCAGCGAATGAATCTCACTAACCTGGTAATGGCTGACAAAAAGAGCGAGAAGAAGTTCGATTTTTTTTCTGGTCGTTATTATCAAAAAAGGTCGGTTTCTTCAATATCTAATTGCTGATTTGAGTTCAGCATATACATTTGCACGGAATTAAGACTATGTTTGAAAAATTTGAAGGATCCTAAAACGAAAATTTACCCATTTTTTTTTTTTTTTTTTTTACATATTTTGTTTTTGTTTGAAAAAAACAAAAACACATTTTTTTAAAAAAATATTTCTTTTGTTTCAAAATTAAGGGGGAAATTTTCACGTTTTTTTATTGACCGAATAAATTTTGAAAATGTCAGAATAAAAATTAATATAAAGACTCATTTTTTAAAATCTCGTTTGACACGTGTGATTTGATTTTTGTGACGTAATCTAGCAACCATCTTAGATGTTTTACAGAGCAAATGTATACAATCGGCTACGTTGACGAAAAAGTGCGTAAAGGGAAAATTGCTGAACTTAAACTCAAAAAGTATGCGTCGACCTGGCTTCCCTGTAGATATGTGTCCCTGGAAAGTTTGAATGGCGTGGCTTAAAAAATGTAACCGTGCATCGGGAACAGTCACACACAGACTCACAGATTGCCTTTTGTATATATGGATTAATAAAAAATTTCTTTTTTTCTTAAAACAAGATTATTTTTTCTTTCAAATGTGTTTTATGTGAAGTTCCTACTTAAAAATATTTCTTAATAAATATTGTTTACCTTTAAAGTTTAAACTAAGGTACTTTGACTTTCAAATAAAGACATTTTGTATAAATCTACTGTTCTTTAAAATATAAATTAGTAAGATTAATTTTATTTTTTCTTTAAAAACATTTTATTTTATCTATTTTAAATTATTTGGGCTAATATACTATGTGGCCCTATAAAATTGAGACTTTTTTTAATGTGGCCCTCGCACTGAAAAGTTTGCACAACCTGTTCTAGGTCATTATTATAATAAAAGCATATTTTCTTGTTTACCTCTTATATTGGTTGTGATGAAAAAAGCAGCTCAGCCAACATATTTTCACAAGCCGCGTATTAAAGATTAAGGAGCCGCATGTGACTCGTGAGCCACGGTTATCCACCCACCTCCGTTCTGTGTTAAAAGGTTTTCGGCAAAATCAAGTTTGATCACCGAAGTTAAGCAACGTCGACCCTGGTTGAGAATACCAGGTGCTGCTAGCTTGGATGTGCTGACTGTGTAAATAATAATGGCTCTGAACTGTTAATTGGAATGTCGAGCTCTAATTCCCATTGGGTTCGTTGTAAACCTGGAAAAATATGAAGTTACCTCCCACAAAGTCCTGGGTATGACGGTAAACTGCATCCGGCAGCAAGGCCTCTTATTGGGAGGTTGTGAGGAGCATGAAACCACCTCTTAATTGCTGTTGTTCCCAGGTCCACCCTGACCCGGAGTGGTAGTATCTGTTAGGGTCCCAGCTATGAGTAAATAGTTAACCCCTAAACAAAGTATATCAAAATACTTTGAAAGTATTTACCAACAAAACTTTTTTCAATGAAAAATATTACCAACAAAACGTTTTTGAAGGAAAGATGTTACCAATGAAAATACGTTTTTGAAGGAAAAATGTTACCAACAAAAATACGTGAAGGAAAAACATATTGCCATCAATACATCTGGCTCTCAACGAAACCCACTTTACAAAGAAAGTATATTCTATTCATACTAATCTATTGTAAAAATCTCGTCGGCATTAAATGACCCATTGAGGTTGATGTGCCGTAAAACGAATCAAACTAAACAAAATCAAACTACACCCAACAAACCAAATACCAGGCGATTAGTAGGACTTGTATAAGTAAAATCATTATTATCTAAAAAAAAAAAAAAAAAGAACTTAGAATATAAAAAATCTTTTTCTGTCTTTAAATAAATAGGTTGATAAACTAAAAAACACAAATCAATCTCGCCGTACACTGCTTGAAAATGAGATTAATCATTGCCAATGTTTAAAAATGAGGAAAGCCGAAGCGTAATGAGAAAACAGGTTTGAATCAAAACGAGAATCTTTTGTTCTATATTTATGACATGAGGTATTGTATCTATTTGCACTTTTACAGTGTTCGGACTGTTGTTCTAATCATTGTTGCTATATTTACGACGGTTCGAACGTTATACACTCCGGCCTTCTTTAGGATCTGTCTATATTTCTGAAATTAAGTATTAAAATTATTCACACGATTTAAATTGTTCGGACTGTCGTCCTCATATTTGTTGCCATATTCACAATGATTCGGTCGTTGTACGCTCCGACATTCTTTAGGATCTGCCTATATTTCTGAGATGATGTATTGTAATTATTTATGCTATTTGCATTGTTCGGAGTGTTGTCCTTATCTTTGTTGCTATATTCACGATGTTTCGGCCGTTGTACATTCCAGCCTTCTTTAGGATCTGTCTATATTTCTGAGATGATGTATTGTAATTATTTACACTAATGACATTGTTCCGATTGTCGTCTTCATCTTTGTTGTCATATTCACACCGTTTAGGTTGTTGTACGCTCCGGCCTTCTTTAGGACATGTCTATATTTTTGAGTTGAGATATTGTAGTTATTTATACTATTTACATTGTTCGGAGTATTATCCGTTGTACGCTCCGGCCTTCTTCAGGTGACATATGTTGTAATTTCAGACCGAACCCATTATTTAGTCCCCAGGAGTATATTGTTCTAGTTCCACGTGCCATGCCTATTCTGGATGTCTCAATTGCAGTTATTTCCGTTTAGTAACTCAACTCTTTAAGTTTAATGTTTACATCTGCTGTGACCAGGTATTGAACTATTGAACAATATTCGTCGTTTAAGTATTTCAGGAATTGTTTCGCAGACAATAAATAAGAAAAATGCCCTTGTGAAATCAAACGGCCGTCAGCTTTTCATTACCCATCTTCGAAAAGAAATAACAAACACGGTGATAACTGTCGACCGACAACCCTAAGCAGTAATGACATCTCCCAACATTCAGACACTCGCGCTAAGCAGAAGAATAAGACGTTGTTGACTTGTATGTTCTTGCCGGCTCTTGAGCGATTGGCTTAAACCTTTCCCGGCTGTTGTTTGTCCATTTTCGCATTATTTCGACTCTACGAATTCTTACAACACATAAACATTTATGTTTGGCGGGGTGGGGGGGATAGGGAGAGGCTTTACGTTTTTACAAAGATCCAGCCGCGATCACTTTCCCTTTTGTTTTCACTCCGCCATAGTGCCTGTTTATTCTTGCTGTGCGATCGAATTTGTTCGATCTGCGAGGCAACCAAGCGTGTATATTCTTGCTTCTGAAGAAGTGGTACATTTTAAAATATCCAACGCTTTGCGTTGTAATGTCGATGAAATAAATTTTAAAAGATTTACTGTTATTTCCTTTTTTCTTTTTCTTTTTTTATTTGTTGCTTCTTTCTTGTGGGTTAAAAGCGTCGTGCTCAAAAGTAGTCAATGTGTTTTTTTGTTTGCATGGTGTTTCAGGTATCATGTCTTCACACGTCAATTGACAGTTTGTTTTTTAGAATCTTGTTTTTTAAATTGGAAGGTCAGCCAATTACTCTACGTTTCAACCTTTATTCTTCAGTCATTTTACGTTATATATATATATATATATATATATATATATATATATATATATATCAGCATGCAGTGTGGGTATAGAAGAATCCAAAGGAGTATCCTGTACATACAGTGGTAGGATAACTCTGTAAGAGAGCTCTAAATATATATGTATCTAAATCCATCTAGAGCAAATATAAGAAAAATTAAGGCAGACGCGTTATTTCATGGTGCTGATGATGGTTCGCCTGAAATAGGCATATACTCCCGATTTACCATGAAATAACGTGTCTACCTTAATTTTTCTTATATATATATATATCCGAGTGAATAAGGAACGAAGAAAAATTAATGCCCAAAACATTAATTAAAAACAGTGCTCGATATATAATATAGAACTGTGAATAATTATTATAAATTATAGTTTAGAACATGTACAATTTTTTTTTAGAACATGTAAAAATTTTTTTATGAATATATATATATATATATATATATATTACCAGAATCAAGGGGATATGTCTAGCCACAATGATGAGCTGTGATACAGCGAAACGGGCTTGTATAATGGATGACTAATATATATATATATATATATATAGGTTTCATTAAAAATTACAGAAAGTCACTATCATTAAGTTTTTTATCTGATTTTTCATGTCATCATACAATTTTTTTTATTTTCGGAACTCAAATTATATAAGTATTGTCCAAAGCTTTTGTACTTTCGAGCGATTTTAGCCATTATCATAGAAGGTTAAAAATAATGGAGACATTATAAATAAAAACAGAAATCCTAGACTTAATGACATCAATTATGAACACGGTAACAATGTGTTTACCGTATTCGGAACTTAAGTTACACAAGACTCTATATGCATTAACTTTCCACGTTTTTATTTATAAGTAAAACAAAATTAATTCTTGATAATGGCTAAAAGTATAGTCAAAAGCGCTCGAAATTAGAAAAGTTTTGGACAATTCTTATATAATTTGAGTTCCGAAAAAAAAGAATTATACGAACAGTTAAAAGAAAGCTGATTGTATAATACTTCTCATGCCAGTGAGACTTCCATCGAGCTTCTCTGTGGCATATGAATTCATTGAACTTAATTTCTTTTGAAGTTCTTCCTCTAGAATTTACATTTAAATTAAATTGGGTTCATCCGAAGAAAATGTGAACCGTTTGGGGGCCTTTCTCTCAACGGTTTTACTTTCACACCGGTCCCCCTCACTTTTGTGAGGCCCCATTTTAATGATATATTAGTATTTCTAGTTTAAAACGTAGATATTTTTTTTTGTTTTTTTAATCTATCACTCCAAGCAAGGCGATAACGCCACTGATGCGCAGGGGGCTACGTAAGAGTAAAAAGATTGGAAAAGAGAAAGCCGGAAACCACATCCTAACCAGGAAAGAAGGCATGTGCCTCTTCACCTGTTCAATAGACGTGGGTGGAGTGTGAACCGGGCGATAGTTTAGTCTATCTACTCCAATTGAAAAAATTTTTTTAAAAAATAAAGAAAAGAGTGAAAAGATTGGAAACGAGAAAACCGGAAACTGCATCCTAAACAGGAAACAAGGGATGAGCCTCTTCACTTGTTCAATAGACGTGGGTGGAATGTGAACCAGGTGATAGTTTAGTCTATCTACTCCAATTGAAAAAAAAATTTTTAAAATAAAGAAAAGAGTGAAAAGATTGGAAAAGAGAAAACCGGAAAGCACATCCTAAACAGGAAACAAGGGATGAGCCTCTTCACCTGTTCAATAGATGTGGGTGGAGTGTGAACCGGGCGATAGTTTAGTCTATCTACTCCAATTGAAAAAAAATTTTTAAAAAATAAAGAAAAGAGTGAAAAGATTGGAAAAGAGAAAACCGGAAACCGCGTCCTAAACAGGAAACAAAGGATGAGCCTCTTCACTTGTTCAATAGACGTGGGTGGAATGTGAACCAGGTGATAGTTTAGTCTATCTACTCCAATTGAAAAAAAATTTTTTAAAATAAAGAAAAGAGTGAAAAGATTGGAAAAGAGAAAACCGGAAAGCACATCCTAAACAGGAAACAAGGGATGAGCCTCTTCACCTGTTCAATAGATGTGGGTGGAGTGTGAACCGGGCGATAGTTTAGTCTATCTACTCCAATTGAAAAAAAATTTTTAAAAAATAAAGAAAAGAGTGAAAAGATTGGAAAAGAGAAAACCGGAAACCGCGTCCTAAACAGGAAACAAAGGATGAGCCTCTTCACTTGTTCAATAGACGTGGGTGGAGTCTGAACCGGGCGATAGTTCAGTCTATCTACTGCAATTACTAATCCAACGGCGAAATTAGATTTATAGAAAAAAAAAGAAACCCTTGATCGTGTTTTGAGAATACAACGTGAAACCTATTACGCATACACGATCACGAAATCCTCCACGGAATATTTTTTTTTATCCATAAAGAACTATTTTCGGCACTTATATTAGGCGTTTTATACTTTTGACCTTATTACGCCCTTTGATTCTTATTTTTTTTGGTTAGTGGCTTATCATTTTCCTCTTTCATGCCGTAGATTCCCTTACAATTCCTGATATGATCACTTTCATTCAGTCTTTCGGGATATTTATTTTGTACTATTTTGCTTATGACGAGATGTAGCATGCACCACGCATTTTTAATTATTTTGGGGGTCATTAGGAGAGAATGTGCACCGTTTCGGGGCCTTACTCTAGGCGGTTTCACTTTCACATCGACACCCTCACTTATGTGAGCCCCATTATAATGATATACTCGTATTTCTAGTGTATCGTAGCTGTTTTGCTTACCATAATATCAGTCAGGTAAGTGCCATACGTGATACACGCTTGGGCGATCATGTCTCGAAAGAGACATGACTGACTGGGCAGAAAATTATCCCGCAGTAGGTTGCCATTGCTTTCTGCGGAAGACAGGTTGCCGACCAAGGTTATAGAACTCAATCTGTCCTATTATTTAACCCATAACTGGAGGGAAGAGACGGATTAATACCTTTCCCAAGGGTATTTGCGCGTAAGTGAATGCAATGAATTTAATTGGAATTCGAACTCGGTTCCCCGATTTCTCGTTCCCAACGCACATAGATTCACATATTACACTGTTTCTTTTTAAGGTAACCAATAGCAACATGAAACTTACAGAAAAAAACGGTAACATTAATATTTTCTATAAAAATTCATAATAACTATAAACAGGATAAATTTTCACTTAAAAACATTATAAAGAAATAAGCTACTCCAGTTGAAATAAATAAAAAATTTGATTATCTATTATAAAAAAATTAAAACTGCTAATCTCATCGTAAAAAAAAACAGTTCTCCTGCAACTACAGAGAACTAGTAATATTTTCCTATATATTTTTTTTAAGAACTGTGTTCTTGATCAATCCAAATTTGTAAATAATTATATACATATACTAATACATGTTTAATACGAAACTCACGTTACATCTCTCTTATATTAGCTTAATTAGATCTCATTAAAATACACATGGAAACCTGCCAAACTCTATCCGTAACATATACGTTGATAAGACAATTATAATAGCATCATCCGCATGTAAAAGAATAATAATAATAATAATAATAATAATAATAATAATAATGTGGAAATTAAAAACAAGAGTTGTGCCAGTGATAGTAGGTGCACTTGGAATGATAAAAAATGGAACAAAACAACACATTGAAAGAATCCCTGGAAACCCCAGCTTAAGAGATATACAAAAAATTGTATTATTAAGTACAGCCCACACACTAAGGAAAACGTTATCTATGTAATGCTGGGGATGATAGGGAGGATAGAAAAACATGAAATGGAGTCATAACAACACGCCACTACCTGCCTTAGGTCTCCCCGCAGACTTGGTTGGTAGTGAGACCAATGCAGAAATCTAAATATGATGAAAAATGACATAATAATAATAATAATGGAAGCTTTATTAATCAAAAAGAAAATAAATCCAACACATATCAATATCATTTATGTACACGACCACAATGTACCGACCGTGTTTGAAATATAAAACATTCCTGTGACTCTACATACATACGGAAAACAGTTTATTTATTCAGTTAAAAGTAAAATAAAATTCATCCTTGGGTAAAAGTATTGCCGAAAGCGCTTGGAAAAATAAAACATTCGGACAATTTTTATACAGTTTATGTTCTGGAAAGAAAAAATATAAGATCAGATGAAAAATTAAAAAAAAAAAAAATTACCCATAGCACAATGTCTGTCATTTTTAACAAAACTTACTAGCAATAATTAGCATTAAAAAATCAAAGAAAAACTCTGAACAAAAAAAATAAAAATAAAAAAAAATAATGGGAATTTTTTTTTTTTTTTTTTTTTTAATCATTTCACCCCGAGCAAGGCGGAAACGCCATTGATGTGCAGGAGGTTACATAAATGTAAAAAGATTAATTAGAAAAGAGTGAGGAGTACAAACTAGTTAGAAAGGAACA
Source organism: Ascarosepion bandense (assembly GCA_037127315.1). Classification (NCBI taxonomy): domain Eukaryota; kingdom Metazoa; phylum Mollusca; class Cephalopoda; order Sepiida; family Sepiidae; genus Ascarosepion; species Ascarosepion bandense. The sequence goes on along the minus strand of JBBBDQ010000514.1, from coordinate 5,427,350 downwards.
AGAGAAAGCTGAGAAAGCAGGTGCGATGACAGATACATAGGCGGAGAGAAAGTGAAGGTTATACAGGGGAGGGGAGAGAGCTAGCTAACAAATATCTACTTTCCAACGCAAAACACATACCCAAAATTAACACAAAAACAAAAGATAATTTAACAACTACCAAACAGAAAATATCACTCATATAGCCCACAAACTTAGATACACAAAATACAAACATTTAACTATGACCTAAAATTCGTTTAAGCGGTCACATACGCTGATACGATAAGAAAAAGGTCATTCTAGCACAATAAAAAGATGTCAACCAAAATAACAAAAAGGAATCAACCTTTATAAAGCAATTAAACTTACACCCATTCACGCGCGCTAAAAGAAAGATAGCGCAATAAAAAGCAATAAAAAGAAAATACGCTACACACAAAAAAGAAGTCAACACAACAAAAGCAATCAGAAGTAATTAACCATCTCATATGCCAAAAGGTTCAGTTACACCATTGGAATAAGAGGGGCAAGCTGAAACACGATTAAAAATAATTTATTTGTAAAGGAATTTACGAATAACAGAAAACGTTTCCAACAGAATATAAAATTTTAAAAAAACTTACAGCTTACTGCACAAAAAAGGAACAAAAAGTTCTCCCTTTGTCTACAAAGAACTGTTCTGTTTAACTTGATATAAACAGATTCAAGCACACGTAAATAACTATAAATGCAAAGCAAATCATACTTGTCTGTAAAACAAAGTATATAATGATACAGAATCTTGAATATGGCTGAAGAGAGGTCGAAATGCCGTATGACAACTAAGATGAGTGTGCTAGTATGAATAGTAAAGCATATTTAGACAGAATCTTGAAGAAGGCCGGGGAAAATGGTCAAAACATATGTCAAGTGAGATGATCATACTCGTTTGAAGAACCAAGGCGAGCACAGAATAGAATCCAGAAGAAAGACGATGAGTACAATGGTCGAAACGCTATATGACAACTAGTATACGCGTTCTCGTCTGACAAACAAAACATATAATGAGACAGAATCCTGATAAAGGCTGGGATGGAAATAGTCGAAACGTTGCAGGACAACTAAAAAGAGAGTGCTGACTTGAATAACATAGCATATAATAAGACAAACACTGAAGAACGCTGAATGAAAAAACGGTCGAAACATTGTATGGCGAGCCTGCAGGTCTGAATAGCAATAGTATATAATGAGATAGAATCCTGAAGATGGCCGGAGGGAACAATGGTAGAAACTTAGTGAGTATAATAACTAAGTATAATAACTAGTTTGAATACTTCTTCTTCTATGTACCGTGTCCTTTCAGGACGTAGGTGATCATGGCCTTCCACATCTCCTTATCCCTTGTGAGTCTTAACACACTTTCTCTTGTTACTCCACACAAACTCTGCTCTGCATCAACTCGCTCAAGCCCCTCAAGTAGGTTACGCATGACATTCCCCTGTTTCCCTTCCCTCTATTTGACCTGTGAGTATCAGATTCTTCAAGCCCTCCTTCCTCATTACATGTCCCAGGAACTTCAGCTGTCATTTCTGATGTTAATTATTAGTTTCTTTTTTGTTTTCATCCTTTCCAAAACTTCATCAAGTTCGATCCATGGTATCCTCAGCAAAAATCTGTATAACCACATATCGATTGCTTCAAGTCTATCTATCTTCTTTGGGAAGATTATCCAGCATTTAATGCCATATTAAAGAATAGATATCACATAGCAATCCAGTACTCTCTTCTTTGTTTCTAGCGAAATTTAACAGCAAAACATAAAAAACAGAAGACATACAATAAAATCCTGTAAAAGGACAAAGGGCATAACGGTCGAAACGTTGTAAATGGAACAATGAAGTCGATAAAAAACAAACTAGGGAATAAATATGTTTATTAAAACAATTTAATAAATAAATAGTGTTTATTATTTTCTTTTGTCAGTTCTCAATAAATTGTATAAATTCAATTTCGTATATCGTTTTAATTGTTGCAATTCTAATCATCGCTTTTCAAAACTATAAACATTGCCGAAGATTGACGATAGTTAAAATAATAGAGGTGTTATGAGAAAAACTGTCTTTCTTAAATTTTTTTTTCTTTTTTTTCTTTGTGGGTACAAAGGTTCATGTTTGCCGAATAATGGCATATTCTTTATCCTCGACACTATAGATAGAAATAACTGTAATCCGTAATTTTTACGTCGTATAAATCACAGATTAGCAACCTTTTGTGAACTATGTGCTGACTTAGCTTTTTAAAATCATTCAGTGTGCCAACAGCATACGTATTTTTATACAAGTCAAGGTCAATATACCTGTTCTACAATATGTTTTATGTAGTAGTATATACAATAATATGTAAACCACATTAACAGAAATAAACACTTTGTAAAAAATTTTTTAAAGTTTATATTCTAAATGAGAGCTTTACCCGTGCATGGTCTTAGCCAATTGCTTAATATCGGCAACATACTTTGTTATTTTGATTTTTACACAATTTTCAAAATGTTCAGGTGTTAGGCAACTTTGTTGTGGACTTAACAATTGAGAATAGTAGGAGACTTTTTTTTAAATTTTCGTCTTCCCGAGACTTTCTTTGTTTAAGAAATCATACTATTGGAAATTGCTAGGTTGCCAACCCCTGCTATAAACTACAGATCAAATTTTATTTTATTTGTACCAGACTTACTTAGTTTGATATGTTCGATAATGTCAAATTGGCAGTTGATTTAAAATAATGACATATAATCTGGTGTTAAATGAGTCAAGGTGTAGCCTGCTAATTTTAACGCCTCAAAAACGAAACCACTCTTTTAATAATCTGAGAGAACCCTTTTTACTTTCCATAAAATGTGATGTTAATCTGCAGGAGAGTTATTAATAGTTTTTAGCTTACTAACGTTTTCCGCTGACATGGAACAGAAAGAGTATATTGAATCAATAGCTGAGTCTGAAGCTAAGTAATCTGAGATAAAAATAGAAACTGATTACACCCTGTCACTCCAGTGGGTCTAAAACTGACCGTAATGTGAAAGAAAAGAAACTAAATCAGTTGCTTCAATTAATTTGTGGCTTTTCTATACACAATTACTTGGTAATTGTTCTGATGTAATTTCCGCTATGGTATATAGACTGTATGAATTTAAGTACAGTAATAGATTTGCGGTAAGTTCTCATTATTTTATAGTTAAAATGGCCAGACGCAACCGTAAGTTCTATGCTAATAGTTTCTTCTATCCTACTTCTTGCTTGTGGATTTCTCTTCTGACTTCTAAGATTTTAAATATTTTCAAATCCTGATATTTTGTTTCTAAATTCTTGTTCCTTTATTGTGTTTTCTCCTCAGTTTTTTCGTATTCTCTAACACTCAGTAACCTTTTGCATCTTAGTGGTTTTATTGCCTTGCTTGAAATGAAATTGAATGTGCGTTGTGGTGCAGTGGATATCGGCTCGGTACGAAAAATTGGGGAGCAGAGTTCAAATTCCATTTGAATTCGTTGCATTCACTTACGCGCAAATACCATTGGGAAAGGTACTAATCCGTCTAGTCCCTCCAGTTATGGGTTAAATAACAGGATTGGGTTCCATAGCCTTGGGTGGCAACCAGTTTACTGCAGAAAGTAATGGCAACCTACTGCGGGATAATTTTCTGCCCAGTCAGTTATGTTTCTTTTGAGACATGATCGCCCAAAGCGTGTATCACGTATGGCACATAACTGACTGAGTGACTGGGATGAAATTATTAAAAAATATTATTTTATCAGCAATAATAAAATGAAGGAAAAGAGAAAGTGAGAATTGGAGTAGATAGATCTATCTATCGCCCGGTTCACACTCCACCCACGTCTGTTAAACAGGTTAAGAGGCTCATCCCTTGTTCCCTGTTTATGATGTGTTTTCCGGCTTTCTCTTTTCCAATCTTTTCACTATTACGTAGCCCCCTGCACATCAGTGGTGTTACCGCCTTCCTTGGGGTGATATGATTAAAAAAAAAAAAAAATTGGGGTCCTTTAGTAAGATAGCATAAAAGAAAGATTAAAATGGCGGACTGAACACAATTCTTGGGGAATTAGGGGACGAATCTAGAGCCACGTTATGACAGAATTGGTTTCTCTCAATGTTTGCTTCGGTTCCGCTGCGTGGTGTGATAAACACAATGTAAATGATAGTCATCGCATGATACCCGGGTTAAATACAGCCTGCTGTTCTGTTTGTGGACGAAGTTCCCACCATTGACCAAAGATTTTATGCTTTTCCCTCGCTTCATGTCTTTGATTGTCGACGCTTTGATGAACGTCGCTTTCTCCCCGACTTTCTCTCATTCTCTCTTCTCCCCCCTCTCTCGCTCCATCTGTGTCTCTCGCCTTTAAAATGTCTTTGATGTGTTAACACTGAAAAGGCCGTATCACCATCGAGGCTAACTCATTGATCAGTTGTCAGACTCCGTCGGCAGGATTGCTTTTGTTCACTGATCGAACCAAGCACAAATATGGCTGACAAGTTAGAAATGGCTATTGGACTGACCGGCGCACAGAATATTAGAAAACGAGTTGGTGAGGTGGGGATTTAGTAGGAAGAAAATAAATCACTGCAGAGAGGTTTTAAGTACAAAGACAAAATTAAATAAAATAATTCAAAAACTCAAAACAAAAAGAGAAAAGAAAAATAAAGAGAATGCTCGTATATAGTGGTACATAAGTTGATCTCATAGTCGGCCCGACAAAAATTTAAGTTGATAAATTCAATATGGCCGACGTGTTACAGGACTGACCAATGTTCTGAATATTCGAAAAAGGTCAGGGAAAAGTTCAAGAAAAAAAGCTACACCTGAGATGAGATAGATAGATAGATAGATAGATAGATAGATAGATAGATAGATAGATAGATAGATAGATAGATAGATATGAACAGACAATGATAGATAGATCGTATGATACCTAATTTCTGGTATTAAATCTTGACCAGGAAAACGTTCGTATGTGATATGCCTCACGTATAAGCTGATTTAAGATTTCTAAGTTTTTCGAGCACCTAATTCAGATACTCAAAGCAACCTATGTATTATGCTGGATATCAGTTAAGTGCCATACGTGATATATGCTTGGGAGATCACGTCTCGAAAGAGACATGACTGATTGGGCATAAGATTATCCCGCAGTAGGTTGATATTACTTTTTGCGGTAGACTGTTTGCCAGCCAAGGCTATAGAACCCAATCTGTTCTGTTATTTGACCCATAACTGGAGGGAAGAGATGGATTAATACCTTTTCCAAGGCTATTTACGCGTAAGTGAATGCAAGGAATTCTACAGGGATTCGAATTCGGCTCCCCGATTTCTCGTTCGGAGCCGATATCCACTGCACCATAACGCACACCCACATGCAGCATATAAAATACACAGAAAAAAATCTGTTAAAAATCACTCAGTTTTTTTTAATATGTGACGTTCTATCATCTTGATTGAATTCTCCCGGCAGTGCATTATGACACTCACTATCTTCTCAACATTTGCTTTCTTTTTACCAACATTTATATATGTTATAAATGAAACTAATAAAGGATGATTAATTTTCGCGAATTTTGCCGTCATTCTGGGCCCTCTTTTTTGTTGTCCGAATCCCCAAATTTGTTTTTCCTTATGCTAAGTCTCAAAAAAAAAAAAAAAGCTCTATATAAAATCTACTATTTTATCGATAATGTGTTAAAATCCCAAGTGGATGTTAAAACATATTGCAAAACATTGTTGGTTTATTTAAGATAGAATTATCTATTATAACATGTCTCTAATTTGTATTTAGATACATTCTATTTATTTTCAATTTTTCCAGTTGAATTGTTCACCTATATTGCATGCAATCCATTACTGCACATGGGCCAGAATTGATAATAAAATTTGTATTTTATATGAGTACTACATATGGCAATTAGATATAGTCGGAGAGTGGGGGTCCCAATATCAGATTTGGGGTGACACGCATCATAATTTCCTGGTGTGAGGCATAAGACACTTGCACTGGCCCTGCTTGGTGGTGTTAAGTGTTTCTTGCGAATTCTTTATTTGAGGTATGGGTTACTGCAACATTATGTTCCCATATGGTCACCAAAGTTAAGCAACGTCGACTCTGGTCAGTACCTAGAATGAGGTTAACTATTTTTTTCGTTGAATTGTTCACCTATATTGCATCTAATCTATTATTGTTCAGAATTAAGTTAGAATAGAATTTGTATTTTATATGAATACTACCTTATGACAGTTGAGATGTAGTAGATTGGGGATCCATATATATATATATATATATATATATATATATATATACACTACCAGCCATAATTATTAGGATACCTCAGTCTTTTAAAAAATGATGTATTTCATACTATTCTTAGTGTTTATTGCCAAGCCAATAATTGTTAATGAAAATAAAACGGTTCTTTTGTTAATACTGCACAATAATATGAGCATTAAATGAATTTATAAACATATAATAATTACCTATATTGCAGTTTCATCCATGAAAGAATGAAGAAAATTTAGGGTGATTCGGACGAGTTCATCTTGTAAAATTTTGCAAAGTCATAATAACAAAAGAACCATTCTATTTTCCTTTAGAATTATCCAATTGGCAATAAATACTAAAAATTGAATGAAATACATCATTTCTTTTAAAACATTTGGGTGGCCCAATAATTATGACCGGTAGTGTTTATTTATATATATATATATATATATATATATATATATATATATATATATATATATATGATACAAATAAACTAGAATCCGTAAGTTTACACTAATCAAAATAAACATAAATATTCGAAAAAATGCCAACAAACAGAACTTAAATCCGTCAGAATCCGACGAGAAATATATCGTCGGATATTGAGGATGAAAAAAAAGAAACCAACGGAACAAGAACAAGCAGTCAAGCATCCGCAGGAAAGAAAAAAAAAACCAAGACGGAACCTAAACACCAGAAAAAGTGCTCGATACGAAAGTACGAAAGTACGGAAGTAGAGCAAGAACACAAAAAAATCTATAAGTGAGCCACAACCTACCGCGGTTTCACCCTATGGATCGTCAGGGAAAGAGCCTCATTCCCTGACGATCCGTAGGGTGAAACCGCGGTAGGTTGTGGCTCACTTATATATATATATCAGTCAGTTAAATGGCATACGTGATATACTTTTGGGCAGACAATCTTATGGCAATAAGTTGTGATTACTTGCTGCGGTAGATTTTAGGACAGAATCTCCTCTGCTATTTAAACAATATCTGGAAGGACAAGTTCATACTTTCCCCAAAGTTTTCCCCAAACATATTTGCGCATATGTAAACGCAACGATTTCAACTGGAATTCGAACTCGGTTCTCCAATTTCTCGTTCCGATTCAATCCGTTATTCACTGTACAACGACGCACATATTTATATACGTTACAAATTAAACTAAGCAACTGACTATTAAAGGAATAAATATTTCTTCGGATTTTGAAGTAATTCTGAGTTTTCTTTTCTGCTTTGCTTTTGCTAAGTCTCGAGAAAACATTTAACATTTACTTTTATCTATAATGTTGAATATGTAAAAATTATTCAACTGTTTAACAAGAAAACTCTCAAGTTGATGTTAGAAATTGCCTCAAAACATTGTTGATTTATTTAAGATGGGATGACCTATTATGACATGTCTATGATTTGTATTTAGATACATTGTTTTTATTTTAATTTTTTCTAGTTGAATTGGTCATCTATATTGCACATGATCCATTATATATTTTATACGAGTACTAGTTTATGAAAGTGTAGATGTGCGTTGTGGTGCAGTGGATATCGGCTCCGAACGACAAATGAGGTAGCCGAGTTCGAATTCCAGTTTAATTCCTTGCATTCACTTACGCACAAATGCCGTTGGGAAAGGTATTAAATCATCTCTTCTCTCCAGTTACGGGTTAAATAACAAGACAGATTGGGTTCTATATCTTTGGCTGGCAAACAATCTATTGCAGAAAGTAATGCCAACATACTGCGGGATAATCTTCTGCGTGTATTATGTATGTCACTTAACTGACTGATTTTATGATAATTAAAAAGTAGTAGTGTTGGGTGGGCGTATCAGTGATTCTGGGAGTGCTTATGAGACTATGGGGTTAGCATGGACTAAGTTTATTCTGAATTCTGAATGCTCACGACAATCAAATAATTTATGCATTACAAGATATCGAACTCTTTCACTTTTAACATGACTTCACTTTGAAATGATTAAAAAATTTCAGCTCTCTAAAGTACGAGGTTGAATCCAACAAAATCTTGTCTACCACAAATATACCACATGGCTCTTGATAATGACAGACTCATTCGAAATGACTTGAAGGTAAACAACACAATAAATAGTAACTCATAAAAAACCGGCAAAAGCTGTTATCGTAAATCGCTTGACGACACCAGATGGTAGAAACCTAGATCGCGTAATAACTCGTTTACAAATGAAAAATATTCAAAAGTTCTACAATATAATTGTACTGAACACTTTTAATACAACTGTGTACTGGTCTAATTTAATGATGGCAAAAAGTAAGTAATTAAATAATATATATATATATATATATATATATATATATATATATATATATATATATATATATTATTTAATCATCGTTCATTCAGAAATGAATTAAAACACTCGCAGCTATTGGGCGTGTATAATGATAATATACACGCTAAAAAGTTTGCCTCCTTCTACCGAGCACCCGTAGCTCAGAGGAAGAATCGCCGACTGACTCCAATTCGGTCGAGTTTCAATCCTAGGTAAAAAGCAATCGGCTGTCTAATCGTACTGATGAGCTGTGATACAGCGAAACAGATCTGTCTGTGGATGACTATATATATATATATATATTTAGAGGAAGTTTAGGCGGAATGGAAAAAGGTCATTCAACTCGGCTGAAGATATATATATATATATATATATATATATATATATATATATATATATATGTGTGTGTGTGTGTGTGTGTAACCATGTTACGGAAAATTAACGAATTTTAACATTAACTAATGTGCTTGCAGTTTACTGTGGTTTCGTGCATCTGGTTTAAAAGATTGTTACTATTTATATATTTAAGGATCTCTATTTTTTCTTGAAGGCAAAGAAAGCATGGTTCTTTTATAGATTTTGCTGTTCTTGCTTGTTTGAGGATTTTCCATTTAACCATAGGTGTTTTATTTTCGTCTTTTAATTTCCAAAAGTATTTGGAGAGAGATGTCATGTTTTGTTTTTCTTTGGTATTGAAGGATGAGAGGTGATTGTAAAAGCGCTTTTTAAATACGTTCATGGTATTCCTAATATATATTTTTTCATCTTTAGGATTTTCTATAGATGAAATCGAACACATATATATCAGAGATTTCATCAGACATTTATTGGTCATGGGGCATTGGTTGGGGTTTCTACAGTTACAGAGGTTGTTATCACGGGACAGACTTGTATTTGTGTTGGATTTATTTTTGCTGTATATTCTTAATATTTTGGTGTTATGCATTTTGATTATTTTTTCTAGATTATTGGAACAGCTATAGCTTAATTTTATGGTATTTTTATTGAAGATTTTGCTCAGAGGGTTATTTTTGGGAAAGTGCTTCTCTATTAATTTAAGAAATTTATGCCCCAGCTTGAAATTAACTGATTGGTTGAATGGAGAGTTATACCATATTATTTTCCTGCTTCTACTTTTGCTTTTTGGACCTTTGAACTTTTCCACAAAGCTGAATTATGAAGATTTATACCCGCTTTCATTAAGGATTCTATTATAAATTACCTTGTGCTTATCAAATATCTCTTTATTGGATGAGTGTGTGTTAATGCAACGTTCTACCGATGATGAGATGTGCTTAATAATGGATGGTGGGTGATTAGAGTTGGGGTTTATATATATTGGGTTAGCGTTGTTTTTCATGTAAGGTTGGAAAGTGTTCGATACTAGGTCTAAAGTTATGTCTAGGAAGTCTACTTGCTTGATATTGTGGTTAATCACTACGTTAAGGCCAAAGGATTTAAAGACTCTATGGATTAATTTTCTGGTTTTATCAACCTTACCTCCAGTGGATTTATCAATTATCATCAGTTCGTCGTCCCTATATAGTCCTATATTGCTCGTTTCGATTTCCTTATGTACAGTTAAGTTGTACAGTAAGAATAATCCAATCAGATCCGAAGCCTCTGCAGAATCCAGGGCACCCATGGATAAATCAAAGTTCTCCTTTGAGTTCTTAGTCCACTGTTCGTTGTCGTGGATTATAACTGATTTCTTGCAGTTCAGGATAATTTTGAGCTCATCCTCTGTAATGTCCGAGTAGAATTCCGCGAATTCCAGGACGAGGCTGACTAGGTTCTCCGAAATTGATGGGTAAAAATCCACAGTGTCAAATTGTAAAAAGGTGGCATTACTTTTACACCAATTTTTGTTATAATAGAAAACGGAAAGTGCGACACAGAGATCCGAAGGCGAATTGGCATGGCGAAGGAAGGATTCCAGAAGTTGAGTAAAGTATTAAGAAACAGAACAATTTCGCTAGAAACAAAGAAGAGAGTACTAGGTTGCTATGTGATGTCAGTTCTTCAATATGACAGTGAATGCTGGACAATATCATCAAAGATGAAGGAAAAACTTGAAGTAACTGAAATGTGGTTCTACCGAAGGATGCTGCGAATATCATGGATCGAGCATGATGAGGTCTTGGAAATGATGGAAACAAAAAGTAAATTAATACTGAGCATCAGGAAAAGACAGCGGAAGTTCCTGGGACATCCATTATTTTTTTAATCATATATTTTTAAAATTGCCAAGGAGATTATGGTTACCAATGAAAGTACATTTCATAGTCAGATATTTACTTTTAAAATGTGCTCAATACAAAAGTAGAGCATAAATATGGTAATTATTATATAATAAATATGGTAATGTTGTTTTAGGATTTTATTATTGTGTTTTTTATGATCATATCAAGATTATCAATGTAACTATAGCTAAGTCTCAGCGTATTTTTATTAAAAATTTTGCTAAGGGGATTATTAGTTGGGAAGTCTTTTTAAATTAGATTAAGGAATTTATTGCCTAACTTGGTACTAACCATTTGGTTAAATGATGGTGTGTACGAAATTATTTTCCTATTTCAATTATGTTTGGTATTATGATTAATTTGTTAATGATATTTAATTTTTTTTTTCAATTGGAGTAGAAAGACTAAACTATCACCCGGTTCACACTCCACCCACATCTTTTGAACAGGTGAAGAGGCTCATCCCTTGTTTCCTGTTTAGGATGCGGTTTCCGGTTTTCTCTTTTCCAATCTTTTCACTCTATTTTTTTTTTCAATTGGAGTAGATAGACTAAACTATCGCCCGGTTCACACTCCACCCACATCTTTTGAACAGGCGAATGGGCTCATCCCTTGTTTCCTGTTTAGGATGCGGTTTCCGGTTTTCTCTTTTCCAATCTTTTCACTCTTTTCTCTCTTTATTTTTTTTTTCAATTGGAGTAGATAGACTAAACTATCGCCCGGTTCACACTCCACCCACGTCTATTGAACAGGTGAAGAGGCTCATCTCTTGTTCCCTATTTAGGATGTGGTTTCCGGCTTTCTCTTTTCCATTTTTTTTACCCTTACGTAGCCCCTGCGCATCAGTGGCGTTATCGCCTTGCTTGGGGTGATATGATTAAAAAAAAAATATCGCCCCAAGCAAGGCGGTGAAGCCACTGAGGTGCATTGGGCTACTTAAGAGTAAAATGAGCAAGCCGGGAACCACATCCTAAACAGGAAACAAGGGGTGAGCCTCTTCACCTGTTCAAAAGACGTGGGTGGAGTGTGAACCGGGCGATAGTTAAGTCTATATACTCCAATTGAGAACAAAAAAAAAAGAGAGAAATGAAAAAAGAGTGAAAGATTGGGAAAAAAAAAAGAAAGAAAGCCGAGAACCACATTCTAAACTGGAAATAAGGGATGAGCCTCTTCACCTGTTCAAAAGACGTGGGTGGAGTGTGAACAGGGCGATAGTTAAGTCTATCTACTCCAATTGAGAACAAAAAAAAAAGAGAGAAAAGAAAAAAAAGTGAAACATTGGAAAAAAAATAAAAAAATGCAATGAAGAATGAGGGCTTGGAGAACTTGATACTAACAGGCCAGATAGAGGGGAAAAGAGACAGGGAAAAGCAACGGATAATATATTTGAAGGACCTAATCAGGTGACTGATGGAACGAGGGTTGCATGGTGTAACATGAGAATGCATGCTAAGAGCCATCAGGGATAGGGAGATGTGGAAAGCCATGATCGCCTACGTTCTGAAGAGACAGGGCACATAGAAGAAGAAGATATGGTTTAAGATGACAAGTTTTTCTAAAGGCATGGATTACATTTATCTCCTTTTTCATTGTAATCTTTGGATGTAGCTACGATATTCAAGGTAATAATTGGATTCTTGCTGTTGTTTTTTTAAATTTTCAATAATGTATGGCTAACGCAGTACTTATGCTTTATTTACTGTTGTTAAAAGACATGTGGTTGTTAAATCTTTCGCCTGTTAGAAGTCTTTTTAAAGTAAAAATTAACATCATTATGATCCGAATGAACTCGAGCCCTATAAACAATACTTCCGAACATACATTGGCCATTCAGTGGGCAGGTTTTATTTTTTCGGCAGTTACAATTATTTTTAGAGGAAAGGATTAGAATTATCAAATTCAGAGAATCTAGCCAATTATTAAATCAAAGAAATGAAATAATTTCCAAATGCCGTCATAAAAATAAATTTAAACTAACATAAAATCTTAGAATTACCCCATTCCGACACACTTTGCCGGTTCTTTCATATCTTATGTGGATCGTTCGTTGGAGGATTTTACAGACTGAAGAAATGAGAATAGAGATCTACCATGCAATGACTTTATATTATTGATGTACGAAGTTAAAATGTCCTGTCTTTCGCTGTGTGATTGTAAATGATTTTACTGTAATTATTTCAATAAAGAGATTTCAAGTGTATAATGATGCACCGAACTGTAAGGTCAGATATCAGTTTTTCGTGTATATGGGTGCACCTAATTGTGTGCGTGTTCCAAAGTATAGTTATGAATATATGTGTTATATGTAATATTGTATGTATTATTTTGCGTATATGGGTGCATCTAAGTACAAGTATATTTCATGTATAAGAGTGGACCTAATTATGCATATGTTTTTCCAGTATATGAGAACACCTGAAAGCTCTTGTCTGTCAACCATGACAGGCAACCTCTTCTACCTCCCATAAGCATGGACCAGGTGATTCTCCCGGAGAGTAATACACTACGCCTCCTCGGACTTACCCTGTCCTCAGACCTCAAATGGAACCACTATATTGAATCCATAGCAAAATCTACTGCTAAGAAGATTGGGTCACTATGTCGATCCAGGATGTTTTTTCCACCTGAATCCATCCTGCATATATACAAGTCAACCATCCGTCCGTGCATGGAGTACTGCTGCCATTTATGGTCAGGTGCCCCTGCCGTTATCCTCAGTGTTCTTGACAAGCTCCAATGGAGAATCTGTAATGTGATAGGTACTGATCTGGCGACTCGACTGCAGCCACTTTCCCATCGTCGAAATGTGGCCTCCCTCTGTCTCTTCTATAAATACTTTCATGGCTTCTGCTCGGATGAGCGTAAGTCACTGATGCCTCCTCAACAGGTGTTTACCTGTGCAACCAGACTGGCAACTGGGTCCCACCCATTCACAGTCAGGTTAGCCAAATACAGACGACAATTCTACTCCTGCGGCTTCCACTCTCGCACTTCCGCCTGTGGAACTCACTCCCGTATTCTTGCTTTCCTGACGGCTACAACCTCCAGAAATTTAAATGCAAAGTTAATACTCATCTACTAACCACTGGACTCTAGCTCTCTCCCCACCCCTGTATAACCTTCCCTTTCTCTCCACCTATGTATCTGTCATTGCACCTGCTTTCTCAGCTTTCTATTGTTCCTTTCTAACTAGTTTGTACTCCTCACTCTTTTCTAATGAATCTTTTTACATTTATGTAAGCCCCTGCACATCAGTGGCGTTTCTGCCTTGCTCGGGGTGAAATGATTAAAAAAAAATATGTAGGTTGTGTTAATCTTGGATGTATTCGATTGTGCATTCTTGAACTGATTATACCTTCATGTATTGATCATTCTACTCATATGTGTACAGGTTAATATCAATATCCAAACGATATATGCCGGTATATATAGATATATATGGGTAATGTTTGTTAAGATATATGAAATGTGAAATATACCACCTCGTTTGGGAGTGAAAAGTAGATGGATATGTGTACGCAAGCGTACATTGTCTTTTTACATACGGGGATATGAAAAGTTGTTTATATATATATATAGATATATATATTTGTCACTGTCTTCGGCCATCCGCCACGGTAGGGATGGACTTATATTTTCAATTCAATTCTCTTTATTGTTAATAACTTAAATGTTCTATGTTTACTGTGTGTTAATATTTACTCTTTGATAATGGCTTATGTGAGCCGAAAGCTTAGACCCGATAAAAAAATCAACAATTACTGTGATATTTTGTTGTCTTTCAACGACATCACCATCAAGTATATCAGACGGTATGAACGGATCCTACACAAAATTAATAGACAAAACTTGTCTATATTATTCAATGAAACCTGCATTAATATATAGATATGTATACATGTGTGCGTAGATCCGCTCCTCATAAATTTGCGAGTGTGTGATCACAATAATTATATATAGATATTAATAGATGAATGTATGTATGCAGAATACATTTGTATGTGCCCACACATGCATATATGGGTGCGAGAGCATCTATGAGTAGATATATGTTTGGATGTGAGGATGTGTGTAAGTATAAAAATAATGCGTAATTTGTTAGTATGTGTGAGAATTGTTAGCATACTTGGATATATATATATATAGTACTATTTATACGCGTGGAAATCCCGCCTTTATAAAATATATATGTGAGTATACGAACGCAAGATTTGTTGGTGGGCAGGAATAGATGTAAGTCTATAGGCATGCATAAGTATAAAAACAGTCGCATTTGTCTGTGCACATGTGGATGTGTGCGTTTGTGTGTATGTGGATATAAGTTAGAGTACATAGAGTACATGAGTGTGTTAATTTGTGGGGTTACACATACATACGTATCCATGGAATTGGGAGGGTGCGTTTAATGACTTGGTGGTCAACATCTTCGCGACAGGTCTGGATAACCCCAACTGAGATGACGCCAATATCTCTGTCCCCAATCTTTTTAATTATTTTTCTCTTCAGTTAAAAGACATGCTTATTCCGGTAAAATCTTTCGTTCCAAATGGAACAAATATTGTGGGCTGATGAAATGAGCTAATTTAGCTTATTGAAATCAATTATAATTTATAACCAACTTAAATGACGTGTTGAGTTTTCCTTTATATATATATATATATATATATATATATATATATATATATATATTAGAAATTGCTTCTTTCATTTTTTTACATTTTGTTATAAAATTTAGATATAAATATTAAGAAATGCAATAATTATTCATCCATGCATTTTTTCGACTATTAATTTGTAATGGTTTCAGTAATCATATATATATATATATTTTTTTTTTCTAAACATGTGCTATTAAATATAAGAGACAATGAATGTCTATTATGTTTAATCATGAGCCGTTCTAACATTTGGATAATTATTTATTGGTTTTCTTCTAAGCTTTCGGCTCACATGAGCCATCTTCAGAGAGGTTGTTTAAACTGAAATATAAAATCCACCATCACCGACGATTTTATTTTGTGTTGACATAAAGCTCCGCTTGGCAACGGCAATAGTTACCAAAAATAATAAACGCAGTTCTTAAGTTTGCGATGCGCTTTTATGACGTCACATCGCGGGATAGCGCGAAAATGGCAACAAAACCATGTAGTCAAATGCAATGTAATATGTTATTTTCTGTTTTAAAGTTGATTTTATTGAGTGTTGGTTGTTTTGATTTGATGTACATGGCCTCCAATATCTGCAGGTTCCTCTTACTGTGTGCATGAGTAAGGATCACCGTATTGTTGACCAAAATCTGTCTGATATTACCTACATGTTTATGTTTTGCAGAGAAATATTGTTTAATAGTACTCTGATCAGAAAGATGACATGTAAGTCTATACGGGAGAGCGTGGTTGTAGTAAAACCAATATATGTACTAGGTTTTTGATTAGTATCAGAGATGCAATCTCTGAATGGGCATGTAAATTGGTACACTACATTGGTTTTTTGTAGAGAATTTAGTTTAGTGCTTGTTGGGTTATTATAGACTATGAGGTCAATTGTTTTAAACTTTTTATAATATATAATGAGTTTAATTTGATTATTACTTTCGACTGGTTTAACATTTCTACGTATTATGTTTTTGAGAGTTTTTTCATCTTGTTTATAATTATTATGTATTTGGTTGTAATAGTATAAGTTAATAGTGTTATGTTTATTTTGATGTAAACCATTATTATTAATATTATCATTATTGTTAAAGCTATTGTTAATTTTGTTGAGATACATTTTAATTTGTTGATCAATAACGGAGTTAGGAAATCCATTATTGACTAGTGTTTGCTTAATGTTGTGTAATTCTTTATAAAATATAGATTTGGAAGAAGATATCATTTGTGTGCGTTGAAGTAAGTTTTTTATAACAGCTAACTTATATCGTTGGGGGCATTCACTATTATAATTAAGAAGACACGAATTTATGCTAGTTGGTTTTCTATATAGAGAAGTAGTAAATTTACGTGTGCTAGAATCAATGAATACATCAAGGAATGGGAGTTTGTTATTAATATTAAGTTCTAATGTAAATTTGAGGACGGAGTGACTTTCAAATTTGTTTTTAAGATATTTAATTTGATCGATATTCTTAGCTAAAACAAAGATGTCATCTATGTATCTTACATATATAGAGGATTTATTGTTGTCATTAATTATTTTATTTTCTAGATTTGCCATATAATAATTAGAAAAGAGGGGACCTAAAGGAGATCCCATCGCAATACCATCTTTCTATGAGGTTCTTACTTTACTTCTCTCCCGGTTTCTTCTATCGATTTACTCCAGCTTATTTGGCAGGTTACACGCTGTTTCTTCTCTGTCTCTTAAGATCGGGAAAGATCATGGCCCTCACAACTTTCAGATCTACGAAATACCATCTTACCCCCATTCATACAAGCTCTTTAGATTGTCTTCTCGGTATTTACCAACCTTCCCACGAAAGGCTAGATGTGACACAAGGTCTTTTTATTGTGGGTCTTCCCGGCCATATAGCCAGGCCAAAAATATCTGTCTATTTTTTCCCTAGTCGTGATTCTACCCTTCGGCTGAACCACGACTGGGTTAGTGCTCTCTGCTCGGAAGCAGAGAGCGCTCTCCACCTGAAGGCAGAGAGCTGACAGTGTCATAGTAGAGTACAAGATTGTCTTCTCTAGGAGTTTCTACTGTTGTATTTCTGTGTTTTCCAGCAAAAAATTAAATTTTGGACGAGATTAAGGAGAAGAAGTTTCTGATGGCGATCTCGAAAGAGAAAACTTCAGAGTGATTTGTAAGGTGCAATGGGTGATTATTTGAATGAATAAGGACCCAAGAAGAATGGACCGAGGCGTTATTGCGGTGGGGGAGATTTTATCCCATAAATTTCAATGGCTTCTTTCTGATCCTAAACGTCATGCTCCTTTTTTTTTTTTTTTTTTTAACTTCCTCATTGATCAGATTTTATGTTCATGGTATTTTCAACATTATACTGCAGATCCACACACATTGGTGCCTCAAGTTTTTTTTATCTGTCTGGAGATGACATAGCAATTAAGCAATCTTTTTTTGTTTTTAACGAAATGGTTCTGTTTGTTATTACATTGCTTAGTTTTTAGAATGCATACTTTGCTATTTCAATGCGACTTCGGATATCCGTGTCACACTTTCAATTTTCCCATATAGCAAAGGTTCAAGACTTGCTTTATTTTGACATCTGTAATTTGTAGGAAGGATGCGCGTTGTGGTGCAGTGGATATCGGCTCAAAACGAGAAATCAGGGAGCCGAGTTCGAATTCCAGTTGAATTCCCTGCATTCACATAAGTACAAATTCCCTTGGGAAAGGTATTAACCCGTCTTTTCCATTCAGTTATGGGTTAAATAACACGACAGATTGGATTATATAGCCTTGGCTAGCAACCAGTCTACACAGAAAGCAATGTCAACATACTGTGGGATAATCTTCTGCCCAGTCAGTCATGTCTCTTTCGAGACATGATCGACCAAAGCGTGTATCACGTATGGCACTTAACTGACTAAATGGGTGATTATTTGAATGAATAAAGTCCCAAGACTGAGTCGCTATTGCGGTGAATAGGTCATTATTTATTCGAGAAATTTCTATTGCCTCTTTCTGATCCTAAGTAAAAGTGTCTTTGTTACCGTCTTTTTTATGGCATTGGGTTGGTTATTTTTTGTTAATATTAAATGGTTGCACAGACTTTGCGTACACGTGTGTATTTATTAATTACGCCTGCATACGTACACGTAGGAAACATATTTTTACACTTTTAAATAAAATCGGAAGAAAACAGTAATAATAGCTCCAAAAAATAAAATCATACATGAAATAAAATAATAAAAATGAAATAATAAAAAATATCTTTAAAAAATCGATTTTTCTTTTTGCCGTTTTGCCTCGCAAGTTGAATAAAGCAAATTATAATTGCTGAAGAAAAACACGTCTTTTCTTTGAAGAGCTCAAAAAAAAAAAAAAAAAAAAAAGAAAAAGAAAAGTACTAAAAAACAAACAAACACCTCTGAAAAAAATCACAAACAAAAACGACCGTCAACCCGGCAACGCATGCGCATTTAACACCCAGGCATACCATTCTCGCCGCTCAATTGCTTTTCCTTGAAAACCTCAAACGAGCCGCCATTTTCCTCTATATGTTTTCTCGTCTTTCCTTTGATGACATAAAAACGACCGACAGATTTTCATGCAAGCAGCGAAAGATAGCGTTGTTGAAACAGGAAAAACGAAGCTACTGATTCAAATAGATTTATACCAGCTAAACGTTTTGATTTCCCTGCTATTCACAGCAACATTCGCATTAATTTAGCACATTCACAAAAATTCATGAAATAATCATTTGTTCTACTGTTTGCGATCGACGGCAGCTTTAGTCATTGAAAATGACGGAAATTTCCACCAGTGCTACATATCTAATATATAAACTCAAAACTCTTAAACTCCATTGAAAAGTATAGGATCACAGTCCTAAATTTGGCGTAGATGCTTCGATATCCTAAGTATATTTTCACGTGATGGAGACCCCAGCACCAAGACCAAAACCATATTGAATTCAGGGTCTTTCATTTCCCAGACTAGGTTTGCCAGGTGTCCCCCTATATACTGAATATGTGTTGTTTTGAATAATTTTATCCCCTTTCCCATACTTACCTTTCATGGAGATCCCAAATTATCCCGTGTTTAGTTTGTTTTCAAATTTCGTAATAAAAATATGCACTTCGTTCTGTAATTGATATTGAATCGGTATGAGAAATCTGAGGGCCGAGTTCGAATTCCAGTTGAATTTGTTGTATTCACTTATGCAGAAATACCCTTGGGAAGGGTATTAATCCGTTACTTTTCCCTTCAGCTATGGATCGAGTAGCAATACAATTTGGGTTCTATAACCTTGGTTGGCAACTAATCTAGAACAGAAAGAAATGGCAACTTATTGCGGGAAAATCTTCCTCCTAGTCAGTCATGGATCGCCCAAGCGTTTATCACGTATGGCACTTAACTAAGTGAATAAAAATATATTTTTACTACCTTTACACGGTTCTTGGTCATAACCTTTTAAGTAATTATACTTTCATTTCTCGGATTCTCTTCATGAAAATAACCCAAATGTAACGAGGAAACTCGCGTCGCTGGAAGTTTATACAAAACTAACACGTTTATTTCGGGTTTCTGTATTAAATAATAGGATGTGCGTTGTGGTGCAGTGGATATCGGCTCGGAACGAGAAATCGGGGAGCCGAGTTCAAATTCCAGCTAAATTCATTGCCTTCACTTACGCGCAAATACCACTGGGAAAGGTATTAATCCATCTCTTCCTTCTAGTTATGGGTTAAATAACAGGGCAGATTGGGTTCTATAGCCTTGGCCGGCAGCCAGTCTACCGCAGAAAGCAATGACAACCTACTGCGCGATAATCTTCTGCCCAGTCAGTCATGTCTCTTTCGAGACATGATCGCCCGTGCGTGTTTCACGTATGGCACTTAACTGACTATATTAATTAAATATTTTCGAATACTTTCAATTTTACAGAATTTCTTTTTCGTAGTTTGGACTAAAAAAATCTTTAAATCATTTTACTTTTATTTCCTTCATAACCCAAAATCATTGATTTATGGTTTTTCACTTATGTCCCTACGTTTCTTTTTATTTTTTATTTTTTTATTTTTTAATAATATATTGGTCTGGGTGTGTATGTAACTATGTATACAGGGTGTTCATAAAGTCTGTGTGGACTTTTAAAAATTATAACTTTATTTGTATTTGTGATAGAAATAATCTGTAAATAATATTATAAAGTTTAATGCACTTAATTTTAAGTATAGTCATTAAATAATCCTTTACCACAAAATTTGGAACAATTTTTAGATAAGTAAAAAAATATGAACTGCAAAATCGTATTAGCCTTTGTATTGCTAATGGTGGAGGACATGTAGAAACTTAAATAGAATTTCAATAAAAACTTAAAAAATAATGGAAGTAGTAATAATAAAAAGAAAAATGCAACACACAATAACATTAATTACGAACACGGCCACGACGTACTGGCTGTATGCAGAGAATAAATAGACCTACAACTTTAGACACATTTGTTTAAAAAAAAAATAAGAAAATTGATAAAAGTTTTCTATTCGTTCTTTATTTTCTCAGTGTCTCAAATTCCAATTCACACACACACACACACACACACACACACACACACACACACACACATATATATATATATATACAGGATGTCAATAATGTCCGTGTACACTTTAAAAAATCTATAACTTCATTTGTATTTGTGATAGAAATAATCTGTAAACTTGAAAGATAATACGATGTTTCAACAAGATGAAGCTCTTTGTCAGTTTTCTCTGCGTGTTAAAGAGTTTCTAAGTCAGGAATTTCCTAACAGATGGATCGGAAGGAGTGGAGCATTTTATTGGCCTCCACGTTTGCCAAATTTGCTTCCATTAATTTTTTATGGGAACATGTGAAAACAATTGTGTATGCAATCATACCTAGTTCATTAGAAGATTTGAAAGCTAAAATAACTAATGTGATTTCGGGCATTACAGAAAATCATTGAACTGCAAAATCGTATTAACTTTTGTATTGTTAATGATGGGGAAGATGTGGAAATTTAATAAAATTTCAATAAAACCTGAAAAAATATTGATTTCCTTCTTTCTAATCCTTTTTACAAATTAATTCTATCGCAAATACAAATAAAGTTATAAATTTTTTAAAGTGCACACGAACTTTATGGACAACCTGTGATTATTCGTATAAAAAGGGTGAGATGGGTGCATTGTTGCCATTGTATATTTTCTTTTCGCGCATGCTCTTTGTTAGTTTTTTTTTTTTTTGTCGACTACACAGTATAATACAGCCTCTTCGGTACTGTGACGCAATTCGTCCTACCAGAAATTTAAAAACGGCATGCTGCACCTCTTGGAATTTACACCGGAAGCTCTAACAAGAATATTTCAGAATGTTTGGTGTAAATCTGAGGAGAGTGCTGAGAATTCAGGAAGAGTTGGATGAGTCTAATGGTGATTACTAAGATGCCTCCATTCATTATGCCTCCATTCATTTTCTCACAAGGGTTCAGACAACACGGAGATCTACATCAAGTGCTTTGAGGAGGTATTACTGCCCTGGGTCAAGCTATTAGAAGACCCTATGTCTGACAACAGGATTCTGCACCATGCCACACAAGCAAGTGAACCCACTCATGGCTGTTAGACAATTTATGTGATCGCATCACACCTTATATATAACTCCCCAGACTGCAACCCCCTTGATTATTATGTGTGGGGCCTATTTGAGCGAGAGACCCCAAGGAAACTTCTTTTAATAGCAACGATGAAGTAAAAGCAAGGATTATGGCTGTATTCACCATCTTAAACAAGTGAACCGACTAGAAGAGTTGCGAAAAATTCCGAAATCGTTTGGAGGCTGTGGTTGACAAGAAAGGCGATTTTATTGAATAAATTTACTCCTTAGTATTTCAAGATATTTTGTGTCATTTTGGTATATATACGCTACTGGCCATAATTATTAGGCAACCCCTGTTTTAAAAAATGATGTATTTCATACTATTGTTAGTATTTATTGCCATGTGAATAATTCTAAATGAAAATAGAATGGTTCCTTTTTAATACTGCACAATAATACGTGCATCTAATGAACTGTTCTGGTGTCCAGTTTTTGTGATCTCTTCCCCATGCTAGTCTCTTCTTCTTATTGGCTGGCCGAAGCAAAGGCTTCCTGGCTGCCTTGTAAAATTTTATATATACAAATATATATATATTATACTTTAGAACATGTACGTACAAACTACAATCTACTACAAAAGTGTACATTTTGTTTCGTAATTGAACGAACAATATCTCATCAGGTAGTTTATAATGATGGTAATATGAACTACCTGATGAGACATTGTTCTTTTAATGTCGAAACAGAATGTATACTTTTGTAGTAGATTTTAGCTTGTACATGTTCTAATATATAATGTGTAATAAATATTCATTCTTCTATTTATCTATTGAGCACTATTTTAAAATAATGTTTTGAAAGTTGAAAATATTTTCTTCGTTCCTTATTCATTAGGATATGTGTGTGTGTGTGTGTGTGTGTGTGTGTGTGTGTGTGTGTGTATTCTAATATTGAAACCCTACCTAGACTGACTGTCAACCAAAGCTGAAGAACACCTATTACCTTCAGATTTATGCTATAGCCGATTGTGAGGATGCATCCAGTCGTGATTTAATCACAAATACCTCATTTTAAGAACTTTATATGAGAGCAGGCGTAGGACAATGTATCAATATTTGAGGTCCCCACTTGAAATCGTAGGACAACATTTGGCTTCTTATCTAGTCCAATTTGGTTAGATGCTCAGTGCTTCCTCTGACGACCTGAATGGAGGATGAAGCTTATACTAGATCGCAAAGCATTTGTCTACATCCCCAACTGACTGGATGTAGAGAACTAGAAAATGCCAGTCATTGAAACTATCCGTAAGCCAATATGTTGGAACCGTGGAAACTGGTCACCAATTCTTTCCCTGTCTAGAGAAGAAGCCCTTTTTTGGCCGAGTCTGTTCTTTCCGTCCCCTCTGTAATGCTTGTTTTAAAACCTCCGCTTGGTTCCGTTTTGCGGCTCCTATTACCCTAAAATCCTTTTCCCACCGCCTTTGTGGTTGCGGAGAAGAACAGGGAAAATGGCAGATTGTTGGTAAGACCAAAATGAAGCTCCAGCTAGCGGAGCCACTATCTCTGGAAGCCCCCACAGAAAAAAAACTAAACTAACGTTCAGGATGTCGCTCCAGTCTCAGGGATGACCAGATTTCAAGAAATAAAAAAATATCCCCGTCTATGAAAAAAAAAAACAAAAAAAAAAACGAAAAGATAAAAAAAAAAAAATGAAATGAGAAATTGGAGAGACAACTCTTCGATATTTCCTAACCATACAAATGGGCATGACGCCCCTCGACCTTTACCCCATCCTCCTCTGCTGCAAAATCACAAAACAGTTCATAATACTCACACTGTTTATCTATAAAATAGTCCGACTCTGACTAAATTCCATTCTCTTCATCAAAAAGGCATTACACACACCAAACCCTACTTCCAGTCCTTCTCCCTAAAAACAAGAGATATTACTGTCTACCGAAAGAAGCCAGAATCGCAGCCAAAGAAAGAAGAAAAAAACATCCAAATTACTATATAATTTAAAGAAAGACGTCTACCAAATTCCTTCGGATCAGGCAAAGTGAGCGAAAAACTACGGTAATATATTTGAAACTAAATTAACTTGTCTATAAAAAAAAAAAAAAATACGATGAGCAGGATGTAGAATATTCTCGGAATTTTACCCAATCCAAACAGTGCTCACCGTAATTCAAACTGGGTCGGGGACACGGTAAATACGGGTATAGCAGAGGAGGTTACCAACTCTTAAAATCAACCCAAACTAAATTTGATATAACTGATCTATACACCGAGATATTTGAAGCCCGTTCTTCTCTCTTTTCTTCACTACATTCTGTAGGAGCTTTTGTAGTTTCCTTTCTGTGTCTGTTATCAGCATTTTGTCATCATTCTGTACCAACTGTTGATTTGTAGCAACTGTTCGTTTTGACGTACCTTATCGAAACTAGCTCTAGCGTTTTATTTAATTTCCTATGTTGATTTTCTTTATTTCCTAAACTAAATTTACTATAACTGATCTATACACCGAGATATTTGAAGCCCGTTCTTCTCTCTTTTCTTCACTACATTCTGTAGGAGCTTTTGTAGTTTCCTTTCTGTGTCTGTTATCAGCATTTTGTCATCATTCTGTACCAACTGTTGATTTGTAGCAACTGTTCGTTTTGACGTACCTTATCGAAACTAGTTCTAGCGTTTTATTTAATTTCCTATGTTGATTTTCTTTATTTCCTAAACTAAATTTGCTATAACTGATCTATACACCGAGATATTTGAAGCCCGATCTTCCTTCTTTTCTTCACTGCATTCTGTAGGACATTGAGTAGTTTCCTTTCTGTGTCTGTTATCAGCACTTTGTCATCATTCTATTTTTGTCTATTTACTATGTATTTATAGTATTTATAACTTCCTATGTCATGTGGCTTTTAACAGTTTTTATCCCTTTGTGAAGACTCCCACCCTCTGTTCCGACATCTTTTTGTACAAGTTCGTCAGGTAAGTGGCTTGTTGCTTTCTTGTTTTCATTTTCTCTAAAGCTTCCTGATTGCCCACATGTTCAATCCATGGTATTCTCAGCATCCTTCTGTTTCCTCAAGTCTTTTCATCCATGAAGTGATTGACCATCATTCACTACCATATAGAAAGACTGCGATGTGCGTTATGGTGTAGTGGATATCAGTTCGGAACGAGAAATCGGGGAATCGAGTTCGAATTCCTTGCATTCACTTACGCTCAAATACCCTTGGGAAAGGTATTAATCCATCTCTTCTCTCCAGTTGTGGCTTACATAACAGGACAGATTGGGTTCTATAATCTTGGCTGGCAGCCAGTCTACCGCAGAAAGTAATGGCAATCTACTACGAGATAACCTTCTGTTCGGTTAGTCATGTCTCTTTCGAGACATGATCGCCCAAGCGTGTATCACGTATGGCACTTAACTGACTGACTGATATTATATAACAGGTTAATATACTCTTTTCTTCATTTCTAATGAAATTTTTCGGTAACTTAATACTTTGCTTAACTTTTGGAAGGCATCTTTCGCTATCTTGCTGTGCCTTCATGTTTCGATGTTGTACTTTCCATCATCTGTTGAAACACTTTCCAGCTATTTAAATGTTTGCACTTGCTTGATTTTGGTACCTCCAATTTTAATTTGTATGTTGGGCTATTCCTTTTTCTGACAACCATTTATTGTCTTCTTGCAATTGATAATTAGTCCTTTCTTCTCGCTTTCCTTCACTATATTCTCTAGGAGTTCTCGTAGTTACTCTTCCTGTGCGTGCTATCAACATTGTGTCATTTGCATATCTGATGTTGTTAAAAGATTGTATACTCTAATAACGAATCCTGGTAGGACTTAAAATTCTCTCAGAATCGTCTCGCTGTGTGCATTTATTCAGTTAGGTGCCATACGTGATACACGCTTGGGTGATCATGTCTCGAAAGAGACATGGCTGACTGGGCAGAAGATTATCCTGCAGTAGGTTGCCATTAATTTTTGCTGTAGACTGGTTGCTAGCCAAGACTATAGAACTCAATCTGTTCTGTTATTTAACCCATAACTGGAGAGACGGATTAATACCCTTCCCAAAATTATTTGAGCGTAAGTGAATGCAAGGAATTCAACTGGAATTCGAACTCGGCTCCCCGATTTCTCGTTCCAAGCCGATATCCACTGCACCACAACGCACAATGCATTACTTAAACTTAAAAAAGTACTTTCTCCCGTACACTGAAGAAGCAAGTGCATTCATTTTAAGAATGTCGAAGCAGGTTTTTTCTCTCCCTGTTTTCTTTAACACGCCAACATCACTTTTCAAATGATAGTTTTCTTTTATAATAAACCCATGCATAGCGTTACCGGAACAAGAAAGCGACGAACGGGAATATAAATTTAGATTTGCTTTGTTGTGTTGAGAATATAGAACAATATATGAGTCACTTATTCCTGCTTTTGATTATGTCAAAACTTTTGACTCATTTGCCGCCTCAAGGCTAATTAGATACATAAAACCAGTCAGTAACGCTTGCCCCAATTCATGACCATAGGCAATACCTTTAATCTTGATTTTCAAAATGTTTCTCTTTTTAAATCATTAGCAATGCATTTTCTCAAGACATGAAATAACTCTCGGCAATAATTTCTTTAATGCCTGACAAAAGAAATATTTTTATTTTTCTATTAAGTGCATTTCTATAGTAAAAACATTAGCCATTCGTTTACATTATACGTTTAATATCTATTCTATGAACAATGTTTTGTTTTAATTCTTGACTCCTAGCAATCTCTTTCTTCTTGATATTCATTGTATTTCTATAATAAAAACATTAGCAATTCGTTTACGTAATTCATAACTCTTAGCAACCCCTTTATTCTTGATATTCATTGTATTTCTATAGTAAAATCATTATCAATGACTTTGTATTATACATTGTAGAAGTAGAAGGGCGTGTTTATCCTCCCGTTCATACTCCTCCGCGGAATTCCATTTCTTTGCAATGTCTGCTTCAACTCTATACATCTAACGTCTCCACCTGAACTCTGAAAATTTATTTTGTAATTATTATTTTTTCCTCTAACAATAGGAGTAGATAGGACTGCCCATCGTCCGGTTCGAACTCATTTCCTGTCTTTTGAACTGGAGTTAAGTTTTAATTTTACTTTCCTTTCTAAGATTGATTTTCGGTTTCTTCTAATGTCTACTTTATACATTTAAGGTCTCTACCTGAACTCTGAAATTTTATTCAGTAATTATTTTTTCCCCTGTCAATTGGAGTAGATGTGTCAGAAATGTTATACTCTAATTAAATCTTCACATCTTCAAGCCTAGAATTGGCTGTCTGTTTTTCCCCTTTTTACGCTAATGCAACTTCACACAGTATCACTCTACCCTGAGTGGCACTTGGGGCTATCTAACATAATAGCCTTATTCTATCAGTAACGAGTGCTTTAATTCCTGATCCGTGACAATCCTTTTTTCTGATATTCAGTATATTTCTACAGTATAATGATTGATCAAAGTGTTTACCTTATGCTACTCTGAGTGGCACTTGGGCCTTGTATTATAATAGCCTTATTCTATCAGTAACGACTGCTTTAATTCCTGACCTGTGACAATCCGTTTTTCTGATATTCAGTATATTTCTACAGTATAATGATTGATCAAAGTGTTTACCTTATGCTACTCTGAGTGGCACTTGGGCCTTGTATTATAATAGCCTTATTCTATCAGTAACGACTGCTTTAATTCCTGACCTGTGACAATCCGTTTTTCTGATATTCAGTATATTTCTACAGTATAATGATTTATCAAAGTATTTATTTTATGCAGACAGTTGTATTATTCTATTAGCAATGTTTAAGTTCCTGACCATTGATAATACATTACTTTCTGATATTCAATATATCCTATAAGAAATCATTAGCTATGTATTTATATAATCTTCGGTATCAAACATACTTATCTGTCCTGATCATTTTAGAGGGTAGAACGAATTTGGTCCCAGAGATACCAACAATGTTGCAATCCCTTCTTCATTTCACTAAAATAGTGTAAATTCAACGCCAGCGGTCACAGGAAGAGGGCAATTTTTGTCCTTGCCCCAAATGTACGGGTATGTGCTCCCCACATAAAAAATTCCTTGTGCCCCATCTTACATCATTGAGGCGGGGTCATTTGATTGCATAGATTCTCACAACTATTTTTTTCTGATTCTCGCGATTATCTATCACGTCTGGTAAGTCTTCAGGTTACCATTTCGTGCTTGCACATTTCTTTTTTAATCGAGTTCACCCCAAGCAAGGCAGTAAAGCCACTAAGACACAAGGGGTTACTGGCTGTAGGAAACAAAAACATAACGATGGGGCGATAACAAAAGAAGAGTAATCAGGATGACTCTAGATAGCGATTCAGATTGTATTAAAAATTTTGAAGATTAAAGTTGGTTCGAAAGTATGGAGCTGTAAGAGAGTTCCACAAGCGAGAAGTGCGAGAAAAGAAACTGTTAGGATAGAACTTACGGTTAAATTTATCCAGCTTAACTGTAAACTGCTGACATCTCTATGCCAGTTTATTCAGTTAGTTAAGTGCAATACGTGATACACGCTTTGGACGATCATGTCTCGAAAGAGACATGACTGACTGGGCAGAAGATTATCCCGCAGTAGGTTGCAATTACTTTTTGCGGTAGACTGGTTTCCAACCAAGACTATAGAACCCAATCTGTCCTGTTATTTGACTCATGGCTAGAGGAAAAAGAGATGTATTATATTATTAAGTAGTAATTAGTGGGGGATCAGTTTATTACTTCATAACAATAGAAAACAAATCCCCCACTTTATAACCAGTAGAAGCCTTAATCATGATTCCAAGTATTATATTCAGTCAGTTAAGTGCCATACGTGACACACGCTTAGGCGATCATGTCTCGAAAGAGACATGACTGACTGGGCAGAAGATTTTCCCGCAGTAGGTTGCCATTACTTTTTGCGGTAGACTGGTTTCCGACCAAGACTATAGAACCCAATCTGTCCTGTTATTTAACCCATAATTGGAGAGAAGAGACAGATTAATACCTTTCCCAAGTGTATTTACGCGTAATGGAATGCGAAGAATTCAACTGGAATTCGAACTCGGCTACTCGATTTCTCGTTCCGAGCCGATATCCACTGTATCACAACTCACATCCAGTCAGTTTATTACTGCGCTTAAATTCAAAAAGTCAAGGTACCATAGCGAAGAGCTCATCCGAACAATTACAATAAAGAAACGACGCTGGGAGGCAACCTTACGCCAGTGTGTAAGTGACTGAAATCGAGCCGTCTGATGAGGCCAGATAATAATATGAAAATATCTTCCAGCTTCTTTTTTCCAGTTAACTTTGATCTATAAAAAGTTAAATGCACTGTCGATCGCTATCTTCTGTCTTCTTAATTGTTATTTTTTTATTGTCTTTATAACATTATATTTTTCTCAAAATCTATAAATCTCAGTAACCCTTTACGACTTAGTGGCTTTATTGCCTTTTTTTTTTTTTATATGCGTTTCACCCCGTGCAAGGCATGTCACTGCCACTACTGCGCAGCGGGCTACGTAGAGTGGAGAAAGGATGATTAAATATAGGAAATGTCAGAGGGTGAGTGATAGGTGGGTAAGGATACCGAGAATGAGGGTTGGGTAGATGAGAGTGTTCTGAGAATAATTGGGAGTTAGTGTGATAGGAGGTGTCTATTGACCCTACATTTAAACACCTGGAGATTGTAACTGTCGGGAAAGCAGAGTTGTGGAAGGGAGTTCCACAGGCGGGAAGCGCGAGAAAAGAAGCTGTTGGAGTAGAATTTACGGTTACATCTTATTTGTTTAACTGTAAAAGGGTGGGACCTAGTTACTAATCTAGTATCTCGTGTAAATTCGTGCTTAGGCGGCACCAGTGATCTAAGCTCATCGGAGCAGTAGCCATGAAAGTACTTATAGAAGAGGCACAGGTAAGCCACATCACGCCGGTGAGAGAGCGGCTGCAGCCGGTCTGCCAAGTCATTATCAACCACGTTACAGATCCTCCTTTGTATTTTGTCAAGAAGCCCAAGGAGAGCAGCAGAGGCACCCGACCAGATATGGCAGCAATATACAATACACGGGCGGATGGTAGATTTGTATATGTGCAGAATAGATTCAGGTGGGAAAAACTTCCGGGCCCTGCACAGGGAGCCGACTTTCATAGCAGCAGATTTGGCACCTTGCATGAGATGAACTGACTGAAAAAATATACTTGAAAGGAATAAACAGTCCGTAGTAGAAAACAAAGTGTTATTTTTCAGGTTTTTTTTTTTTTTAAGTCGGTTCCACTCCATTCAAAGCCACGAAAACATAAGGGAAACACAAAGTGCGGAAGAATTAGGAAGATAAACATTAATAATGAATGGCAAGAGAAAAGGGTAATCAGGAGGACAGTAGATTGTGATTAACATTGAATTTTAAGGCCTTTTCTGATTAAAGTTGGTTGAAAAACATGGAACCAGAAAAGAGTTCTACAAATGAGAATTGTGAGAAAAGAAACTATTTGCATAGAACTTACGGTTCTATGTGGGCAACTCGACTGTGAATCGATGAAATACCGTTGCCAGTCGAGTACTGCACTTAAATCACACTTTCGTTTTGTTATATTTCTTTCCTTCTTTTTCCTTTCTTTTATTTTTTTTCATTCATTTTTCCTTTACATTTTCTTGAAATGTTCTTTTTTCGCCTGTTTTTCTTTCTTTCTAGTTCTGCATTCGTTTATTTCTTTTTAATCGTAAGATTATTTAATGCTTTTCCTTCCTTCCTTCCTTCCTTCCTTCCTTCCTTCCTTCCTTCCTTCCTTCCTTCCTTCCTTCCTTTCTTTCTGTCTTCACGCTTTTTTAATACTTCTTTTTCCTTCGCCAGTTTTTTTCGTCTATTTTTTCTTCTTCACAAATTTAATTAATGCTTTTCTGTTTCTTTCATTTTTTTTCTGTCATTCATTCTTCATATTTTCTTTAAATACTTTTTCTTTCTTCGCTTGTTTTTTTTCTTCGCCTATTTTTTCTTTCTTTAATGTTCTGTACTTATTTCTTTTCCATCACAATTTTATTTAATGCTTTTCTTTCTTTCTTTCTTTCTTTCTTTCTTTCTTTCTTTCTTTACGCATTTTTAAATAGTTCTTTTATTCGCCTTTTTTTTTACTTTTATCGCTTTCTTTTTCTTCATCACAATTGTATTTAATGCTTTTCTGTTTCTTTCATTTCTTTTTTTCTTTCACTTTTTCTTCATATTTTTTAAAAATAATTTTTCTTTCTTTGCCTGTTTTTTTTCTTCGCCTGTTTTTTCTTTCATGTTCTGTATCTATTTCTTTTGCATCATAATTTTACTTAATGCTTTTTCTTTCTTTGTTGATTTCTTTCTTTCTTTCTGTCTTTCCGCTTTCTTTTAATACTTCTAACGTCTGTTTTTTTCTTATTTTCATATTTCATGGTTTTTGTTTGATTGCTTCTTTCTTTTTTATCATAAACTCTTTTCATTCTTTCATTCTTTTACTTCCTAGCTTATTTTTTGTTTGTTTGTTTTTTTACTTCAGCTTTTTTTTAATCATGTCACCCCAAGCAAGGCGATAACGCCACTGATGTGCAGGGGGCTACGTAAGGGTAAAAAGAATGAAAAAGAGTAAGCCGGAAACCACATCCTAAACAGGGAACAAGGGATGAGCCTCTTCACCTGTTCAGTAGATGTGGGTGGAGTGTGAACCGGGCGATAGTTTAGCCTATCTACTCCAATTGATAAAAGAAAAAAGAAAAGAAAAGAGTGAAAAGATTGGAAAAGAGAAAGCCAGAAACCACATTCTAAACAGGAAACAAGGGATGAGCCTGTTCAATAGACGTGGGTGGAGTGTGAACCGGGCGATAGTTTAGTCTATCTACTCCAATTGAAAAAAAAATAACAGAAGAGAGTGAAAAGATTGGAAAAGAGAAAACCGGAAACCGCATCCTAAACAGGAAACAAGGGATGAACCTCTTCACCTTTTCAATAGATGTGGGTGGAGTGTGAACCGGGCGATAGTTTAGTCTATCTACTCCAATTGATAAAAAAAAGAAAAGAAAAGAGTGAAAAGATTGGAAAAGAGAAACCCAGAAACCACATCCTAAACAGGAAACAAGGGATGAGCCTGTTCAATAGACGTGGGTGGAGTGTGAACCGGGCGATAGTTTAGTCTATCTACTCCAATTGAAAAAAATCAAAAGAAGACGTATATGTTGAATGCGTGACCCGTCAAAAGTTGCAATGCCTTTTATACCCACCCCCATTTGGCACGATCAGCAGCCACTTATTGAAAAATGACAGAGATGGCAACTGAATTTAGTTTTTGCTTAAACACTTTTGTGGTGAAGTGGATATCGAGTTCGAATTCCAGTTGCTCGCAAATACCCTTGGGAAACATCAATCCATCTATTCACTCTTAATACTTATCTACTAACCACTGGCCTCTAGCTCTCTCCCCTCCCCTGTATAACCTTCCCTTTCTCTCCACCTATGTATCTGTCATCGCACCTTTCTCAGCTTTCTATTGTTCCTTTCTAACTAGCTTGTACTCCTCACACTTTTCTAATTAATCTTTTTACATTTATGTAACCCCCTGCACATCAGTGGCGTTTCCGCCTTGCTCGGGGTGAAATGATTAAAAAAAAAAAATAGCAGGACAGATTGGGTTCAGTAGCCCAGATTGGCAACCAGTTTACCTCAGACAAATTACCGTGGAAAAACATTTTGCTTGGTCAGTCAAGGATTGAAAGAGACACGATCGCCCAAACGTAAAACAAAAGAGAGAACAGAATGAAATTTAATATTTTTATGCCACAAAATAAATCAAAACAAGAATGCTGTTAACTTTGAACTTTTCACCTCTTATTCCTAGAAGTCATTTGGAAATAGGCTTCCAGATGGGACATGAGTTACATCATCAGTTGGCTTTTAGTATCGAACGCCGTGCTTTTCATCTTTAAAATTTTTTCTTCTATTGTTTTGTTATTAATTTACACAACATTGTAATACTTAGAAAATCGTATAAAATCAGGAAGTCATGCATGTATAACTGATACAAATTTGATTACCTTGTCATAAAAGTGTACCGATAGCAGTGAGGCCAGCCCAGGTTCAAAGATTTGCGTCATGTTTTGGCAAAAATAATTTACTCGTTGCCAAGGTAACTAGAATTTCGTCCGATTCTACACAACAGGCATTTCTACGGATCCTTTATGATCGGTAGATTTGCATGCATTAACACCGACAAAGATAAGAAAATTAGATGTTTTATCTCTCTCTTTCATCTGATGACCGCTTTTTCAAAGTTATTCTCGTTCTTTCGTGTCTCTCTCTCTCTCTTTCTCTCTCTCCTTCTCTTTTCTAGTGAGCACTCTTTCAAAATCATTTTTCCTTTTTCTCTCTCGTTCTTCTAATGGCCACTCTTTTCAAAGTCATTCTTATACTTTTTTCCCTCTCATTCTTCTGATGACCACATTTTGAAAGTCATTATCATTCTTTCTTCTCTCTTTCAATCTCTCTCTCTTTTTTGGTGACCACTCTTTCAAAGGCAATTTTCATTTTTTCCTCTCATTCTTCTGATGACCACAGTTTGAAAGTCATTATCATTCTTTCTTCTCTCTTTCTCTCTCTCTCTGTTTTCTAGTGACCACTCTTTCAAAGACAATTTTCATTTTTCCCTCTCATTCTTCTGATGACCACATTTTGAAAGTCATTATCATTCTTTCTTCTCTCTTTCTCTCTCTCTCTCTTTTGGTGACCACTCTTTCAAAGGCAATTTTCATTTTTCCCTCTCATTCTTCTGATGACCACATTTTGAAAGTCATTATCATTCTTTCTTCTCTCTTTCTCTCTCTCTCTCTTTTCTAGTGACCACTCTTTCAAAGGCAATTTTCATTTTTCCCTCTCATTCTTCTGATGACCACATTTTGAAAGTCATTATCATTCTTTCTTCTCTCTTTCTCTCTCTCCCTTTTCTTTTCTAGTGACCACTCTTTCAAAGGCAATTTTCATTTTTCCCTCGCATTCTTCTGATGACCACATTTTGAAAGTCATTATCATTCTTTCTTCTCTCTTTCTCTCTCTCTCTCTTTTCTGGTGACCACTCTTTCAAAGGCAATTTTCATTTTTCCCTCTCATTCTTCTGATGACCACAGTTTGAAAGTCATTATCATTCTTTCTTCTCTCTTTCTCTCTCTCTCTCTCTTTTCTGGTGACCACTCTTTCAAAGGCAATTTTCATTTTTCCCTCTCATTCTTCTGATGACCACATTTTGAAAGTCATTATCATTATTTCTTCTCTCTTTCTCTCTCTCTCTCTCTTTTCTGGTGACCACTCTTTCAAAGGCAATTTTCATTTTTCCCTCTCATTCTTCTGATGACCACATTTTGAAAGTCATTATCATTCTTTCTTCGCTCTTTCTCTCTCTCCCTCTTTTCTAGTGACCACTCTTTCAAAGGCAATTTTCATTTTTCCCTCTCATTCTTCTGATGACCACATTTTGAAAGTCATTATCATTCTTTCTTCTCTCTTTCTCTCTCTCTCTCTCTTTTGGTGACCACTCTTTCAAAGGCAATTTTCATTTTTCCCTCTCATTCTTCTGATGACCACATTTTGAAAGTCATTATCATTCTTTCTTCTCTCTTTCTCTCTCTCTCTCTTTTCGGTGACCACTCTTTCAAAGGCAATTTTCATTTTTCCCTCTCATTCTTCTGATGACCACATTTTGAAAGTCATTATCATTCTTTCTTCTCTCTTTCTCTCTCTCCCTCTTTTCAAGTGACCACTCTTTCAAAGGCAATTTTCATTTTTCCCTTGCATTCTTCTGATGACCACATTTTGAAAGTCATTATCATTCTTTCTTCTCTCTTTCTCTCTCTCTCTCTTTTCTAGTGACCACTCTTTCAAAGGCAATTTTCATTTTTCCCTCTCATTCTTCTGATGACCACATTTTGAAAGTCATTATCATTCTTTCTTCTCTCCTTCTCTCTCTCTCTCTCTTTTGGTGACCACTCTTTCAAAGGCAATTTTCATTTTTCCCTCTCATTCTTCTGATGACCACATTTTGAAAGTCATTATCATTCTTTCTTCTCTCTTTCTCTCTCTCTCTCTTTTGGTGACCACTCTTTCAAAGGCAATTTTCATTTTTCCCTCTCATTCTTCTGATGACCACATTTTGAAAGTCATTATCATTCTTTCTTCTCTCTTTCTCTCTCTCCCTCTTTTCTAGTGACCACTCTTTCAAAGGCAATTTTCATTTTTCCCTCGCATTCTTCTGATGACCAGATTTTGAAAGTCATTATCATTCTTTCTTCTCTCTTTCTCTCTCTCTCTCTCTTTTCTGGTGACCACTCTTTCAAAGGCAATTTTCATTTTTCCCTCTCATTCTTCTGATGACCACATTTTGAAAGTCATTATCATTCTTTCTTCTCTCTTTCTCTCTCTCTCTCTTTTGGTGACCACTCTTTCAAAGGCAATTTTCATTTTTCCCTCTCATTCTTCTGATGACCACATTTTGAAAGTCATTATCATTCTTTCTTCTCTCTTTCTCTCTCTCCCTCTTTTCTAGTGACCACTCTTTCAAAGGCAATTTTCATTTTTCCCTCGCATTCTTCTGATGACCACATTTTGAAAGTCATTATCATTCTTTCTTCTCTCTTTCTCTCTCTCTCTCTCTCTTTTCTGGTGACCACTCTTTCAAAGGCAATTTTCATTTTTCCCTCTCATTCTTCTGATGACCACATTTTGAAAGTCATTATCATTCTTTCTTCTCTCTTTCTCTCTCTCTCTCTTTTCTGGTGACCACTCTTTCAAAGGCAATTTTCATTTTTCCCTCTCATTCTTCTGATGACCACATTTTGAAAGTCATTATCATTCTTTCTTCTCTCTTTCTCTCTCTCTCTCTCTGGTGACCACTCTTTCAAAGGCAATTTTCATTTTTCCCTCTCATTCTTCTGATGACCACATTTTGAAAGTCATTATCATTCTTTCTTCTCTCTTTCTCTCTCTCCCTCTTTTCTAGTGACCACTCTTTCAAAGGCAATTTTCATTTTTCCCTCTCATTCTTCTGATGACCACATTTTGAAAGTCATTATCATTCTTTCTTCTCTCTTTCTCTCTCTCTCTCTCTTTTCTGGTGACCACTCTTTCAAAGGCAATTTTCATTTTTCCCTCTCATTCTTCTGATGACCACATTTTGAAAGTCATTATCATTCTTTCTTCTCTCTTTCTCTCTCTCTCTCTTTTCTGGTGACCACTCTTTCAAAGGCAATTTTCATTTTTCCCTCTCATTCTTCTGATGACCACATTTTGAAAGTCATTATCATTCTTTCTTCTCTCTTTCTCTCTCTCTCTCTTTTCTGGTGACCACTCTTTCAAAGACAATTTTCATTTTTCTTTCTCGTTCTTCTAATGACCACCCTTTCAAAAGTCATTTTTATTCTTTTGTTCTTGCTGGTTCTTCTGATAATTCTTTCAAGGTCATTCTTATTCCATTTTTTTCTCTCTTTCTTCAGATGACCACTATTTCAAAGTTATTCTTATTCTTTCGTTCTCTCTCTTTTTTACGAAGACTACTCATTCAAAGTCATTCTTATTCTTTCTTATCTCTCATTCATCTGTTGACCACTCTTTCAAAGCAATTTTTTGTCTTCTCTCTCATTCTTCTGATGACCAAGCTTTCGAAGTCATTTTCTTTTTTCTCCCTCTTTCTTCAGATAATCCCTCTTTCAATGTCATTC
This sequence comes from Ascarosepion bandense, assembly GCA_037127315.1. Lineage (NCBI taxonomy): Eukaryota > Metazoa > Mollusca > Cephalopoda > Sepiida > Sepiidae > Ascarosepion > Ascarosepion bandense. Next base: position 5,390,484 of record JBBBDQ010000514.1, on the reverse strand, counting down.
TTATAATTTTTTCTCTCTCATTCTTCTGATGGACACTAAGTCATAGATATTCTCATTCTTTTTCTCTCTCTTTCTTCTGTTGACCACACTTTCAAAATCATTCTTATTTTTCTTTTCTCTCTCTCTCTCTCTCTGTCATTCTTCCGATGAGCTCTCTTTCAAAAACATTCTCATTCTTTCTTCTCTCTCTTTATGAAAGATGATCACTCTTTCAATGTCATTTTCATTCTTTCTTCTCTTTCTCTCTCTCTCCCTTTCTTCTCTTTCTCTCTCTCTCTTTCTTCTCTTTCTCTCTCTCTCTCTGTCTTTCTCTCTCTCTCTTTCTTCTCTTTCTCTCTCTCTCTCTGTCTTTCTCTCTCTCTTTCTGTCTTTCTCTTTCCCTCCCTTTCTGTCTTTCTCTCTCTCTCCCTTTCTTCTCTTTCTCTCTCTCTCCCTTTCTGTCTTTCTCTCTCTCTCCCTTTCTGTCTTTCTCTCTCTCTCCCTTTCTTCTCTCTCTCTCTCTCTCCCTTTCTTCTCTTTCTCTCTCTCTCTCCCTTTCTGTCTTTCTCTCTCTCTCCCTTTCTGTCTTTCTCTCTCTCTCCCTTTCTTCTCTTTCTCTCTCTCTCCCTTTCTTCTCTTTCTCTCTCTCCCTCCCTTTGTCTTTCCTCTGATGATTACCCAAAGCAGGGAAAATGATTAAAAATATCAAAAAGAAAAAAAGGAAGAAGAAAGTTAAACCCCTAAAGTAAAACAGAACAGAAAACTCTGAAATGACGAAGAGAGTGAGGAAAGCTGTATGGTGAAGTAAGGTGAATTATTGTTATGGATAATGAGGTTGGCAGTTTTTAAATTTTTTTGTAACAGATAATTTAATTTTCTTGTTTGTGTTGGTCGGTGTAGCGTCATTTCGGATGATATTGCGAAGTGAAGATTCGTCCTGTTTATGTAACACAATTTTCGATTGTTTATAACCATTTCGTTAGTCTTCGTGAATTTCCGTAACATTGTATATTTACATTTGTTGACATTAAGATACATTTCAGTGCAGAGATAGTTATTTACGTGAATCGAAAATTGTGTTATATACGCTTGATTTGACTTCGTTTAGACTATCGGTCATTCATGGCCGAGAGGTCTAAGGCGTGCCAGATCACATAGTGGCTTCTCCTATGTTGATAGGGGTCGCAGGTTCGAATCCTATCGAATGACACACATTTCGTAACAAAAATTTATCGTAAATAATCGGGCCGGTAGAAATAAATATATATACTGTTTGATTATAAACAGAATATCTACTTAAATACGAGTATCGATCAAAAATAATGTTCAGACAAATAATTTCACACACACTCGCACACACACACACACACACACACACACATATATATATATATAAAGTGCGTTTAGAATTTAATTTAAAGTATCTTAAAATCCATTTATATTTTAAATAACTAATTGCATATATTCTCTATGCGTTGTTCAGCCTATATGCAAAGCGAGAGAGAGAAGCCCTTCAAGTTTAATTCAGATAATCCTATGTAATTGAAAAATAGAATAATTTTACTGTCAACAGTTTATTTTCAAATACAATTTTTGCAGGAAAATGCTACTTATCTGTAGGAAAAATCTATGAAGTGAGTCTATTTCGTCCTTATACTTATACTAGCAGTATAGCCCGGCGTTGCTCGGGTGTAATGAAAGCTTTAAAACTAATCCATGTTCCTGGAGCTCAGAATCTTTGGACGTTGGCACGAAAAGAAAAAAATAAAAAGAAAGAAAGAGAGACAGAAAGAAATAGAAAAACGAAAGAACAAAAAGTGTGAGATAGGAGAGAAAAAAAGAAGATAAAAAGAAGAAAGAAAATCAAACAGAAAAAGCTAACAAAACAAAGCGAGAGAGACTGTGAATTAAAAGAAAGAAAGAAAGAAAAACGGAAGAACGAAAAGTGTGAGACAGGACAAAAAAAAATAAATAAATAAAAGAAAGAAGATAAAAAGAAGAAAGAAAATCAAACAGAAAAGCTAAAAAAAACAAAGAAAAAAGCTAAAAAACAAAGAGAAAGAAAATGTGAAAGCAGAGAGAGAGAGAGAGAGAGAGAGAGAGAGAGAGAGAGAGAGAGAGAGAGAGAGAGAGAACAATAGTTGTTTCCAGTTAAAGCGAAACCGTAGACTGAAAGAAAAATGAATGGATGTAAGTCAAATTTTCATATCCTGGTATCGATATCGAATAAGTTTTTTTTCGTCTTAAACTGAATTTTGAAGGCTAAATAAGTCCTCTGAGTAAATGGTATCATAGCTGAGACTAAGAACTACAATTATACCCACTTAGAGCCAAACCCGAAGCAAAAACTGAAATAAAAGGGCTGAAAAAATACAGACATACAGGCAGATAAACAGACACACACACACAAACATCTTGCCTTATATATATATATATATATATATATATATATATATATTATTGTTTTTCTGCACTGTTGTAAGAACTGCAACCTTGAAACTTCTGAATATCATTTCTTATGTCTTTGTCTATGAGTATATCAATTTGATTAGAATCGGACCGCTCCTTCTATAACCCGATTTTTTCGATTATCGATTTTCGATATTTATCGTGAATACCTCGACACAAAGCCTAGCTAAGAACACTCACAGACGCTTATAGTACAACTGTGTAAATTTTCAAGAAAATTGGTTCAGCCGTTTCGGAGTCTATAGGTAACGGACAAACACACACACAGACACACACACACAGACAAAGTTCCATTTTTAAATAGGTTTAGATTATTGAAGTTATATTAACAAACTTCAGATTGAACGGAAAATAAAAGACCTATTAAAACAATTACAAAAAATTCCTATGTTATTTACTGCACTGATGATCCTTTTTTCAATAATTTTAAGGAGTCTGTTATCAACATCTGATGTTAGATTAGCTATAGTAGAAGCTGATATGTTTCTTGCAGCAGTTTTAATTGCTTCTCGGAGGTCATGTTTGCTGTTAATTCAAGTAAATATCTTTCTTAAGGATACTCCACAGATTCCCAATTGGATTTAAATCACGGCTATTAGGCGGCCATTCCATGTACAAATCCCTCGAAAAATTCCTTTTCTTGTAGACATGTCTTAGTGACCTTTGAAGCGTGACTGAGCGCTTTGTCTTACATCAATATAAACGATTTGCATTTAGCTAAAACTTAGTCATATAGCCATTCAAAGAAATTTTGCTCCAGGAAATCACAATTATTTTTTGAGTTTATTTCCACACCGTCTTTGATTTTGAAAGGTGCCACAAGCTCATTACCAAAAATAGCAGTCCATATCATGATCTCATTCCCACCATGCCGTTTAACAAATTGCCTTCATTAAGGTTGCTTACAAAGCCAACCTCGCGCCCATCCATAAGGTCTGTCAAGTGTAATTCACTCGGTGAAATGGCCATCCGATTTTGGAAAATTTGAATTTATTATATATACAATATAAAATATATATTTTCTACTATTTGCCCTGTCCCTTCAGGATGTAGGCGATCATGGCTTTCCACGTTTCTCTATACCTGGTGCCTCTGAGCACGCCTTCTATCCAGTTTATATATATATATATATATATATATATATATATATGTGTGTGTGTGTGTGTGTGTGTGTGTGTGTGTGTGAACAGGAAAGTTACCAAAAGAAATAGTCAGACTGAAATAGTACAAAGAAAGAAAGAGAAAGAACAAAGAAAGAAAAATCAGTGTGATACAGAAAAGAATAAAGAAAGAAAGAAAAAAAGAAAGAGAAACAAATTAGAAAGAAAGAAAAACTAAAGAACGAAAATCAGTGTGAGACAGAAAAAGAAAGAAAGAAAAAATAAAAAGAAAGAAAGACAGACAGAAAGAAATAGAAAAACGAAAGAACGATAAGTGTGAGATAAGACAGAAAATAAGAAAGAAAGAAGGTAAAAAGAAAAAGAAAAAGAAATAGAAAAGTAAGTGTGAGACAGAAAAGGCTAAAAAAACAAAGCGAGAGCGACTGTGGAATAAATAAATAAATAAATAAAGAACAAAAGTGTAAGATAAAAGAGAAAAAAGAAAGAAGATAAAAAGAAGAAAGAAAGAAAGAAAGAAAAACGAAAGAACGAAAAGTGTGAGACAGGACAAAAAAAAGAAAGAAGATAAAAAGAAGAAAGAAAATCAAACAGAAAAGCTAAAAAACAAAGAAAGAGAGAGACTGTGAAAGAAAGAAAGAAAGAAAGAAAGAAAGAAAGAAAGAAAAATAAAGAACGAATAATGAAAGAAAGTACAGAAAGAAAGACAGACAGCAAGAAAGAAAGACAGACTGACAGAAAGAAAGAAAGAAAGAAGATAAAAAGAAGAAAGAAAAAAAACAAATAAAAAAGCTAAAAAAACAAAGAGAGAGAAACAGTGAAAGCAGAGAGAGAGAGAGAGAGAGAGAGAGAGAGAGAGAGACTGTATGAGATAAACAGAAAAAAAGAGGCAGGTTAGAAGAAGTGTAGAGCGATGTCATAGATAAAAACAAAATTGGATCTTCATTTAAATGCATCTCGGATTGTCAGAGCGAATGTCAGTGTCTGTCCTCTTCTAAGCAATGTTTTCTTTTTTTTACTTTTGACTTAAGAATCTGTTGTTTGGTTCGAACACAACGTGACCCTCCCCTACACAGACTGTTTGTGATAAGACACATCCCCATTGGCCATCGTTCCCATTAGAGTTATATTTACCTCGTCTCTCGTTGCAATGAGTCGATCAGTGAGGTGGCAGAGAACTCCAAGAAAGGATATATCAGAGAATCGACGTACATCCTCCGCCCACCCACCTACTCTAGTCAAGAAAATGGTAAGGTTCGTTGAAAAAGTAATGGCAACAAAAAATATAGAGATGGTAAAAAGTGAAAGAAAATGTCTTTTGACGTTGAAGCAAAGATGGATTAGTCAGTTAAGTGCCATACGTGATACACGCTTGGGCGATCATGTCTCGAAAGAGACCTGACTGACTGGGCAGAAGTTTATCCCGCAGTAGGTAGCCATTACTTTTTACGGTAGATTGGTGGCCAGCCAAGGCAGTAGAACCCAAATCTGTCCTGTTATTTAACCAATAACTTATTGGGTAATCATGTCTCGAAAGAGACATGAATGACTGGATAGATGATTATAACGCAGTAGATTATTTAACCCATAACTGGAGGAGGTGCTAGATTAATACTTTTCCCAAGAGTATTTGCGCGTAAGTGAATGCAATGAATTCAACTGGAATTCGAACTCGGCTCCCCGATTTTTCGTTCCAAGTAGATATCCACTGCACGACAACACACTAGCACTGGATTTAAATTCATAATGTCTAAGTACCATGGAAGAAAGTTTGTCAGAAAAATTACCATTAAAATATTCATAGAAAAGGCACATAGAAACAAACTTAAGCTGTGAGAAAGTGACTGAAGGCGAGATGCCAGGTCAAGATCAATAGCATCGCTGGTTCTTCTTTGGATTTTATCAAGAATTGCTAAATGTATAGCAGTATATGTTATGTCCTTTCAGAAAATAGTTGATCATGACTCTCCACAACATTATTTCGTCATTCTTAGTAAAGTATATTTTTGCGATCTCTCCTAATCCCTGTTCTGCCAACCATTTACATGAGTTAAATAAGTTATTCGCTGCTGTCCAAGCCTTCTTTCCTCATTTAACAATTTTTGTTCTTATTTTATTTCAAACTTCGTCGTTATTCACATGTTCAGTCTAAGGTATTCTCAAGTTCCCACATGTTCAATCCATGTAATTCCCAGTATCTCGCATGTTCAGTCCATGACATTTTCAGGATCCTACATGTTCTGTCCATAACAGTCTTAAGATACCACATGTTCAGCATATCAGCATCCTCTATGGATTATTATTATTATAAACACACCGATGAACATTAATGTCCTAATTCTCATAAATACGTAGGAAACTATTGTGAAGGGGTTTATATTTCTGTCTGGCGATTAACGCCGCTTAGACGCAATTCGGGCATTGTCGGACTCTGCCTTCGTGTGGAGAGTAACCTAGACAAAGCTCCACCGAAGAATAGAGTCTCGTCTGGGGAAAAGTAGTCATTCATCTTTTGCCCGAGCTATATGGCTCGGATTAGCCATATTAAAAAGGCTTTGTGCCACATTTTGTCTCAAGCGGGGAGCCAGCTAAATATCTATATTGCTGTGCAGCGATTAACTTCTCTCAGACGTAATTCTGACATTGCTGGACTCTCTGCCTTCGGGCGGAGAGTAACCCAGACGAGGCTCCGCCGAAAGGTAGAGTCTCGTTTGGGAAAAAGTAGACATTCATTTTTTTGCCAGAGCTATATGGCTCAGATTACCCACATTAAGAAGGCCTTTTGCCACATTTTGTCTTAAGTGGGAAGGAAGCTGAATACCTATATTGCTGTGGTTATCTAACTTCTTCAGCTGGTGAGTAGTACATTTTGTTGATGTTATAAAGATTACTATTTCATTTTCCAACCGCCTTTTTGATTATTTCTCATTCAGTAACCTTTTTAGGTTACAGCAGTTATTTAATGTCGAAATCTAAATATTTTGTCTACTATTTTTCTTAAGACAATAATGATACAATTTTTACTAAGTAACAAGTTTAATAAGAATTACAAGTTTTACTAATTAACCCATAGGTTGGTGAAGAGGTGATTTATACTTTTCCTAAGAGTATTTGCGTGTAAGTAAATAGAACGAAAATTAAAATTGATGAGTAGAATATTTTTAGGGCAGAGGTTATACATCTTGTGCCTCTGGATCAAAGGCGATTACTTGTTTTATTTTATAAAACAAATAACCTCTGCACTACAAATATTTTAGCTATTATTTCAATTTTAATTTACTTAAAAGATTTTACTTTACAATTTCCTGTATAAATTTTATTCCAAACCAAAATTAATTATGTGGTTAAAAAAAAAAGTCGCATTCTAGCTTTACAATATATAATTACCATGAACAACACGAGAATCAAAAAGACAAAACTCGGAACGGTCAGTTCATAACATGCACCTGATGATTGCATAATGCATGAAACACTCAGTCGTATTATAGACGTAGGATAATATGAATATTTATATATATATATATATATATATATATATATATATATATATATATATATATATATATATATCAGCATGCAGTGTGGGTATAGAAGAATCCAAAGGAGTATCCTGTACATACAGTAGTAGAATAACTCTCCAAGAGAGCTCTAAACATATATGCATATAAATACATATAGAGCAAATATAAGAAAAATTAAAGCAGACATTTTATTTCATTGTGAATCGGAAGTATAGGCCTTCCGAGTCACCATGAAATAACGTGTCTATCTTAATTTTTCTTATATATATATATATATATATATATATATATATATATATAGGTTGACCCCCAAAAATGGGAATTTTTAAGTGTGTTTTGGCAGACATGAGCAAGTGGCAGCTTTGCAAAACAGTGACCTCACTCTGCCATTTCAGTAACCATGGATCAAGATGTAGTTATGGATGTCAGATGAGGCCCATTTTCATCTCACAGGTTACGTGAATAAACAGAACTATATTACTGGGCGGAGATAAATCCTAATGAAGTTCATGAGCGCCCTTTACACGCTAGTTGGGTGACAGTATGGTGTGCTGTTTCATTACATCGGATCATCGGATATTATTTTTTGGAAAATGAACAAAGGATCTCAGTCACTGTCACTGTCTCAACAGCAGATTTCAAGAATGCATTCGTACAGGAGGACGCCATCGACAGGACGTAATTTAAAAAAAAGAAAATTCCATCATGCTTTCTTAAATGGCATGTTTTAAGGTTTCAATTACTTTGAATAAAATATTTTTATTCCATCAGTCTTGGTTTTATTGGATTGTTAAAAAGTTCCCGTCGTTTTTGTTACCCTGTATATATATATATATATATATATATATATATATATATAGTGTATCGAGGCAGCAAATAATTTTCTAAACATATACTGTTAAATATAAGAGACAATGAATGTTTATTATGTTTAATCATGAGCCGTTCTAAACGTCGTATTTTGGCTTTAATTTCAAAAAATTCTCCAACATTTTGATAATTTTTTATTAATTTGTTTCTAAGCTTTCGGCTCACATGAGCCATGTTCAGAGAGGTTATTTAGACGGTAAGACAATAACATCCACCATAAAATCGTCGGTGATGGTGGATGTTATTGTATTACCGTCTAAATAACCACTCTGAAGATGGCTCGTGTGAGCCGAAAGCTTAGAATCAATATTCCCACACACTTATTCAAAATTTAAAAAATGATTACAAGAGCAAGAATGATTTTTTGTTTGATTGGATGTTCTTGTAATCATTTTTTAAATTTTGAATAAGTGTGTGGGAATATTGACTGTGGTTAAAAACCATGGGAATTCGGTTGTTGTTTGAATCTGGAAACATTTTTAGATTCCGTTTCAATAATCATAAACTAAGCATACGCCAAAACAACCCTTATTCCCCCATAGCTGAACACTTCACTCAACCAGGACACACATTAGAAAACTGCAAATGTTTACTGATAGATTCTGATTTTAGTTCCACATACTCATGCAGAAAGAAAGAATAATACTGGATTTAAAATTAAATACATATAGACTAGGGTTAAATAGGGACTTAGGTGTTTTGAATCTGTATAAATATTTCAATAGTTAAACATTTTTTAAATACACTGAAAAAAAAAACAACATTTTTAAGTATTATTAGAGATAGGTTTACGTTTATAAATATTAAAAAACTCTATCGCTTTCTACGTCACGTGATGTAAACATCTCTCGACGAACGCTCTCGCATCAAACGCTTCTAGTTTAAATTTTAAAATCATTTGTTTCTGATGAAAGGCTGGTCTGAAATATCAAATATATATATATAATAATAGAAATAAATAAATACTGTAAAAAAAAATACATTTTTAAACTTACAACTTTTTAGTAGTTTTTCATATATATATATATATATATATTCGAGTGAATACAGAACGGAGAAAAAATGTTTTACAACGTCCTAAACATTAATTTAAAACAGTGCTCGATATATAATATATAGAGATGGGAGCCCTGGATTCTGAAGAATCTTCAGATCTGGTAGGATTATTCCTATTGTACAACCTCACTGCGCATAAAGAAATTGACATGAACAATATAGGACTATATAGCGATGATGGACTCATGATAATAAATAAATATACTGGAGGTAAGGTTGATAAAACTAGAAAATTAATTCATAAAGTCTTTAAATCCTTTGGTCTTAACGTAGTCATTAACTTCAATATCCAGCAAGTGGACTTCCTAGACATCAAATTAGACTTAGTATCGAACACTTTCCAACCTTACATGAAAAACAATGCTAACCCAATATATATAAACCCTAATTCTAATCATCCACCATCCATTATCAAGCATATCCCACTATCGGTAGAACGCCACATCAACACACATTCATCCAGTAAAGAAATATTTGATAAACACAAGGTAATTTACAACAGAATCCTTAAAAAAAGCGGATATCAATCATCAAAAATTAACTTTGTGGAAAAATTCAGTAGTTCAAAAAGTAAAATTAGAAACAGGAAAATCATATGGTATAACCCTTCTTTTAATCAATCAGTTAACTTCAAGCTGGGACATAAATTTCTTAAACTAATAGATAAGCATTTTCCTAAAAATAACCCTCTAAGCAACATCTTCAATAAAATTACAATAAAACTAAGCTATAACTGCTGTAATAATCTAGAAAAATTAATTAAAGTACATAACAGCAAAATATTAAAAGCACACAACAAAAATAACTCCAACACTAATAACAGTCCGCCCCATAATAACAACCTCTCTAACTGTAGAAACCGAAACCAATGCCCCATGACCAATAAATGTCTAACGAAATCCCTGATATATATGTGTTCGATTTCATCCATGGTGAATCCGAAAGATGAAAAAATATATATCGGAAATACCATGAACGTAATTAAAAAGCGATTTTACAATCACCTCTCATCCTTCAATAACAAAGAAAAACAAAACATGACGCCTGTCTCCAAATACTTTTGGAAGTAAAAAGACGAAAATAAAACACCTAAAGTTAAATGGAAAATCGTTAAACAAGCAAGAACAGCTAAATCTATAAAGGAACCATGCTTCCTTTGTCTTCAAGAAAAAAAAATGAAATCATTTAATATATAAATAACAGCAAGCTTTTAAACCAGAAGCATGAAACCACAGTAAACTGCAAGCACATTAAAGAACTAACCTTACAATCATGCTAAAAAATACTACAAAAGCCAGAGCTAGGACCCCTTGGAATTGATACACCTTCACTGTACTAACAACACTCCTACATACACCACAAGCTGTGTTCTAATTTTAAAAAATTTTTTTTTTTTTAAATTAAAAATTCTATAGAAAAAATCGATTTACAAAATTCTAAAGTAAGGTTTAATATACATAATTAGATTAAT
>JBBBDQ010000514.1:5302500-5375000 GCA_037127315.1 Ascarosepion bandense | reverse complement strand
CTGGGCATGTCGTCTAGTCAGTTTAATTCAGCTTTATTATGGTTTTGAATTTTTTTTTTTTCGTGATTTGTATTTTTATGTATCCATATTGTGACAATAAAAGATCTGCTAGAGATGGTGACAAGTTCCTAGAACCTGGCCACAAATTGTATAATACAAAATGTATACGACCAAGATTTTTTAATCGGTATCACACCATGCAAGGCAGTAAAGCTACAAGAGGTGACAGGGAGTGCAAAAATTTGGATCAGAAACATTAATAATGAATAGAAATAGGAAAGAATAATCAGGAGGACAGTAGAGAGGGGTTGAAATTGCATTCAAATTTCGAAAGATTAAATTTGACTGGAAAGCATGTAGCTGGAAGGGAGTTCCGCAAGAATGAAGTGCGAGAAAAGAAACCGTTAGCATAGAATTTACGGCTACATCTAGCTAAACTGTAAATTGATAAGACCTCAATGCCAGTCTAGTACTGTGATTAAATTCTTAAAGTCTAGGTACTATAGCGAAAACCTCATCGGAATATATATATACATATAAATTCACTCACTCAAGCAAGGCGGTAATTCCGCTAAGACGCAAGGGTCTTTTGGAGTTCTATTAAAGAAGCATTTTAGAAGGAACAAGAAATTCAATTCTAAACAAAAAGAAGAAATACTCCTCTTCAAAAGTCCGAGTAAGAGTGGCAACCATATATATATATATATATTTTTTTTTTTTCTAAACATATACTGTTAAATATAAGAGACAGTGAATGTCTATCATGTTTAATCATGAGCCATACAATTAAACAACATTCCTCAGAAAAATATAACCATGTAGGTAATATCAGACAGATTTTAGTCAACAATACAATAATCCTCACTCATACACCCAGTAAAAAGAAACTTCAGATATTGGAGGCCATCTACATTAAATCCAAACAACCCACACTTAATAAAATCACGTTTAAATCTGGCCATAACACATTACATTGCATTTGAATACATGGTTCTGTTGTCATTTCGCGCTATCACGAGGTGTGACGTCATAGAACGGCATTATAAATTTGAGAACTGCGTTTGCTATTTTTGGTAACTATTGCCGTTGCTTAGTGGAGTTTTATGTCAACAACACAAGAGAAAATCGTCGCTGATGGTGGATATTTTTGTGTTAACGTCCTTGTAACCTCTCTGAAGATGGCTCATTTGAGCTTAGAAACAAATTAATAAAAAATTATCAAAATGTTGGAGAATTTTTGTCTTTATTTTCAACTGAAATTAAAGCCAAAATACGACGTTTAGAACGGCTCATGATTAAACATAATAGACATTCATTGTCTCTTATATTTAACAGTATATGTTTAGAAAATTATTTGTTGTCTCGATACACTATATATATATATATATATATATATATATACGTTTAGGTAAGGAAGATCAGATGGTTACGCTACCATTGTTTCGACATTTTCGATTTCTTCAGGCGATTTGGTTTCGCAGTGGTGAACAGCTGCTGTAGCTTGGTATTGAACCAACACCAGGCTACAGCAGTAGTGAACAAGTAACATGGAGAGTCCGGTTAAACGGAGATAACTTATGACTAACAAAAGAGGCTTCGCACAAGGAATGAGAATGATATATCCCAGTGATCGTAATAAAAGGTTCGGTTCGAAATTACTAGCACGTGAGGAAGGTCGGAGTGTACAACGGCCGAAACGTCGTACAAATGGCAACAAAGATGAAGACAATAGTCGGAATAATGTAAATAGTGTTAATACTACCTCATCTCAGAAATACAAATACCAATCTTTCTTTTAAGCATGTTTCGTTGAAAACAACCGACAAAGATAATTCTATTAAGTTTTGCTTTAATTTTTTCAGTATTCTTACACGTTTTCTTTTTGTTGGAGATAAGAAATGTAAAAATGTTTTATAATTATTATGTTTCCAAGCACTTTCAGCCTCTTCACTTGCCGTTCTTAAGGATGTTATGTTTTTGATATCGTTATTTTAACTGTAACGTAATTTAATTTTAATTAATAAAATCTTCTTTTTTGGACGTTTACAACGAAACATATATATATATATATATATATATATATATATATATATATATATATAGATAGATAGATAGATAGATAGTTGTGATTAGTCTTATGCTCGCGTTATCGTAGATTGAACCCTCTAGAGGGAAAAATTTTAAAAGAGTAGCTGTTTCTGCGATTTACGCATTACTCTTCCTCATGAATTGTGTTCTCTTGGCTGCTGGCGTGAATATACACCATGTATATAACACGTTAAAATCTCCCCCTTCTCCCAGCCGCACCACGATGGATTTTATTTTACGTGTGTTTGAAAATGTATATATTTTATATATGTGTGTGTACAGAAGTGTCTTTTACACGTAAATTAAAAGCCATCTTCGATAATTGCTAAAAGTACGACCGAAAACGCTCTGAATAACAAAACATTCGGACAATTTGTCTGTATTTCTGAGATGAGGTAGTATTTAAACTATTTATATTATTCGGACTATTGTTCTGATCTTCCTTGCCTTTTCCACGACGTTTCGATCGAAAAGAAGACGACCGACACGTCGTGGAAATGGCAACGAAGATGAGAACAACATTTGGACAATTTCGATATAATTTATGCCCTGAAAAAATGATCATATGAAAAATTACATAAAAACATTACCATATTAATTTGTCTATCATTTTTAATGAAACCTGCATAAAATATAGATTGCTGCCCAAATACACGATATGTGTGTTCGTGACTGTGTGCGTGCGTGTGCATGTGTGTGTGTGTGTGTGTGCGTTCGTGTGTATGTGTGTGTACAAGAAGTCTACGCGTGACACCACGCGCTTATAATATTATCAATAAAGTGTCAGTGGATATATTTGCATTGTGTTGTGAATGTTTCCTTGTTATCAAACTGTGGTCGAAAAACAAAAATGCCGGTTTTATTTTTAAAGAAACTAGCAAAGCAATAAACACAAAAATAAAGCCGAAATTCTTTGAACATTGTCTTTAATAAGAACCAAACCAGATAGATTTAATTAGTGGCTCCGCAAGATTCAAAAAAATAAAAATAAATAAAAAATAATTGATCAGATGATCTCCGTACGTACCAAGTCGTCGATATTTTTTGTCCTACATTGGGTCGTAATCAGAAGCGCTAACAAAGGTAGGCGAATTGTATTAAGACAAACATGGATCCGAACACCCAACCCCAACTATCATCTACCTAGAAAAAAAAAACTATTTGAGAAACTTAAACACCCACACACCTTGAACGGAAAACTTATACAAAGAAATTCAACATGATAACGGCTCATTAAGACGTGTGATGGTATTTAAGCCATAGGAAGGTTTTTTTGAAGTTACATTTTCTTAAAACTTTCGCTGTATGTAATTATTTATATATTAGTCGAAACTTTCTAATCAACTCGATCATATAGCTCCTAATCTCTTAAGGTCGTAGGGTAAAACACCAAATGCGTTATTGTAGTTCTGTTTTACTATATATATATATATATATATATATATATAAACTAAGTTCTTGGTTTCTAACGAGATTTTCCTGTTTCTTAATAATTTACTTAGTTTTTGGAAGGCAATTTCAAAATTCCCAGTTATATGGAAGGAGTGATATCACATAACATTCCAGTACTCTTTTCTTTGTTTCGAAGGAGATTTTCGTGTTTCTTAATACTTTGCTTAGCTTTTGGAAGGCATCTCCGGTATTCATTGTCACATAGAAGGACTGATATCACATAACATTCCAGTACTCTTTTCTTTGTTTCGAACGAGATTTTCCTGTTTCTTGATACTTTGCTTAGCTTTTGGAAGGCATCTCCGGTATTCATTGCCATATAGGAGGACTGATATCGCATAACATTCCAGTACTCTTTTCTTAGTTTCTAATAATTTTCTTGTTTCTTAAAACTTTGCTTATCTTTTTTGTAGGCATCTCCATTATTCACAGCCATATAGGAGGACTGATATTATATAGCAGTTCAGTACTCTTTTCTTTGTTTCTAACGAGATTTTCCTGTTTCTCGATACTTTGCTTAGTAATTTAAAGCATATTTCTGTATCCTAAGTTTTTTTTTATTTCAGTGTCGCATTTTCCGTCCACCGTTAAAACACTTTCCAGATAAAGATTTGTCAGTGAGTTAAGTGCCATACGTGATACACGCTTGGACGATCATGTCTCTTTTGAAACATAATTGACTGGGCAGATTTTTTTCCCGTAGTATGTAGCCATTACCCTCTGCTGTAGAAAGGTTGCCAACCAAGGCTACAGAACCCAGTTTGTCCTACTATTTAAACCATAGCTGGAGGGAGAAGAGCCGGATTAGTATTTTTTTCCAAGGGTGTTTACGGGTAAGTGAATGCAAGGAACTCAATTGGAATTCGAACCCGGCTCTCCAATTTCTCGTTTCGAGCCAATAACTTGCTTGATTCTTGCATCCCCAATTTGTAATTCGAACCCAGACCTCTTTTGCTAACAAAAATAAATTCTGTTTTAATCCTTTCTACGAACTTTCCTTTATTACCTACTGTACTTTACGCTGTTAATTTTATATTCCTGCTATCAACTGTGTCATTTCCATAGCTTGAAATTGATTTTTTTTTACTCATTTTACCCCAAGTAAAGCAATAATAACATAAAGCGTGGGGTACATGGAGTGAAAGAGAATGAGAAACCTGACAATAGCGAGAACTGGGATGTGCGTTGTGGTGCAGTGGATATTGACTCGAAACGACAAATCGGGGTACCGAGTTCGAATTCTAGTTGAATTCCTTGTATTCACTTACGCGCAAATACCCTTGGGAAAGATTTTAATCCGTCTCTTCCCTCATGGTATGGGTTAAATAGCTGGACAGATTGGGTTCTTTTGCCTTGGCTGGCAACCAGTCTACCGCAGACTGTAATGGCAACCTAATGAGGGATAATCTTCTGCCCAGTCCGTCATGTCTTGAAAGAGACATGATCGCTCAAAGTGTATGGCAATTATCTGACTGAAGGAAAGGAAAAGGACAAAACCAGAAGAGAAAGACAAAAGATAACAATTGACGTTGAATTTAATCTTTTAAGTTTGTTGTTGCAAAGATGTGTGCCGTTGTGTAATGGATATCTGCTCAGAATGGGAAATTCGTAGAGCCGAGTTCGAATTCAACCTAAATTCATTGTATTCACTTACGCGCAAATACTTTTGGGAAAGGTAGGAAACTGTTATAGTAGAACATCCTGCCATACCCCATAATGGAATGTTCTAGTCTATAAAGGACGGTGACAAGCGGTACGAGGGAGACGCAAACGTCTTAGGATGACTGCTCTATAAGACTGTCAGCGCTCTGCCTTCGGGTAGAGGGCGCTCTCTGCTTCCGAGCAGAGAGCAATAACCCAGTCGTGGTTCCGCCGAAGGGTAGAACCACGACTGGGGAAAAATAGACAGACATTTTTTGGCCCGGCTATATGGCCGGGAATTCCCACTATAAAATGACCATGTGTCACATCCAGCCTACGTGGGAAGGCTAGTAAATACAGTCTTAGGATGACTGCTCTATAAGACTGTCAGCGCTCTGCCTTCGGGTAGAGGGCGCTCTCTGCTTCCGAGCAGAGAGCACAAACCCAGTCGTGGTTCCGCCGTAAGGGTAGAAGCACGACTCGGTAAAAATAGACAGACATTTTTTGGCCCGGCTATATGGTCGGGAATACCCACAATAAAATGACCATGTGTCACATCTAGCCTTGCGTGGGAAGGCTGGTAAATACCGAAGCAAATGTCTTAGGCGAAGGCATTCTCTATTTGATCGTTTATTCCACTCCTACTCGTTTATTGCTATTCTGTATCTTATTGTTAATTGTACCTTAGCACAATAAATCCGTTATATCGTATTTCTGAGTACCATTTTTACACTAATCTTTATACTGATATTCCTTTCCGGGATATATCAGAAACCATCTCCTTTCCCTCGAACTATGGTTTTTGTAACCTTGGTTAGTGACTGGTTTACCATAGAAAGAAACGGTACCCTTTCGCGGCGAAAATATTCTGCCTGGTCAGTAATGGACGTAATGAGAACTGATCGTGTATCACGTAAGGCATTTAACAGCCTTATTTAGTTACCCCAAAAAATCGAATGGCTGCCTTTTGGTGGATGATTTTTATGGCTCCTTCCTTGACGTTTACTTTATCAAAAGCTCGTTTTAAAATTTCAAGAACAAATCAGTGTTATTTCACCATATAACATTCCTCCGTAAGACAATTAACTGCATCAGGCAGCAAGGTCTCTGATTGGGATTTTGTGAGAAGCATGGAGCCACCTTTTAATTGCTGTTGTTTCCAGGTCCACCTTGACCCGGGTGGTAGCACCTGTTAGGGTCCCAGCTATAAGCAAACTGGGGTTAAAACACTATAAAAGTATAAAAATAAACTTTTATAGTAAAAATTCCAGGAATACATTTTTTGAAAGAAAAAAGATATTACCAGCAATAATACATTTTTGAAGGAAAATAGAATATTATCAACAATTAATTATTGGAAAAAAATACATACCAACAATACATCTGACTCACAACAAAAATCACTTTACAAAAATACATCAAAGAAAGCTGATATACAAACATATTTCTTATAAAGAATATATATTCTATTCATACAAATCTATAGTAAAAAAATCTTATCGGCATTAAATAACCCATTGAGGTGTTGATATGCCGTAAAACAAACCAAACCAATGTCCATCTAAACGTTAAAACTATTTTCAAAAACAAAACATTTAGATAAACGAAACTTTGATTTCAGCAAAGAATCGCTGTGCACACAAATTAAAAAGTTCCGCAAAATGAAAAAAGAATAGTTCAGAAAATTCTTCTTCTTCCGGATGGTAGACGATCATGGCTCTCCACGTCTCCCTATCCCTGCTGGCTCTTAGCACGCTTTCTCCTGTAACACCACGCAACCCCCGTTCTGTTATCCACCTGCTTAGGCCCTTTAAATATGTTATCCGCTGTTTTCTTCTGTCGCTTTTCCCCTCTATCTGGCCTGTTAGTATCAGCCTTCCTTCCTCATTGTATGTCCCAGGAACTTTAGTTGTCTCTTCCTGATGCTCAATATCAATTTTCTTTTTCTTTCCATCCTTTCCAAAACCTCATCATTGCTCGCATGCTCGGTCCATTATATCCGCAGCATCTTTCTGTAGAACTACATTTCAGTTGCTTCAAGTTTTTCCTTCATCTTTGATGATAATGTTTCGTATTCATTACCATATTGAAGAACTGACATATATCAGTCCAGAATATAAATTTTATATGAATTCACACTAGTAACAAAAAAGACATTTCAAATTTACTTTATTACATGATTTAAGTTTATTAGGACTAAAATACTGAGGGCTACATCCAGGCTTTCAGTACATAAGAGATCGCTCATCTACTTACTCTCCAAGCTTAACGTTGCTTACCTGCGGTGTTTCAACCTAATGTGACCGTAATCCCTGTGTCAAACTAGTAGCTCGTTAATTATTCGCCTCTGCATGGGGATAATTGTTAACAAGCTAGTCCGTTTGACCATTACTCTTGTGTAATAAGTCCAGTCTTCACTGGGTACCAAGCTAAACTAAGCCTGATAAATAACAGTTCTCTCGATAATCCTTCTCTTCTCTTCAAAACTATGGGTTTTATAGCCTTGGTTGGCAACCAGTCTACCGTAGAAAGAAACGGCAACCTATTGCGGTGAAAATCTTCTGTATGGTCAGTCATGGATGTAAAGAGACATGATCGCCCAAGCGTGTATCACGTATGGCACTTAATTGACTGGTGGAGTTATCAAGAAATCAAATGAGTGATGATTTTTTTTCATCTCGGTGTTGTAGCTGTTGAACGAGTTGGATTGATCGACTATCACTGGGTGCTCCATTTGTGTGGCCTTGTCAAACTAAGCTTCGTAACTAAGAACTATGTATGGAGATTTTCTAAGAGCAGCTTAGATGTGGTACAAGGCCGAAATTGTAGGGCACCCAGTGACGAACGAACTCTACTCGATTGCAATGATTCTAGCGAGACAAGCTAGCTAACTGTTGTGGAGTTGTGGCGAAACTTCGCTGCAAAGTTGTAGTGACCGGTTTGTTCCGGAAGTAACACACGGAACACAGGAGGTAGTTTCAAAACACTGTATTAGTATAACAAGAAACAAGATATCCAAAGGAAGTGTTAATAATAAGTATTATAGAAATATGTAAGTCCGAAGGTATAAATTATCTGCGTGACTTCTAGGAAGCAGTTAAAGAGCAGTCAAGCACAGCAGCTTAACGAAGCAGTTAACAAGAGCAGATAACGACAGCTACTAATCAGGCAGTTAATTTATATATAGCAAAAAAAAAAAAAAAAAAAAAAAAAGAGTTCACTCCTCGTCAGTCAGTTAAGTGGCATACATGATACACGCTTGGACGATCATGTCTCTTTCGAGACATGACTGACTGGGCAGAAGATTATCCCGCAGTAGGTTGCCATTGCTTTCTACGGTAGACTGGTTGCCGACCAAGGCTATAGAACCCAATCTGTCCTGCTATTTAACCCATAACTGGAAGGAATAGACTGATTAATACCTTTCCCAAGGGTATTTGCGCGTAAGTGAATACAATGGATTCAACTGGAATTCGAACTCGGCTCCCCGGTTTCTTGTTCCGAGTCGATATCCACTGTACCACAGGGTGACATAACATTAATTATTACACCACATCGTGGTGCCCCGAACTCGAGTTATATGAATGCTTTCTTGGTCAGAAAGAAAACATCTTAACCATTCGGATATGCGCCAAATAAATAAAAACTAGCTCTCTATTTAATAACCTTTGTGTTGGGGTGCTTTATTGTGCAGTGGAAATCGCCTCGGTAAGAGAAATCGGTGGGCCGAGTTCGAGTTCCAGTTAAATTCTTTGCATTCACTTACGCGCAAATACCGTTGGGAGAGGTATTAATTCGTCGATTCTCCCTCCAGCTATGGGTCAAATAGCAGGAGAGATTGGGTTGATAACCAGTCTACCACAGAAAGTAATGGTTACCTACTAAGTGAAAATCTTCTGCCCAGTCAATCATCTCTCTTTCGAGATATGATCACCCAAGCGTGTATCACGTATGGAACCTACCTGACTGAGGGTAATTTTAACGATCTCGTCCGGTTGCTCATTACTATATGAGAGTGAGTTCGATCCTCAAAAATGCCCTGTACTTTTAGTCATGTGATAAACTAAGTTTGAAGTTAGCAAAAAAAAAAAAAAAAAATAAATAAATAAATAAAATAAACAAACAAACAAACAAAAACAATAAAAAACAAAAATAAAACTTTTACTTATTGAACATAGCGATAAGAATCCTAAGCATAAGCACACAAACAAACACAAATTCTCAGCAAACATTGTCCAGAATAACACATTACTTCAACTTTTTTCGTGGACGACCATTTTAAAACAAACACAATCCTGACACGAACATCTTTTGACTTTGAGAATTAATTCTTCACTTTTCTTTTTACCAAAAGAATTGATTTCAAACGCTCCAGAAGAATTCCTCATACCGCCGCGGAAATTTATTTGTTTTACGTTTCTTTTTTCTTCGCGAAGACGGCGAGAACTCATTAAGATTCGTTCATGAAAAGTGAACTCCTAATTAGTTTTTGTCTTTTAATTATGGCCTTTGCTTTCCTGCAAAAATAAATGCAAACATATTATTTTTTAGTTTTGCGTCTATTTGTTTCATTCGTTTATCGAGTTATTTGGGAGCGGGGGTGGTGAAAGTGGTTAGCAATTACATTTACGCATTATACTGTGACCAGAAGTAGTTACGTTTTTTTTTTATTAGGTCGATGCAAAAGTTTCCAGCATTTTTTGACTTTTTCCATTCATAGAATGGCGCTCTATACTGCAGGCCTACGCATAGTTCAACTCAGAAGGCTGATTTGAAATGTTATACTTTCAGACATTCTACAGGAAAGGGTAAACAACATTCTTAATAAATTACTTTTTAATTAGTTTTGTAGTATTAAAATATAAAATTTGCTTCTATTGTATGTTTTCATTAATGATAAAGTAAACTAAAATTCAACATGCTTTTCTTTTCTTTTTATCATTTCACCCCAAGCAAGGCAATGCCGCCACTGATGGGCAGGATACTACATAAGAGAGTTTAAGTTTGAGGCAGGAATAGAGTGAAGAGAAAGACAAACCAGCTACAGCGGGTGACAGAGAAAGAACAAGAGAAGGCTTGGGATACAGGTGTGAAGACAGTTGCGAAGGTAGAGAGAAAGGAAAAGAACAAGATACACGTGGTGATGTAGAAAAGACTGGAGTCAAGTGGATAAGATATGGGAATTGACATTGCATTTAAATTTCTGGAGGTTGTAACCGACAGGAAAGCAAGTATATGGAAGAGAGTTCCACAGGCGGAAAGTTCAAGAAAAGGAGCTGCTGGAGTAGAATTGTCGCCTGCCTTTGGTTGATTTAACTGTAAAAATGTGGAAACTTGTTGTCATTCTGGTTGCACAAGTAAATTCTTGTTGGGGTGGGGACCAGTGACCTAAGTTCGTCAGAGCAGAAGTCATGAAAATATTTGTAGAAAAGCCACATCCCGCCGGTGAGAAAGTCGCTGGAGTCGAGTTGCCAGGTCATTGCAGATTCTTCTTTGGAGCCTGTCTAGAACATTGAGACAAATGGCAGGGGCGCCTGACCAGATATGACAACAGTATACCATGCTCAGTCGGGTGGTTGATTTGTATATTTGCAAGATGGATTCAGGTGGGAAAAACTTCCTGGCAGTGACTGACGCAACCTTCCTGGCAGTGGATTTAGCTATTGATTCAATGTAAGGATTCCACTTGAAGTCGGATATCATTTAAAACAATTCACCCGAAGCAAAGTGATAATTTCACTAAGACACATATTCGCAGTGAATAGCAATAAGAAAACTTTAGACAGAACCGGACATTCAGTTTTAAACAGGAAGCAAAGAATAAACCTGTACTCCTGTTAAAAAAGATTGGGGAGAGGTGTCAACCGGATGATCTACTCTTATTGAGAAAAATAAAAAATATTTTTGTTGGGACGCCCGCGCCTATTCGGCTATAATGGACTATTCCATTAATATGTAAAGTAATGGTGGCATCTACGTAGGAGAGAGTGTGCTGAGCAGCCGTACTCTCTACGACACTGTCGGCTCTCTGCCTTCAGGTAGAGGGCGCTCTCTGCTTCCGAGCAGAGAGCTATAACCCAGTCGTGGTTCCGCCGAAGGGTAGAGGCACGACTGGACAAAAATAGACAGACATTTTTTGGCCGGGCCATATAGCCCGGAAATCCCAGTTATAACTGACCATGTGTCACATGTTGCCCTTACTGGGAGGGACAACTAAATATAGAGTGTGCCGAGCAGCCGATCGACAAGTCAGTCGTAGACTTCCGGTGACGACCCGGAAGTACCCATTGCTCATACTACGTCTTACGACGGTTGAGACGATTAACCTTTATTCTTGTATTGGATACTAATAACCTTTGTAAATACTATTTTCACGGAATACAACAATTAACCTATTCCTGTTGTTGAGTTATTTATTCTTACTCACGACATAACAATTTTAGAATAGAAAAAAGAATTCTGTTAGGAGAGACAACTCTTCCCTAACGATTCATTGACTCTTCACGAAAAAGGGGTAAGAGAGAATAACAACATGGCTATTGGACGATACACCATGTGTAGACAGTCTTTTATCCCACCCAATTCTGTTATATCCTGGTTGGTGAGAAGGAAAAAAACGAATATAGTTATGTTTCAAAATATATTTAAATTTGTTTGTTATATTTTGTTGTTCCTAATATTTGGGGTTAGAATAAATTTTTGGTGACGAAGATGAAATAAAAGAAAAACTGGAAAATATGGCGATATCACCAGACATAGTGAAAGAGGTATTGAATCAACAACAAGAACATTTCCAAATGTCACAACAGAGGTTGATAACTCAACAATTCATTTAACAATTGAATCACCAACTGGAAATTTTTAAAGAAGGAAGGAATTGGAACACAAATTCTTTGAACAACATCGGTAACAACATAACGGAATTCCATGACGACAATGAAAACGGAAAAAAAACTTTTGCTTCGTGGTACAAAACACTTTTTCCAAAACGCATTTTCACAGAAAGACAAACATTGGAAAATCCGAAACTGGGAATCCAGGAACATTACCGCTACAACAAGCACAAACCGCTTAGGGTTACGACCATATCGCGTTGTAACACCGGCTCTCGTACGATCAACGAAGTAAAGGAACGTCGAGTTTGATCAGTAATTAGATATTTGATTGCTTGGAATACAATGTACTGTAAACAGAGAGACGATTTACAATTCCAGTGGTGTTCGGCATATTCACTTGCGCGCATATACACTTGAGAACCGTATGAATATTCCTCTTCGACATAACTATGGGTTAATAAGTAGAACTTGTGCAAGTTAATCATAATTGTCTCCAAACATTTCTTACAATCTAAATAAATTTTCTGTCATTAAATAAGCTGCACAAGGTTGATAAGTCATAAAAAACAAATCGATGGCTAAAATATAAACAAATCACTCGTAAAAGTTAGAGTTTGTCATTAATATAATTGTTGTTAAGGATATCTTAAAGAAAAATATTTAATTAATTGGTATAATAATGACATGTATTGGAAAGACTATATTGAATCCATTGCTAGGTCAGCAAATAAGAAAGCTGGTTCACTATGTCGTGCTAGACAATCTTTCTCGCTGGAATTTATTTTATATATTTCTATCATTCATCCATGCTTTGAAAATTGCTGCCGCATAAGAACATTCACTTTAACCCATTTTCAACTTCTTTTGGATGATTTTCAATGCCGAAAATGGCTTCATCACTTCCACCTCCACAAAAAACAAAAAAACAAAAAAAAAACTTCAGAATTGAGGTCTAAATCATTATTTTCTGATAAATACAAGGGAAGTTATGCCGAGAACCGATATTTGAAGCCCCTTAAATCGGGTCAATATGCGCCCCATAATACATTTAACCTATAAAGAACTATGAAGTGGCTTGTTAATTTTAAGGCCTCAAAAATAAAACTGCTCTTATTTAATCTTATTTAAAATGAAAGCATCTGGAAAATGGCAACAAAGACGAGGACAACAGTCTGAACAATGTAAATAGTTTAAATACCTAATCCCAGAAACAGATCCAAAATAAACTTCAGTTTGTTAACTTGGGCAGATTGATATATATATATATATATATATTAGTCATCCACATACAAACCTTTTTCGATGTATCACAGCTCATCAGTGTGACTAGACACATCCACTTGCTTCTGGCCGGGATCGAAACGCTACCGTTTTGGAATCGCTACTCCCTAAGCAATAGGCGCATGGAATCACAGAAGGGAAATTTTAACGTGTTGTATATAAGCAATGGATACATACGCCAGTCACCGAAAGAACTTAATTCATTTCTGAAGAGTCACGCTTATATAGCAGAAGTGGAAACTGTTTTTAAAATTTTCTTCTCTAGAGAGCTCAACCGTAATGAGAGCATAATATATTAGTTATTCACATACAAGCCTGATTCGCTGTATCACAGCTCATAACATTGTGTATTTGAGCAACAATCTCTCTTTTATACAGGTTTCATTGAAAATAGCAGACAAGGTATTATCATTAAGCTTTTTATATAATTTTTTTTGTGTTCGTCTAATTTTTTTTTGGAACTGAAATTCTATAAAAATTGTCCAAAGCTTTTGTAATTTCAAACGCTTTCAGTTATACTTTTTAGCCATGATCAAGAATTAATTTTGTTTTACTTATAAATAAACACGTGCAAAGTTTATGAAAGCCTTGTGTATGTTAAGTTCCGAACACAGTAAGCATATTGTGACTGTGTTCCTAATTGATGTTATTAAGTGTAGGATTTCGCTTTTTTATTATCGAACATATATTTTTGGTTTGGTAACTTTTTAAAAGCTATGTTCTCAACATAAGACATATAAAATTTAGAGAAACACGGACCAAGAGGGTTTTCCATTCTTACACTATTAGTTTGGGTGTAAATATTGACGAGATGATCTTAAAATGGTATTTGAGTGGTGCAAACAAGTAAGATTTTTATTTTTTTTTTAAGAATTTTGGAATTGATAGATGTTATTGTCTGTGGCCATAATTGAAATAAAAAAGTATACAGTTGTTCTAAATAGTGCCTAATGCAGCCATAATGTAGAGCTTTTAAAAAGTTTTCATTTGGATGTCAGTTGTTTCGGTGTATTCATGCGTTTTATAACAACTGATTTTCTTTTTTTTGTTTTGTAACAACTTATTCTCTAACGTTTTTATTATTTTCAAACGTACGACAAGGATTTTTACGGACGCACAATTGGAAGTTTAAAATAGCTGGTAGGGAGGAGTGTTTTAATTGTCTTAAACATTTTCATTTCAGTTCGTATGATATATATATATATATATATATATATATATATATATATATATATATATATATATATATATGCATGTTCCATTGAAAATGACAGACAAGGTATTAACATTAGTTATTTTAATAATTTTTCGCGGGTTCTTATGATATTTTTCAGAACTCAAACAATATAAGAACTGTTCAAAGTTTTCTTTTTGCGAGTGCTTTCGGCTATACTTTTAGCCATTATCAAGGATAAATGTTACATTACTTGTAACTAAATATGTGTAAAGTTTATGTATATAGAGACATTTGTATGTTATGTTCCAAACACGGTAAGCAAATTGTTACCGTGTTCATAATTGATGTTATTAAGTGTAGGATTTCTTTTTTTTATAAGTAATGCCTCCATTATTTTTAATCCTCTTTTGCATGTGGATGATGCTGTTATGTCAGCATATATGTCACAGACAGGTCCTGATAGATCTCCGTGTGTGTTTAAATGATATGTTATGTTATGGCAACTTATCCTTATGACACATGAACTCTCCCAAAATATATATAAGTAGAAGTTATGCTGGCGGACCTGAAAGAGACTATCACGACCTTTAAATTTGTTGTTTTTCATGTGTTTTTAACTTTTTGTCAGTCAAAGCGAAACCGTAGATTGAAAGAAAAATGAATGAATGTAAATTAAATTTTGATTTCTGGTATCGATACCAAATGAGTTTTTTCGCCGTAAAATGAATTTTGAAGGCTAAATAAGTCATCTGAGTAAATGGTATCATGGCTGAGACTAAGAACTACAATAATATCTGCTGAGAGCCAAACCCGAAGCAAGAACTAAAATAAAAGTGCTGAAAAAAAATACAGATATACAGACAGATAAACAAACACACACACAAACATCTTGCCTTTTATATATGTATATACTATCGATTTTCTGCACTATTGTAAGAACTGCAACCTTGAAACTTCTGAATATCGTTTCTTATGTCTTTGTCTAGGAGTGTATCAAATTTGATTAAAATCGGACCACTCCTTCTATAACCCGATGTTTTTGATTATCGATTTTCGATATTTATCTGGGGTACCTCGACACAAAACTAAGCTAAGAACACTCGCAGACGCTTATAGTACAACTGTGTAAATTTTCAAGAAAATCGGTTCAGCCGTTTTGGAGTCTATAGGTAATGGACACACACACACAGACAAAGTTCCATTTATAAATAAGTTTAGATATTTATGTATATATATATATATATATATATATATATATATATATATATAATAATAATTATTATTATTATTATTATATTAATAATTACTTTATATTCTTCTCGAAAACACCCACCGCCCTGACGATCCGTTAGGTGAAACCTAGGTAGGTCTGTTGGCTCTAGGTTAGATTTATTCTTACGATATATATATATATATATATATATATATATATATATATATATATATATATATATACAAATGAATAAGGAACGAAGAAAATATTTGCAACGCTCAACACATTAATTTAAATCAGTGCTCAATATAAAAATAGAGCAATGAATATTTATTATAAATTATACTTTAGAACATGTACAAACTACAATCTACTACAAAATTGTACATATTGTTTTGACATTGAAAGGACAATGTCTCATCAGGTAGTGAGTAATGATGGTAATAAATTTATGAAAATTCACTTCCTTTTTGGAAAAAAATTTCGTACGAGTGAAAGATAGGAAAGATGAGAAAACAAAAAGAGAAATCAAAAAAGTGGGGAAAATAAAGAGGAAAGAGAAGGATACAGAGGAAATACAATAGAAAGAGGAAAACCAGAGAGAAAGAAAGAAACGAGAGGAAAGCGCCAGTGAAAACGGCTCAGAGATAAATAGACCCCAAATTTAGGTAGGAAGTAAAATATAATCATATACATATATCGGTCACGCGACGTCTGAGCTTAACAAAGAGGTTTGGTTTGGTTGCTTTGTTTTTATGGCAAATCAACCTCGGCGGGTCATTTATTGCCAACTAAATTTTATTTATTTATTGCTGGTAATACCTTTTTCTTTCAACAATTTATTGTTGATTTTTTTTATATCAGTTCTATAAGTTTTATATAAGTTTTTTATATAAGTTGTTTTTTTTTATATAAGTTCTGTGTTTTTCTTTTCGAGTATCAAGATTTATTGGGATTTGTTTTTAAGGGCAGGGTCCCCAAGTCCTACCATTGTTATTTAACCCATAACTGGAGGGAATGGACGGATTAATACCTTTCCTAAGGGTACCAGAGCTGAAGTGAATGCAGAGTATTCAACTGGAATTTGAACTTGGCTCACCGATTTCTCTTTCCGAGCCGATATCCACTGCCCCACAACGCACATCCGTCACTAAACGCTAACAGCACCTGGTATTCCCGAGCGGTTATTCATCTAAGTACTGACCAGGCTCAAAGTTGCTTAACTTCGCTGATCGAGCGAGAACCGGTGTATTCAACGTGATAGGCCGTAAGCCTTAACAAAGAGGAAAAAGTGAGAAAATGCACAGAGGCGTGGAAGAAAGTGAGAAAAATACACAGGGAGAAGAAAGTGGTGGGAACAACAAAGATAGATAGATAGATAGATATATAGATAGATAGATAGATAGATAGATAGATAGATATAAATGACCTGAGATAGATAGATAGATAGATAGATAGATAGATAGATAGATAGATAGATATAAATGACCTGAGATAGATAGATAGATAGATAGATAGATAGATAGATAGATATAAATGACCTGAGATAGATAGATAGATAGATAGATAGATAGATAGATATAAATGACCTGAGATAGATAGATAGATAGATAGATAGATAGATAGATAGATAGATAGATAGATATAAATGACCTGAGATAGATAGATAGATAGATAGATAGATAGATAGATAGATAGATAGATAGATAGATAGATATAAATGACCTTAGATAGATAGATAGATTGCGTAAGACACAGGGAGAAAGAGACGCTGTATGAATGTATAGAAAGATTTGAACCGAGAAACATATGAAGTGTTGAATATGAGCGTTTTGAGACAAATAGAAAGAAAGTAATTAAAAAATAAAGAGAGAGAGAGAGAGAGAGAGAGAGAGAGAGCGAGAGAGAGAGAGAGAGAGAGAAATGGATAGAATACGAGGTGACAGAGACAGAAAAACTAATACAAGTCAATCAAAAATAAAAGTGAAGTGAAGAAAATGAAGAACATTTTAAAATGCGTTTTTGTTTGCTCGTTTTTTTTTGTTTTTTTTTTTGGTAACCGGCCATTTTTGACTTGTTGACACTCAAGATGATAGATGAGCCCGTTGATGTCTATTCACCCACACTGCACCGCCGTGATCTGCCTCCATCACTTTTATGTTTTAACGGCGGCTCAGTTCAAAGGGACAGATAAGACATCACTTGCGTGCTTTCCTGAAACCTCGTTTTTATGACATCCGTCTTGTTTGTCGGCTTTGGCTCAAATTTGGTGCATTCAGTGAGAATCAAACTGCCAACTAACGATAATAATTTCTTTAGCCATATTAAGTTATGGCGATTTTCTAGGCACATCTTAGATGTGACACAAGGCCGGAAGTATAGTGCACCCAGTGAGAATCCAACTCACTACTCAATTGCAATGATTCTAACAAGACAAGCTTGCTAACCATTACACCACCTCGAAGTGTCCTATTAAGTTATGTTTGAAACATGGCTACCAGTTTTGGATAGCAAGTAACAAGTCCCTATAAAAGTAATGTTTAATCGTTCGGTTCTCGGCGCATCGCTGATGGTAAAATCTTTTAACAATTTAATTTATTTTACAGCTTATCAACATTCTGGGTGTTATTTAATGCTAGTTTTAGATTGGAATATATTTTAGGGAAAATAATAATGATTTACTAATACAAGACCTACTAATTAACCCATAGTAGGGGGAGAATAAGTGGATTAAAGCTTTTCCCACATGTATTTCCCTCCAGCTGTTGGTTAAATAATAGAACAGATTGGGTTCTGTAGCCTTGGCTGGCAACCACAGAAAGCAATGGCAACCTACTGTGGGATAATCTTCTCCCCAGTCTTTCGAGACATGATCGCCCAAGCATGTATCACGTGCTACCACTCCAGGTTAGGGTGGACCTGTGAACAACAGCAATCAAGAGGTAGTTCTATGCTCCTCACAACCTCCTAATTAGAGGTCTTACTTCCGGATGTAGTTTACCGTGATGCCCAGGAACTCGTGAATATGAATGTGGTAATAAAAATGAGAACAACAGTCCGAAAGATGTAAATAATATTACAGCACCTTTTATTCCAAAGTGAACACCCAAGTGAACACCCATGTGCGTTGTGGTGCAGTGGATATCGGCTCGGAACGAGAAAACGGGGAGCTGAGTTCGAATTCCAGTTGAATTCATTGCATTCACTTACGCGCAAATACCCCTTGGAAATGTATTAATACATCTCTTCCCTCCAGTTATGGGTTAAATAACAGGACAGGTTGGGTTCTATAGCCTTGGCTGGCAACAAGTCTACCGTAGAAAGCAATGGCAACTTACTGCGGGATAATCATCTGCCCAGTCAGTCATATCTCTTTCGAGACATGATCGCCCAAGCATGTATCACGTACGGTACTTAACTGACTGACATTGCTCGAATCGTTGTTTTCATTTTTATTGCCATATTCATATTCTCAGCCGAAACGTCGTTAATATGAGTTTGAGTTTAACGGCATAAACTCGGTGGGTTATTTAATGCCAAAAGGTGGGGTTTTAAATATTTTGTATGTTCGGTTATAGTGAGAAGGATGATTTAGTCAGATTTTAATGAAAATTTTTGTTTTTATTCTTTTATATTTTAGAAAACTAAAAATATCTTCTAGTTTTGTATTAAAAATGTTTTGCTGAGAACAATTCTTTCCATCAAAAATGTATTTTTGATGATATTTTTCCTTCAAAAATGTATATTTTTCTATAAAAGTCTATTTTGTGCAAAAGTATTAGGACAAGAATTATTTTATCTTTTAAGAGGCATATTGACAGAAAATAAACAATTTAATTAAAGTAATTTTATTTGATTTACTCAACAAATGCTTTAACAAGAAAAAATATTTGTTACAAAATAAATTCAATATTCAGTAAAAGAGTCTTTTGCTTTGATCACAGCCTTCATTCTATCAGGCATTGACATCACAAGCTTCTTCAATGTATCTAATGGTATCTCCTACCAAGCAGCTTGTATTTGTTTCCAAAGTGTGTCTTACGAAGTAACATTGGATTTATCAATAATTTTATCCAAAATATCCCATAGATGTTCAATAGGATTGAGATTAGGGCTTTGTGGGGGCCAATTCAAATTCAAATTTGATGCCTCATAAAAAATAAATAGTTATTGTCCTAATACTTCTGCACAGTACTGTATCTATTTCTATAAAAGTCTATTTTTATACTATCATAGTGTTTTGACCAAATTTTGGGTTTAACCATTTGCCCATAGATGGGACCCTAACAGGTGCTACCACTCCAGGTTAGGGTGGACCTGTGAACAACAGCAATCAAGAGGTAGTTCCATGCTCCTCACAACCTCCTAATCAGAGGTCTTACTTCCGGATGTAGTTTACCGTGATGCCCAGGAACTCATGAATATGAATGTGGGAATAAAAATGATAACAACAGTCCGAAAGGTAAATAATATTACAGCACCTTTTATTCCAAAGTGAACACCCAAGTGAACACCCATGTGCGTTGTGGTGCAGTGGATATCGGCTCGGAATGAGAAACCGGGGAGCTGAGTTCGAATTCCAGTTGAATTCATTGCATTCACTTACGCGCAAATACCCTTTGGAAATGTATTAATCCTTCTCTTCACTCCAGTTATGGGTTAAATAACAGGACAGGTTGGGTTCTATAGCCTTGGCTGGCAACAAGTCTACCGTAGAAAGCAACAGCAACATACTGCGGGATAATATCAGTCATATCTCTTTCGAGACATGATCGCCCATGCGTGTTTCACGTATGGCACTTACTTAACTGAACACCCATCAAGGCATTGTCCAGTATCAACGTTGCTTAGTGATTATAACATACGAATAAGATAAAAGGTTTGCATATTTCTAATTCCACTTTTCCTGTTACTCAAGATTCGTTGCCAAACAGAAAAAAGCGTTAGCTCTCACAGCACAAATGAGTTCAATCCCTAAGCTGGGCAGCATAGAAATGAACTAACCGGAAACAGGGTGAGCAATTGTTTTCAGTTATTTCATCCCAAGCAAGGTTATAATATTACTAAGACGCAAATATTTACTGGGTGTGAAAACAAATGAATGAATAGATTTTAGGGAGGAGAAAGGACTATAAAAGAACAGAATTGAAGAAGACAGAGGATGATTATTCGGGTTCCATTAAACTTTTTGAAGAACATATGTAGGGAAAGCAAGAAACTGAAATAGAGTTCCACAGGTGAACAAAAATAACCTGTTAGAATAGAACTAGCGGTTACATCTAGATATTTCAACAGTCACACAATGAGACCTACTTTCCAATCTAGTAGTATGCTTCGATTCATGTAGTCGATGTACCAAGGAGTTCATTAGAAGAATTGCCATGAACATATTTAAAGAAAAGACCAAGAGAAATCAGGTCACGGTAGTGGGGAAGTGACTGATGCCGAGATGCCATGTCAATACCGATATTATTACATAGTCTTTAGATTTTGTCGAGAATTTTGAAAATATTTTAATTAAATTTAAATTGTGTATTAAATATAAATTGTGTGTAGATGTATATTTTGGTTCAATGAAAAACAAATTTTGATACAGAAATGAAAAAAAAAGCATATTTAGTAATTCAGAACACTTCATGGAATCGCTGGGCCCTCATCCATAGAAATGGAATGATAAACTTTGATGTGCAGAGTCTGTTTACAAGAGTTCCTACAGATGAGGCTCTTTCGGTGGTTCAAAATCGTTTGGAATCGGGCCCCTCCTTTGGGAATATATATTTCGACAGATAAATTGATGAAAATGTTGGTATTCTGTGTGCAGAACATTATAAGATATACCAACTATGGGGGTCACCTTTGTCACTATTGATGGCGACCACATATACAGAATACGTTGAGAAAATTGCTTTAGGGACGCTAAAAGCAACAGTATGACTGAGATAAACCGATGGTACCTTTATACTCTGGCCTCATTAGTAAAGTTGAAGCAAATATTGATAGACCATGTGAACATTTGATCCAGTTCCCAATGGAAGAAGAAAGAAGGTTTTCCAATTCAACAAGTACTTGGTGAAGACCAGAGAACATAACGGACGAAACTTTGCAATGATAACAATAAAGATGAGGATATTTTCGATATTTATCGGGGGTACCTCGACACAACACCTAGTTAAGAACACTCGCAGACGCTTATAGTACAGCTGTGTAAATTTTCATAAAATCGGTTCAGCCGTTTCGGAGTCTATAGGTAATGGACACACACACACACACACACACACACACACACACACACACACACACACACACACAAAATTCCGTTTATAAATAAGTTTAGATAAATGATGGAGAAGCTTTCAAAAAGTTAAGCAAAATATTAAGAAAGAAGAAAATTTCGTTAGAAATAAAAAAAAAAGTTACTGAAATATAAGTTCTTCTATATGACAGTGAATGCTGGAGTGCCTTCCAAAAGCTAAGCAAAATATTAAGAAACAAAAAATCTCGTAAGAATAACAAAAAAGAGTGCTGAACTGTTATATAATGTCAGTCCTTTTTATATGGTAGTGAATGTTGAAGATGCCTTTGAAAAACTAAGCAAAATATTAAGAAACAAAAAATCTCGTAAGAATAACAAAAAAGAATGCTGAACTGTTATATAATGTCAGTCCTTTTTATATGGTAGTGAATGTTGAAGATGCCTTTGAAAAACTAAGCAAAATATTAAGAAACAAAAAATCTCGTAAGAATAACAAAAAAGAGTGCTGAACTGTTATATAATGTCAGTCCTTTTTATATGGTAGTGAATGTTGAAGATGCCTTTGAAAAACTAAGCAAAATATTAAGAAACAAAAAATCTCGTAAGAATAACAAAAAAGAATGCTGAACTGTTATATAATGTCAGTCCTTTTTATATGGTAGTGAATGTTGAAGATGCCTTTGAAAAACTAAGCAAAATATTAAGAAACAAAAAATCTCGTAAGAATAACAAAAAAGAGTGCTGAACTGTTATATAATGTCAGTCCTTTTTATATGGTAGTGAATGTTGAAGATGCCTTTGAAAAACTAAGCAAAATATTAAGAAACAAAAAATCTCGTAAGAATAACAAAAAAGAGTGCTGAACTGTTATATAATGTCAGTCCTTTTTATATGGTAGTGAATGTTGAAGATGCCTTTGAAAAACTAAGCAAAATATTAAGAAACAGGAAAATCTCGTGAGAAAGAAAAAAGAGTACTGAACTGTTATGTAATATCTGTCAGTGAATCCTGGAGATGCCTTCTAAATGCTAAGCAACGTATTAAGAAACAGCAAAATTTTGTTAGAAACATAGGAAGAATTACTAACTGTTTATGCAATATCAGCCTTTCTACTCATCAGTAAATGCTGGAGATGTCTTCCAAAAGCTAAGCAATGTATAAAGAAATAGAAAAATATCGTTCGAAACAAAGAAAGTAATAGTGATCTGTTACGTAATATTAATTCTTCTATATGGCAGTGAATGCTGGCCAATCTTCTTATAGGTGTATAAAGGGATAAACCAATAGAAATGGAGTTCTACAGAAGGATGCCGAAAATACCACAGACCGAATATGTGAGCAACGACAAATTCCTGAAGACAATGGCAACAAAATGGACGCCTATACTTAACGTCAAGAAGAGACAGTTGAATTTTCTCGGGTACATAATGAGAAAGAAGGGCTTAGAAAATTTGATACCCACAGGACATACTGTAGATAAGCGGGGTAGAGGAAAGCAAGGTACAACACAGCCTAATTGGCGAGCATGAGGATGGCGGACCAGGGTTTGGGAAAGATGCCAGCAAGACAAAATGTTATTGAGAGCTACAAAACCAGAAAAATACGGGCAGCCACGTTCTGAAGGGACACGGTACATAAAAGAAAAAGAACCGAATGGCCTAAAAAGAGGCAGGAAGTTCTCTGATTTGGTCTGTATAACTAGGATGTGCGTGGATATCGGCTCGGAACGAGAAATCGGTGAGCCGTGTTCGAATTCTAGTTGAATTCTTCGTATTCACTTACGCGCAAATACCCTTGGGAAAGGTATTATTCCGTCTATTTCCACCAGTTATTGTTTAAATAATAGGACAGATTCGGTTCTATAGCCTTGGCTAGCAACCAGTCTATCGCAGAAAGTAATGGCAACCTACTGCGGGATAATCTTCTGTTACGTCAGTCATGTCTTTTTCGAGATATGATCACCCAAGTGGGTATAACGCATGGCATTTAACTGACTGTATAACTAAGCAATTATAATCACCAAGAATGAAATTAATTTCGGCATTAAGGGATAGATGGAGGTGTCGATAAAAACAACCAATCAGGCAACATTATTTCTATGAATTTCTTTTGTAAATATATTTTCATCTAGCTATCTATTTATCTGTCTCGGGAGCACCTAAACGTGGTTTAATGTGTAGTAAGCTTGTCTAGCTAGGACCTGTTACAATTGAGTAGTGGGTTCGATCCTCACTGGGTACCCGATACTTTCGGCCTCGTGCCACATCTAAGCGGCGCTTAGAAAATAAACTATTTTATCTATCTATCTATCTATCTATCTATCTATCTATCTATCTATCTAATTCTGTTTATATCTATCCTAATTAGCTATTACATGTGTGAGATTTACTCTCGTTTAATCTAGACGCCACCGCTATTTCATGTTTAAACTTATTTATAAATGAAACTTTGTCTGTGTTTGTGTGTGTTACCTATAGACGTATAGACTCCGAAACGGCTGAACCAATATTCTTCAAAATTTACACAGTTTTACGTCTGCGAGTGTTCTTAGCTAGGTTTTGTGTCGAGGTACCCCCGATAAATATCGAAAATCGGTAATCGAAAAAATTGTGTTATAGAAGGAGTGGTCCGATTTTAATCAAATTTGATGCACTCATAGACAAAGACATAAGAAACGATATTCTGAAGTTTCAAGGTTGCAGTTCTTACAATAGTGCAGAAAATCGATAATATATATATATATATATATATATATATATATATATATATATGGCAAGATGTTTGTGTGTGTGTGTGTGTGTCTGTTTATCTGCCTGTATGTCTGTATTTTTTTCAGCCCCTTTTTGCTTCGGGTTTGGCTCTAAGTAAGTATAATTGTAGTTCTTAGTCTCAGCCATGATACCATTTACTCAGAGGACTTATTTAGCCTTCAAAATTCAGTTTACGACGAAAAAAATTTATTTGATATCGATACCAGGAAATCAAAATTTGACTTACATCCATTCATTTTTCTTTCAGTCTACGGTTTCGCTTTAACTGGAAACAACTATTGCTTTTTAGTCTTTCGTGCCAACGTCCAAAGAGTCTGAGCTCCAGGACCATGGATTAGTTTTAAAGCTTTCATTACACCCGAGCAACGCAGGGCTATACTGCTGGTTAATATATAGTAGGACTGTAACTATTCTTACGAGATATTTTGTTTCTTAATATTTTGCTTAGCTTTTGGAAGGCACTCCAACATTCACTCTCATATAGGAGAACTTATATTTCAGGAACTTTTTTTTTTATTTCTAACGAGATTTTCTTCTTTCTTAATACATTGCTTAACTTTTTGAAAGCATCTTCATCATTTATTACTATATAAGAGGACTGATATTATATAACAGTTCAGTATACTTTTCTTTGTTTCTAACGAGATCTTCTTGTTTCTTAATACTTTCCTTAGCTTTTTGAAGGCATTGTTGGCTATCCCATACTGATTTCAGTGATTTTTTGATTTGTGTATCTCTGATTTGCAAATCGCACTTTAGTCTCATCCTTTTGCTAGCAACCATGTATTCTGTTTTCTTTCAGTTGGTTTTTAATTCGTTCTTCTCATTTTCCTTCTGGAGAAGATTTTGTAGTTTTCTTTCTGTGTCTGCTATCAACACTGTGTCATCTGCATGTCATATGTTGTTAAGATTGCGGTCGCCAATCATGAATCATGAATCCTGATATGACTTCTAGTTCTCTCAGAACTGCCTCATTGTATCAGTAGAATAATCCGGTGAGAAGAGAAATCCTTGTCTTACACCCGTTTCTATTTTTGAATAAACTCATTTTCTATTTGCATGCAGGCGGTTTGCTTACCATTATGAGTCTTAGGTTATTCTAATATCCTTCCAAAGCAAAATAAAGAAAGTGAAGAATGTAAATTTAAGGATAAGAGGATAAAAAAGTTAAATATTGATGGAAATATATTGTATTTTTGTAAGGCGATATGTTTGATAGTGTCAGTTGATGATCACATTTCTCCCAAGTAAAAAAAGTTAACATAAAATTGTTGGGACGCCCGCGCCTATTCGGCTATAATGGACTATTCCATTACTATTAAAGTAATGGTGGCATCTACGTAGGAGAGAGTGTGCCGAGCAGCCGTACTCTACTACGACACTGTCAGCTCTCTGTCTTCGGGTAGAGGGCGGCGTTCTCTGCTTCCGAGCAGAGAACTCTAACCCAGTCGTGGTTCCGCCGAAGGGTAGAGGCACGACTGCGCAAAAATAGACAGACATTTTTTGGCCGGGCCATATAGCCCGGAAATCCCAGTTATAACTGACCATGTGTCACATGTTGCCCTTACTGGGAGGGACAACTAAATATAGAGTGTGCCGAGCAGCCGTACTCTACTACGACACTGTCAGCTCTCTGCCTTCGGGTAGAGGGCGGCGCTTTCTGCTTCCGAGCAGAGAGCTATAACCCAGTCGTGGTTCCGCCGAAGGGTAGAGGCACGACTGGACAAAAATAGATAGACATTTTTTGGCCGGGCCATATAGCCCGGAAATCCCAGTTATAACTGACCATGTGTCACATGTTGCCCTTACTGAGATGGACAACTAAGTATAGAGTGTGCCGAGCAGCCGATCGACAAGTCAGTCGTAGACTTCCGGTGACGACCCGGAAGTACCCATTGCTCATACTACGTCTTACGATGGTTGAGACGATTAACCTTTATTCTTGTATTGGATACTAATAACCTTTGTAAATACTATTTTCACGGAATACAACAATTAACCTATTCCTGTTGTTGAGTTACTTATTCTTACTCACGACATAACAGAAATACAC
The DNA here is from genome assembly GCA_037127315.1 of Ascarosepion bandense. Lineage (NCBI taxonomy): Eukaryota > Metazoa > Mollusca > Cephalopoda > Sepiida > Sepiidae > Ascarosepion > Ascarosepion bandense. The sequence goes on along the minus strand of JBBBDQ010000514.1, from coordinate 5,348,235 downwards.
TCAAGAAATGTCAAATATTTTTATGGTCCTTGAATTGACTAATCAATATCAGCAAAAAAAAAAAAAAAAAAAAAAAAAAAGATAGTAAAGAAAAGCGAAAGGAAAGGGTTAAATATCAATTGCAAAAAAACTGAATTGATGATTGTTAACATTCACTACCATATAGGAGGACCAATATTATATAACAGTTCAGTACTCTTTTTTTGTTGTTTCTAACGAGATCTTCTTGTTTCTTAATATTGTGCTTTCACTTACGCGCAAATATCCTTGGGAAAGGTATTAATCTGTCACTTTCCTCCACTTATGGGTAAACCGGACAGATTGGGTTTTATAGCCTTGGCTAGCAACCAATCTATTGCAGAAAGTAATGATAACCTTCTGCGAGATAATCTTCTGCCCAGTCAGTCATGTCTCTTTCGTGATATGATCACCCAAGCGTGTATCACGTACACTAATGGCCATAATTATTAGGCCACCCTATTTTTTCAAGAAATGAATTATTGCATATTATTTTTGTTATTTATTGCCAAATTGATAAATCAGAATGGAAATAAAATGGTTCTTTAATTATTATTACTTTGCAAAATTTTACAAGGCAAAAGAAGCAAAGATGAACTTGTCCGAATGATGCTAAATTTTCTTCATTCTTTCATAGATGAAACTGCAATATAGGTAATGATAAAATATTTATAAATTCATTTGATGCACACGTTATTGTGCAATATTAATAAAAGAACCATTCTATCTTCATTTACAGTTATTCACTTGGCAATAAATACAAAAAATAGTATGAAGTACACAATTTTTTCAGAACATTGGGGTGACCTAATAATTATGCCCGATAGTGTATGGCATTTGACTTACTGACTGAATATTTTGTTTAGCCTTTAGAAAGTATTTCCATCATTCCTTAATACACAGAAGGACTGATATTACGTAACAGTTCAGTAAATATTTCTTTATCTCTTATGAGATTTTCCTCTGTCCCAGTGCGTATTCGGTGTGGCATTTTTCGTTTTTTGTTAAAACACTTTCAAGATATTTTTATTTAGCAACAATTTATCACTAGGGAAAACCTGGTTGGTTACATCGAAAACCATATTAGTTGCATCATTGCTGATCGAACCACAATCTACCGCCAATCTCAGTGAATAGATGTCCCTCTTGAGCAGATTCCCTGCCTTGAGAAATTGTTGGGTCTGAAACTCACACCCGCCCTCAAGTGAAACTCGATCTATCGCAAAAGATGTAGGGGAAATGGTCGGTTACCTGTACCGCTCTATTAAATGCCTGATACCTCATTCTATTCTCTACTTTTACTGGTCCTGGATATGACAATAAACTACATCCGGCAGCAAGGCCTCTAATTAGGAGGTTGTGAAGAGCATGGAACCACCTCTGGATTCCTCTTGTTCCCAGGTCCATCTTGACCCCGGGTGGTAGCACCCGGCTATGGGCAAATAGTTAACCCCAAACTGGGGTCAAAACACTATGAATGTATAAAAACACTTTTATAGAAATTTATACATAAAAATAGACTTTTATAAAAAAAATATATACATTTTTGAAGGAAATATATTACCAACAATACATTTATGAAGAAAAAAAATACCAGCAATATATTTTTGAATACAAAACTGGAAAACATCTTCAGGTTTCTGAAATAAAATAATAATAATAATAATATTTGTTTATCAAAATCTGACTAAATCAACCTATCTTTTGGTCTTAGATAACCCACAGAGGTTGATGTGCCTTAAACAAAACTCAAACTCTACTTTTACAAGAGCCAGATCAGGCCGAAAATGGAGTCAGTCAGTTAAGTGCCATACGTGATACACGCTTGGGTGATCATGTCACGAATGAGACATGACTGACTGGGCAGAAGATTATCCCGCAGTAGGTTGCCATTGCTTTCTGCGGTAGACTGGTTGCCGACCAAGGCTATAGAACCCAAACTGTCCTGCTATTTAACCCATAACTGGAAGGAAGAGACGGATTAATACCTTTCGCAAGGATATTTGTGCGTAAGTGAATACAATGGATTCAACTGGAATTCGAATTCGGCTCCCCGGTTTCTCGTTCCGAGCCGATATCCACTGTACCACAACGCACATCCTGCCAAATCCCCACTCTCCAGTCTCTAAAGAGTCTAAAAGCTTCTCCAAATCCTTGTGGGAGACAAATTATTTTTCCACCCTCAAACCTCTCTGTTACAGGCGGGATGTGGCAAGCCTCTACTACTCACTCGCTACATCCACGGAAAGTTCTAGAACGAATTACATTACTTGGCCCTGCCAGTCATAACACTCATAGCTAGAAAACCACCATGCTATTTGCATTGTTGCAAACCAGCCATATTACCCCCGTCTTTCATTGGTGAGAAGTATGTTCAACTCGAACAGCTATTTCCCACGAAGCACTGCTCCGTGGAACCAACTCCCTGTTTCCCTGGTCCTTACAATCTTAACCTGTTCAATCTAGATTTAAGTATTATCTTCCTCTCCTCTTTGCATAAACTGTGCCTCTTAATGTAACTCTCTACCTCGAGTGGCCTTGTGCAGGGTGATCCTTACTGTAAAAAGAAAAGGTAACAGAGGTATACGATAGTATTCATCAGTGAACTACATCCTATTCGCTTAAAGAATCTTCCTCATCTGCGTGAAAATTATCCAGCATTGACTGCTGTACAGAAAGACTGCTATTATGTAGCAGTTCAACATTTTTATGCTTTTTACAAAAATTCCTCGATAAAATATTTCATTCATCATATTTGAACAAATTTAGCTTTTCAAAAAAAAAAAAAAAAAAATTTGTCCTCGAAGTTGTTAAGTTAATCTCATTTAGCTTTGTGAATATATCAGCTTAGTCAAAAAAAAAAAAAAAAAAAAACAACCAAAAATCTTTCTTCTTTATTCCGTTATGACACATCGAGTATTTTTTTTTCATTCTCAAAATTTGCAGTAGTGTCGTATTATTCGACAAAACCTGTCAAGAAATGGTCTTTTGATAGTCAGTGCCATTCTCTGCGTAGAATTGTTCGAACACGTTTCGTTGTATTTCTGACAAACTCTCCTGAAGATCAGCCATATTTTTTTACACTAGATTCGATCTTGTTAATTGGGATAATTAGAGCTGTTGACGATAATACAAATATGGCCATGTTTGTTTTGTAACATGATGTCAACTCGGAATCATACAACGAAAAGAGATGTTATGTTAAGAAATTCTTTCTTTAAATGTGAGAAATTATATTTATTAACCGTAAATTGCAGGGTACAAATCAGGTTTTCACGCTTAAAAATCATTCTAAAACTAGGGGCTCTACTTATATGGAGAGTGTAAAGTACAAACCTTTACCACCAATTTGTAAACAAAGTGGGATAGTAGTCCTAACAATTACTGTACAGCACTTCCAGCAGGCTCTACACCATTTACTGTAACTCCAGCGAGCTCTACCTCATTTGCCGTACCCCCAGCAGGCTATAAACCATTTATCGTACCTCAAGCAGGCTCTACACCATTCATCGTGCCTCCAGCAGGCTCTACACCATTCACCGTACCTCAAGCCCGCTCTACATCGTTTACAGTACATCCAGCAGACTTTTCACCATTCACCGTACCTCAAGCAGACAATACACTATTTGCCGTACCTCCAGCAAATTTTTCACCGTACCTCCAGCAGGGTCTATACAATTTACCATACCTCCATCAAGCTCTACATCATTTACCGTACCTCTAGCATGTTGCCATAAATATATCCCACTAAAATATGTGTTTGGTGAACATATTTGAAATATTAAAACAGAAATTAATATGAAATAAAGAATATTAAAGCAAATTCAGTATTCTGCTAGGGCTTCACCACACCTCACGTCCATGAAAATAATATATATATATATATATATATATATATATATATATATATATATATATATATATAAAAGGAAACTGTTCACTATGCACGCCTACATTTTTTTAAGCTACGCCATTCAAACTTTCTAGGGGCACATATCTACAAGGAAACCAGGTCGACACATACTTTTTGAGTTTAAGTTCAGCAATTTTTCCTTTCGAACATTTTGGCCAATGAAACCGATTGTTTACATTTGCTCCGTAAAACATCTAAGATCTAAGATAGTTCTTAAACTACGTCACATAAATCAAATGACATGTGTCAAACGCGACTAAAATATTTTTATTAAAAAAATGAGCCTTTATATTTAATTTTTATTCCGACGTTTTAAAAATTAATTTGGTCAACAAAATATGTGAATATTTTCCCCGTCATTTTAAAACAAAAGAAATATGAAAAAAATAAGTGTTTTTTCGAACAAAAACAAAATATGTAAAAAAAAAAATAAAATAAAATAAAAAGTGGCAATGGTTAGTTTAATTATTTAAGTCTTTTTTTTTTCAGATTTAATATTTCATACTTCAGAAAATAAAATGAATAAAAAATATAGTTTTTTTTCGGTAAATATTTTATGCAGGAAATCAGCTGTCGTGTGGCATTAATGTAACTTTTTCCTCTAAAATTAAATCTTCTCCTACTACTAAAATGTTCTGAGTTGCATGGCCAACGCCAGGCTATTATGCTAGTATATATATATATATATATATATATATATATATATAATTTTAATACAAATATGTACTGGTTTCATTTAATTATGACCAAAAACTAAATAATTAAAAAAGTATATAAAGTATACACACACACACACACACACACACACACACACACACACACACACACACACACATATATATATATATATGTATGTATGTATATATATATATACTTTATATACTTATTTAATTATTTATTTTTTGGTCATAATTAAATGAAACCAGTACATATTTCTGTTAAAAAGTGTTCATACAATGATATTGTAGAACTTTTAAATATTTTTCATTTGTAAACGAGTTATTACGCAACCCAGGTTTCTACCTTTAGGTGTATTCAGGAGATTTATAATAACTGATTTTACTGCTTTTTTGAAAACGCTCCTGTAACAGGTTTTTTTTTTTATGAAGGCGCAATTTTCAAAATTAGGAGAAGTTAGAACATGTAATTTTAGAGTCAAATATAAATGACCACTTCACGGAGTTTGAAATACAAAAGAAGTTATTTATAAAGCTAATAGACATGACTTAAATGGTCAAAATCAAATATATTTGGACTCAACCAAAGACACTTTTAAGATTAGATGGATAATCATAGGTCTACATTTAAACTAGAAAACTTAAAAAATTGTATAAAATTGGCTAGCCACGAGTGAAAATTGAAATTAAAATATGGAAAATGCCCAGAGAGAACGTGGAGTATAATAAAAACAACCAAGTTTTACAACGGTGGCAAAATATGTAGAAAGTTATTGGAATTATTTTTTGCTGCCTTCTCCACTAGTCTGTATTCAGAGTTGTTCTTCTCCTCGACTAGCTGCCAATCAAAGCTAGAGAGACCCGTCTGTCATGTTATTTAACCTGTAGTCGATCGTATAAGCGCAAAGTGATCGCAAAAATCTGTATCGGAGTTTGAACTCAGCTTAACGATAACACTTTTCGCTGCGATAGCCGTCACGTCGCCATCTGAACAAAAATGGCATCCTAACAAAAATGTTCATAAATAGGACTTTGAAAATAGTTTCATTCAAAATATACCGACATTTGAATAACTGTAAAGTTATTGATAGACACAGTAGCATGCAGGATCATACGTGGTTCTTTCTAGAAAGGAGGACGCATGTTCGAATCTTGTTGGACAGCTCATTTTTATTTATTTATTTTCCTCAAGTATGCAGGCCGTTAAAAGTAACAAACACTGTTCGAATTAAATGCTATTTAAAATAAACAGAGCGTCTACTCAAATACGGGCATCCACTAAAATAGCATTTGAAGTTATTTTTTGTTTTTTATAATCGTTTCACCCCAGGCAAAGCATTGCAGTCAATGGTGCACATGGATTTACATAATCCACAAACTCGATTTGGTCCATCGTAAACTTAAGTTGCGTGAGACAGCAAAGAAGATGAACATATCAGAAGGCACAGTATTCCTATTTTGCATGAACATTTGTCAAATGAGAAAGCTGTGTTCAAAGTGTGTATTGCGTTTGCTCAAGGTCGATCAAAAACAACAACGCGTCGACGGTTTAGAGCGTTGATTGCAACTGTTTCAACGCAACAAGAATATGTTTTTGCATAAATATGTGACAATGGATGAAACGTGGATCCACCACTTTACTCCGGTGTCAAATAAGCAGTCAGCTGAGTGGACAACAGCAGATGAAAGCCGTTCAAAGCGGCCAACGACGCAAACATCAGCAGGCAAGGTTTTGGTCTTCGTATTTTTGATGTTTTGTTAATCGATTACCTTGAGAAAGGAAGAACCATCAATAGCAAATATTATATAGCATTATTGGTGCGTTTGAAGGAAGAAATCGCCAAAAACGGCCACAAATGAAGAAGAAAAAGTGATCTTTCACCAAGAAACGCACCGTGTCACAAGTCGATCGGAACGATGGCAAAACTACATGAATTGCACATCGAATTGCTTCCGCATCCACCCTATTCTCCAGAACTGACCCCAGTAACTACTGCCTGTTTGCAGACCTCAAAAGAATGCTCTAGAGAAAGAGATTCGACATATTTTGAGGCCAGAGACAAATCGTTCTATAAAAAGGCATTCGAATTGTAGAAGAATTTGAATTAGTGTATCACCCTAGAAGGAGACTATGTTGATGAATAAAGTCGACTTTGGCGTAAAAGTTGTTGTTTTATTAATTAAGCCCAGGATTTATTGAGTGATGTGTTAGAGTCATATGTGTATTATATTCCGAACACTGTAAGCACATTGTTGTCGTATTTAGAATTAGGATAAAAAAAAAAGAAGAAAAATGCTACACTTAAGAATATCAATTATGAACAATGTGCTTACCGTGTTCAGAATATAGAGCACACATGACTCTACATACATAAACTGTACACATATTCAGTCTAATTTTTTTAAAAATTCACCCTTAATAATGGTTAGAAATATAGCCGAAAGCGCACGGTAAAACAAAACATTAGAACAATTTTATATAATTTGAGTTCTGAAAAATATCATGTGAAACATGAAAAATTATGTAAAAAAAATTAATATCTTAACTGTCATTTTCAATGAAACCTGTATATATATATATATATATATATATATATATATATATATATATATATATATCGTAAATTAGGGTGTGCAAGAAAACGAATCAATAAATCAATTAAGTATTGATTAGCTATAAGTCCTTTAGATTTATTCACATTATCTGGAATATATATTCTTAGAAATTACCCTGGCCACAAAATAAGGGGTCAGTTTATATATTGATTATAATATAGAATCACCCACTTTATATCCACATAATTTCGTGTTTGTTTATCGAATTCTGATTAAGTATGAATCCATCTCTTCTTCCCTTAGCTATGGGTTAATTAGTAAGACTCATCACTAAATTATTATCTAAAACAAATCCTTATATTCCAAAAATATTTTCTGGCTTTAAATAACCTTCACAGTGTCGATAAACCGAATCAATGAAATACTGACAGTTATGTCTTTTAGATTTATTTTCATTATCTAGGTTATAAATATTTAGAACTTCCGTGACCACAAAGTGGGGGATCAGTTTATATGTTGATTGTAATATAGAATTGATCCCCCACTTTACATCCACATTATAATTTCTTGTCTGTTGATAAACTATAGAAAATGAATAAATCAATGAAATACTGATTAGCTACACAGGAATGTCTTTTAGATTTATTTTCATTCTCTGGAATAGAAATGTATAGAAACTAAAATGGCCACAAAATCAGGGATCAGTTTAATTTAGAACTGATCCTCCACAATATAATTTCTTGTCTATTGATAACCCATGAAAAATGAATCAATGAAATACTGATTAGCTACGCAGGCATTTCTTAATTTTTTTTACATTCTCTAGAATATAAATGTATAAAATCTACATTGGCCACAAAGTGATGGATCAGTTTATATACTGATTGTAATATAGAGTTGATCCCCCTTTACATCGGAATTATAATTTCTTGTTTGTTTATTAAATTCTGAATAGTTATGAATCCACCTCTTCTCACTCCAGCTACGAGTCAACTAAATTTTTACAAGTTAGGAATTTTTTTTTTTTGTTTAAATAACCCGCAAAGGGTTGATAAGACGTAGAAAACCAACCAGTCAATTAGGTTGAATGTCCTGGGTATGACGGTAAACTGTATCCAGCAGCAAGATTGGGGGGTCGTGAGGAGTATGGAACCTCCACTTAACTGCTGTTGTTCCTAGGTCCTAGTTATTGGCAAATCGTTAACACTCAAACTGGGGTGAAAATACTATGAAAGTATAAAAATAGCCTTTTATTGAAATATATATATAAAAATAGACTTAGAAACATATATTTTTGAAGGAAAAAAATTACCAGCAATATATTTTTTAATACAAAATTAGAAGACATCTTCAGTTTCCTAAAATAAAAAAAAATATCGAATTTTTACTAAATCAACCTTCTCAATATAATCGAACATTAAAAATTACCTTAAAACCCCACCTTTATGGCATTAAATAACCCACAGTGGTTGATATGCCGTTAAACAGAACTCACTCACTCACTCGCAGTCAGGTTGAAGAAAGAGCCTTGCTTGATTTTGACAAATCCTATTTCGAGTAACACTAGCTTGTGTGGCTCTTGAACCTTTTAATGGGTGAATATCAAAAATATTACAGCGGTTGTATTTTCTGCTGCATAAATAACAATTTGTGAATGGTATTTTATTCTTTGCAAGGTACTGTTTAATTATTGACGAAGAAAAACGAAAACAAAAAAAAAAAGCAAAAAAAAAAAACAGATCCGCCTTTTGTATTTGCGTTAAAAGTATAGGTCAGAACATTTATTTCGACTGTATATTGTTTTCTGGAAAATAACAAACTTAGTCCATTACTGACGGTTGTTGACTCGGCTACTCGCAAAGAAAATGATCTTTGAAGTATTGATATAAGTTGTTTTTCAATGTCAAATGCCATTTCATCAATCCGCCGGCTACCGGTTGTATCACTTACCGGTAATGTTCTTAGAACGATTGCGGTGGGATCTTGATGCGTCATAGTCGATATAAGCACTTCAAAATATGGTTTTAATAATTTTTCTCCAATATTATAGGCTTCTTCTTTTTTAGCAAGAATTTCTGATGTTTGATATCTTGCTTGGAGTTTTGTATTTTTCTGTGTTTTTTTTCTTTTTTTTTTTTTGCAACTGTTTTAAGAAGAAGATTTTATAAATTTCAACCGACATTAACTCAAAATATTAATTAAATTAACGTTAAATAGTTTACTAATAAAGAAACGGTGAATCTAAAAGTTAACATTATTATTACTATTTTTATTGATACTTAAATCTACTATTCCAAGAATATCGGCTCGGAACGAGAAATCGGGGAGCCGAGTTCGAATTCCAGTTGAATTCCTTGCATTCACTTGCACACAAATACCCTTGGGAAAGGTATTAATCCGTCTCTACCCTCCAGTTATGGGTTAAGTAACAGGACGGATTGGGTTCTATAGCCTTGATCGGCAACCAATCTACCACAGAAAGTAATGGCAACCTACTGCGGGATAATCTTCTGCCTAGTCAGTCATGTCTTTTTTGAGACATGATCGCCCAAGCGTGCATCACTTATGGCACTTAACTGACTGAAACCTACCATCCACCCGTGTATTGAATACTGCTGCCATATCTGGTCGGGTGCCCCTGCTATTCACGTCGGGGTTCTTGATAAACTCCAACGGAGAATCTCTAATTTGATAAATTCCGACCTGGCAGCTCAGTTACCGTCACTTTTTTACAAATACTTTAACGGCTTCTGCTCCGATGAACTTAGCACACTGGTGCTCCCTATGCATGAATTTACTCGAGCTAGCAACTAGGTCCCACCCTTTAACAGTAAAAACAATAAAATGTAAATGCAAATTCTACTTCATCAGCTTCTTTTCTCGCACTTCCCGCCTGTGGAATTCCTTTCTGTATACTTGCTTCCCCGACAAGAATTTAAATGTAAGGTCACTTGCCATCACTAATCTCACTGATCCGCATCCTTACTCACATGCTCTTTTCTCCGTCTACTCCACTCTCATCACACCAGTATTCTCATCCTTCTCTTACCCACTTTCTGACGCCCACTATAACTTATTCGTCTTTCTTATCACTTTCCTCCTATATAATTCCTTGAACACTATTGGCAGCAAAACTGCCTTGGTTGAGTTGAAATGATAAAAAACTACTACTATTAATATTAAAAATAATAATAACGAAATCAGACTTCGTTATTGCAAAAAAAAAAAAAAAAAAAAAATGGACAGTTTTTTCCATGACGCCGTTATTGTTTAAACTACCTTTCCTGCTCTTCAATGTTTATCATCTTAAAAAAACGATGAATAATTTTTTTAATAAAACCAAAACACCTGACCGTGCATGGAGGACTGTTGTCATATCTGGTCCGGCGCCCCTGTTGTTCATCTCAGTGTTCTCGTCAGGCTCCAAAGGAGAATCTGTAATGTGATTGGTCCCGACCTGGCAGTTTGACTCCAGCCACTTTCACACCGGCGGAATGTGGTTTTCCTCTGTCTCTTCTAAAAATATTTTCATGGTTTCTACTCCGACTAACTTAGGTCACTGGTGCCGCCTTCACCAGAAATTACTCGTGCAACCAGACTGACAACAAGGTCCCACCCTTTTACATCAACCAAATGCAGCCGACAATTGTACTTCAGCAGCTTCTTTTCTCGCAGTTCATGCCTGTAGAATTCATTTCCATATACTTGCTTTCCTGACGGCTACAACCTCCAAGAAATTAAATGCAAAGTCAATTCCCATCTTTTATCCACTTGACTCCAGTCCTTTCTACATCACCCCGTGTATCTGTTTTTTTTTTCCGTTCTCTCTACCTTCGCAACTGTCTTCTTACCTGTATCCCAAGCCTTCTCTTGCTTTTTCTCGGACATCCCCTGTAACTGGTTCGTCTTTCTCTTCACTCTCCTGTTGCCTAAAATTTTACTGACTTATGTAGCCCCCTGTGCATCAATGGCGATATTGCCTTGCTTGGGGTGAAACGATTAAAAAAAATAATTTATAAATTTTTACAACAAAATATTAAACATGATTTATTGATCATAATGTAGAGTAAGGCTATGTCGGTTCTTTAATATGGCAGTGAATGTTGGTCAATATCTTCGAAGATGAAGGGAAAACTTGAAGCAGCTGAAATGTGGTTCTACAGAAGGATGCTGCGGATATCATGGACCGAGCATGTAAGCAATGCCAAGGTTTGGAAAAGATTGAGACGAAAAGGAAATTAATGCTGAGCATCAGGAAGAGACAACTAATGTTCCTGGGACATGTAATGAGGAAGGAGGGATTGGAGAACGATACTGACTGACCAGATAGAGGAATAGCAGCGGATAACATATTTGAAAAGCCTGAGCAGGTGGATGACGCAACGAGGGTTACATGGGGCAACAGGAGAAAGCGTGCTAAGAGCCACCAGGGACAGGGAGATGTGGAAAGCCATGATCGCCTACGTCCTGAAAGGACATGGCACATAAAAGAAGGGTAGAGTGCTTGCCTAACGTCGCGCTACAACGAAATTGCGCGGATATTCGACGACCCTCTGCTAAGCACCCAGCAACAGAGAGAAGGATCAAGGGTAAGTAGAGAAATCCAGAGATAGGTGTCGGGCACACTCCTACCGCAAAGGTGGCACCGAAAGATAAGAGAGCCTTTGGGTCGCTTTCGATCTTGTGGTCGACCAACTTATATTATTTATTTCCCTAATTATTTATGGCATTGTTTATTGGAATGGTTAACAAAACATCGGCTAGTTGCCAATCGATTCAAATTTTAGAAAATGATAAATAATTTCCTTTTATTTGATATACATATTTTAATAATTTAATAAATATTTATAAATTTATGATTAAAAATTGTTATATGTAGAGACAGCCAGCTATCCCTGGTACAAGGTCACTTCAAAACATAGCCGACAATCTCCGCATTGAAAGGTATCATCAGAAAGTGGATGGTGAAATGAAGAAGAATAAAATATTTCGTTTGTAAGTTAAAGTAGAATTTTATTAACTGGACAGAATAACAAATTTGTAATAAGTTAAAATGTTCAAATAGAAAATCTACGTAATTAAAGGTTCCAGAGAAATAGTAGTAAGGAGTTAAATGAATCCAGAGCTTATAGTTGATCGTAGCATAATGTTTGTATGTAGAAAGATTAACAGGTTACAAATAAAATCTGGGTTCCTTGACTTTTTTATGGCCGGCGAGAAAGTGACGAGGAAGGTAAAGCAATAAAAGAACTTGTACTCATCGGACGTTAATTTTAAGGAATCAGTTGTTGTTGTTGTTGTTTCAGTGAGTGAAGATGAAGAAAAGAAAATTAGAAGAACAAGTGTATATCGACGAGAAATGACAGGGTCGGCGTCTTGAAATTTCTCCCTTACATTGTGATGAGGTCCTTATTACAACCCTGCTCCCATCGAACCCTCTTTGGCCGGTCAAGAGACAAGTACGTAGATCAAATCACGTGGTCGGCTCGAACCGCATACCTATTTTTTAGGTGTTAAGAAAATTTAACCAGGGTCATAATTCAGTTAGCTATTTCCTATCCAATCAGAATCCAGAATCTTAATTTTCACACCGGCTTGGGAAATTTGCCTTGGTCCGGTTTTTTCCAAAATGTTTTCAGTCATTCTGATCCGATTTTGCTGGAGTGCAATTTTACTTTTTGTGTTTGATAAATTGTATCCTATATATATATATTCTTTGTAAATTCGTTAATGATAAATATTGCATTGCATTAGTTATAAAAATTGTATTAGTTTTTGGAATGTTGTAAATAAAATATTACACTTGCAAATATACAATCTAATAAATAAATACTGTTTAATATTTTTGCTGTAAAAATTAATTTTCGATTTATGAAATTGTAATAAATATTAAGCAATCTCGTAAAATCGAGATTTACTTTGAAACAGTCTCGTCATATCGAGACTTTCCTTTAGAAAGTCTCGTCAAATTAAAACTTTCTTTCTTTTAAGCAGTCTCGTCAAATCGAGACTTTCTTTTAGACAGTCTCGTCAAATTAAAACTTTCTTTCTTTTAAGCAGTCTCGTCAAATCGAGACTTTCTTTTAGACAGTCTCGTCAAATTAAAACTTTCTTTCTTTTAAGCAGTCTCGTCAAATCGAGACTTTTTTTTAGAAAGTCTCGTCAAATTAAAACTTTCTTTCTTTTAAGCAGTCTCGTCAAATCGAGACTTTCTTTTAAACAGTCTCGTCAAATTAAAACTTTCTTTCTTTTAAGCAGTCTCGTCAAATCGAGACTTTCTTTTAGACAGTCTCGTCGAATCGATGTCGTTTCGAATTGTCTAAACTGTCAGCTTTTTAAAACAGGTTTCCCAGATCCATAATTAAAAATGGCTTCGAACCGATGTAGACTGTAGGTCTTAGCGAGAGCCACTCTTGTTCGAACCTCATGGATAAGAGATGCTCAAACACAAACGAAGAACTATACCAAATAATAGATACAGCATAACTTAAGGACTTTGAACAACAGTACCAACTAAAAAAACATATCACATGTAACTGGAAGAGAAACTAATGACATTATCAAGATGTTGATGTTCCACACTGCTTATGACAAAGAGTTAGAATGGAAACCGCCATTAACACTGAAAAGATCAATAAGAGTTATTGGACTCAAGAAACCTATTTTCAAAAAAAAAATGTCTTAGGAAAGATTTATAAAATTCAACCGAAAGTAGTGCTGCTCGGTTAAATTAATACAGAATGTTTTCCTTATAAGGAAACAGTTAATATTACCAATGTTTAGACACATCTAAAAATTAAGAATAACTAAAATTTCGTTGATCTTGATGTTTGTCAGAGATAACGGTGAAAGCTCCTGATATTTTGACAACACTTATTCAGATATGAATTCTCTTGTAAGAAACAAAAAGAATGAAAGAATAAAATTCTTTTAGATCGAACATGTATCAATGAATGACTAATGCCTATATGCACGCGCATAAAATGCTGAGATAAGAGCATTTATGTGTGTGGTGCGTTAAGTGGATAGCAAAATGGAAATTTAATGTTCTCAGATGTTTTGATGCGAGTCTTCGGAAACTTTATCCACTTCCGCTTCTCTCACTCTCAATCGCCGCCGCCATCGACAAACTCTTAAATAAAGGAACTGTGGAATTTCATCCGAATCATGGCCGACTATTTGGCCCACACATGAGAGTATCCATAACTTACACTCAAATACCGCTCCCGTCTAAAACAATGGGTTTTCTCAGTCGCGTTTGTTTGTCAAAAGCCCTTCCGCCCTTGCAGCTGTGGGTCTGTCTACACGAGCTGAAACATATTTCAATTGATTTTAATCAATTTTAGCACTTATTCTAACACAAATACAATCTTGGGTTTATAAAAAAAAAATGACTTGCGCGATTCGTGCGTTCATCTTGCCAAGCAGTTTTTGCATGTCGGCAATCTCATGACGTTTTATTCAATAAGAAATAAATTTCTTTGTAATCGTTTCACTCCAAGCAAGGCGATATCGCCACTGATTCACATGGGGCTACATAGAAGAGTTTACTTTTTAGACAGGAGTAGAGTGAAGAGAAAGACGAACCAGTTACAGAGGGTGACAGAGAAGGATTGGAACACAGGAGTGAAAACAATTGTGACGATAGAGAGAAAGGAAAAAAAGGATTCACAGGGTGATGTAGAAAGGACTGGAGTCAAGTGGATAAGAGATGGGAATTGACATTGCATTTTAATTCCTGGAGGTTGTAGCCGTCAGGAAAGCAAGTATGCGGAAGGGAGTTCCACAGGCGGGAACTGCGAGAGAAGAAACTGGGGGAGTAGAAATGTCGGCTGCATTTGGTTGAGGTAAAAGGGTGGGACTTTGTTGCCAATTTGGTTGCACGAGTAAATTCTTGTGCAGGCGGTACCAGTGACCAAAGTTCATCAGAGCAGAAGCTATGAAAATATTTGTAAATGAGACAGAGTGAAGACACATCCCGCCGGTGAGAAAGTGGCTGGAGCTGCTACGTCGGGACCAATCACATTACAGATTCTCCTTTGGAGCCTGTCGAGAATATTGAGACGAACGGCAGGGGCGCCTGACCAGATATGACAACAGGAGCCTGAGTGAAAGAGTTGCACCATTTCAGAAAAGCCAAACTGATGCTACACAGTCTTTCAAGACCTTCATCTGCTCTTGTATTTCTTCTTTTGTAGCGCGTTTAGAAAATTGGTTCACGGTTTCATACGCATGTAGAGTGAGGTCGCTCAACAATATGCCTTCAAATAACAAAAAAAAATTAAGAGTATGGGTGCATGGAGTTATGGTTAATGAGCTTGTCAAAGTGACCGTTATTTCAGTATTGCAACTGCGATCCTTTTTTCCTGAAAGATATATCAATTTAAACTATTTGTTAATGCTCAACAATAACTCCGTTATATGCATATATATATGTTTATTCTGTCTTATAATGAAGACAGTTGTATTATATATAATATATATATATATGTCCCTCCAATCATGCTCATGAAGAGAGAGAGAGAGAGAGAGAGAGAGAGAGAGAGAGAAAGAGAAAGAGAGAGACAGTAGCGAGTTGTGATGAATACATATCCTCTTTATTATAATAAACACCATTATATATATATAAATACTTTCATGGCTTCTGCTCGGATGAGCTTAAGTCACTGATGCCTCCTCAACAGATGTTTACTCGTGCAACCAGACTGGCAACTGGGTCCCACCCATTCACAGTCAGGTTAGCCAAACGCAGACGACAATTCTACTCCTGCAGCTTCCTCTCTCGCACTTCCCGCCTGTGGAACTCACTCCCGTATTCTTGCTTTCCTGACGGCTACAACCTCCAGAAATTTAAATGCAAAGTCAATACTCATCTACTAACCACTCGCCTCTAGCTCTCTCCTCTCCCCTGTATAACCTTCCCTTTCTCTCCACCTATGTATCTGTCATCGCACCTGCATTCTCAGCTTTCTATTGCTCCTTTCTAACTAGTTTGTACTCCTCGCTCTTTTCTAATTAATCTTTTTACATTTATGTAACCCCCTGCACATCAGTGGCGTTTCCGCCTTGCTCGGGGTGAAATGATTAAAATATATATATATATATATATATATATATATGTAAGAGAAAAGTGCGAGAAGCCGTGAATGTTTTCTTTAAAGTGTAAATTGTTGTTATTATTATTAATATTACTTGCTTGTTATTATTATTATTAATATTACTTGTATTGAACTGAACAAAATTGACTACGAAATCTCCACAAACATTCTCAAATGCCTATAATAAGTAACGAAGTGATTGGTTATCCCAATGGTTTTCCATACTTACTTCATCTCGCCGCCACTCTCGCTTGGTCATGCGAAACGCCACAAGATGTAGTGCGATATATATATATAGTCATTCGCAGACAGATCTGTTTCGCTGTATCACAGCTCATCAGTACCGTTAGACGACCGATTGCTTTTAACCCAGGATACCTCTGAGCTATGGGCGCTCGGTAGAAGGAGGCAGATTTTAGCGTATCATGTATCATACTCCAGTAGCCAGAGTGCTCTAATTCATTACTGAATGAGCAATGTGTAGATGCTAGAGTATATATATATATATATATATATATATATATATATATATATATATATATGCTTAGGATGTGGTTTTCGGCTTTCTCTTTTCCAATCTTTTCACTCTTTTTTTCAATTGGAGTAGATAGACTAAAGTATCGCCCGGTTCACACTCCACCCACGTCTATTGAACAGGTGAAGAGGCTCATCCCTTGTTCCCTGTTTAGGATGTGGTTCCCGGCTTTCTCTTTTCCAATCTTTTCTCTCTTACGTAGCCCCCTGCACATCATTGGCGTTACCGCCTTGCTCGAGGTGACATGATTATATATATATATATATATATATATATATATATATATATATATATATATATATATATATATATATATATATATAAATTACCTGACATTTTACGCACGACTCAGAGTTTTATGCATTTTTCAGCAGTCATCGTGCGGTGATGCTTGCCGAAAAATGAGTGAAACTCGTGCGTAAAACTGAGAATAATATGTATATTTATTAATATTTTTCATCTGGAAATGAGTTATATCCGCGACCTAGTTTTCTGCCTTTCGGTGTCTTCAGCGATTTACAATAGTTATTGTAATTCGCTCTTAGGCCCAGCCAAAAATATCCCGTAGACGCAGCTTAAGGCTGGGTCGAGCTCTTCTTTTATTAACCCGAGCGAGACTCTACCTTTCGGCGGAACCTCGCTTGGGTCCCTCTCCGCTCGGACGCAGAGAGGTGAACAAGAGTGCTTGCTCCGGTCTGATTACTCAGATCGCAAACAAGCCTCGTTGCCGAGGCAAGGAAGAGAGAGAGAGAGAATTTTTTTTTTTCTGTTTGCTTTTTATATGGTTTAGCATCTCGTAAGTGTCACGTGAGCATCTACGGCAGATAACTCCGAAATGTCTTAAAACTGTCAAATGCTTGTCTATTTTCATGTTTGTTAATTTAATATTAGCACTACTTCATTTTTTCCTAATTTTTTTTTTTTAAGTTTTACAGATATTATTTAAATAAATTTATTAAAATCAACAGTGAGGACTAGTTGAAAATTTTAAGTGATCATCTTCCTCCTATGAAGCCGGAACTTTTTCCGGAGAGAAATGCCATCTTTCAGGATGATAATGCATCCAGTTGTACTTCTAAATTTGTAACTGAATGTCACGAGGAACATTCTAGTGAAGTATAACATCTGATCTGGTCACCACAGTCCCCAGATTTCAACATTCATCAATCACACCCAGATGATGCATAGGGCAGCAACATTTTGCTGCTGTTTCTGTAACAAACTGTTTTTTACAGGACAGGGTTGTTAGCCCTGCACCCAACCCCCAAACTTGGAGGACCGGTGGACCATTATTGGTCCTTACGTTTACAGCACCAGGTATTCCCAAATGGTCACCCATTTAAGTACTGACCGGGCTCGATGTTGTTTAACTTCGGTGATCGGACGGGAACCGGTGTATTCAACACGATATAGCCGTAGACAGATTTCAACATTATTGAATATTTATGGTTCATTTTAGAAAAAAAAGTGAGGAGTCAATATCCTCAACCATCATCATTGAAAGAAATGGAGAGACTGTTTTAGCTAAAAAATGGAGTTTGGATTCTTTCAGGAACATTTTTTATTTTCTGGAAAGAAATCAAACTTTGTACGAGTCGGTCCTACATGCATTAATTACTGCCAAAGGCGTCGCAACTTCATAATGCAATAAATTTAAATTTGTTTCCCTTACTTTATCCATATATATATATATATATATATATATATATATATATATATATATTTTAGATCATGTACATAATTATTCTATATATATATCCGCTACAAAGGTACGTTTGTTTCGACATTGAAACTTCAATGTCTCATCAGGCGGTGTGTAAAGTAATGGAAATCCTCTTTCCTTATATTTATTTAGTTTTGGTGGAGGTGTTGGTGGGGGCTAGTGATAGGAGAATAATTAGACAATGGATTAAATCCTACATATTTTTAATTTAAGTGTATGAACGTTATTATTAATGGATACTCATATCTGAGTAGATGCCCCGTTTTTAATATTAAGCAGTATATTTATTTACATCTGAATATTCGAGAAATGTTGTTAGAAAATCATGCGACTACCGACAGGATTCGAACCTGCGTCTTCCAGAAGAAACAGTCATTATTTTTGACGTGTCATTACCGCTCGACCACGCAGGGCATCAGGTTCAGGCAAAGCTCAAATGAATCGTACGTTTGAACACATATCTTTCCCGATTCTCGAAATGTATATATCTACTTTGTTTCATATCTTAACGTAAACAATATTCAATTAAATAAGAAATATGTCGGATTTAACGCAACTCATGAATAAATTGTTTTTGTTCAAGTTAAAAAATATTCAAACAATAATTTGTATATCAGTCAGTTAAGTGCGATACGTGATACACACTTCGGGCGATTATGTGTCGAAAAAGACTGACTGGACAGAAGATTATCCCGCAATAGGTTGCCGTCACTTTCTGCAGTAGACTGGTCTCTAACAAAGACCATAGAATCCAATCTGCGCTGATTTTAAGCCCATAGCTAGAGGGAGAAGAGATGGATTAATACCTCTCCTGGAACTAAATGAATGCAAGGAATTCAACTGTAATTCGAACTCGGCTCTCCGATTTCTCGTTCCGAGTCGATGTCCACTACTCCACAACGCGCGCGCACACACACACACACACACACACACACACACACACACACACACACACACACACACACACACACATTTATATATGCGTGTATGCGTATTTCTGTGTATATGTGTATTAATATGTGTGTTTGTGTGTTTGTAAGTGTGTTGCAATGAACGAAAAAGTTCAGTTCAATTTATTTCTTAATTCCAACGCCAGCAATTTATCAGATATTGGTTTTTTCGGGCAGTTTCGAAATCTACATGAGAAGACATTCTCTTTATTAAGTCTCTCAAATACACAGGCCGGTAGAAGTAACTCACAATTGAAAAAAAAAAAGCAGTGCATTTACTCCGACAGAGGTATTATTCACAAAATTATTTGAAGTTATAGGGATAATATAATTTCCCATAAAAAATATATTGAATCTTTACTAAGACATTTGCCCGCTCACGCTTACACACACACACACACACACACACACACACACACACACACACACACACACACACACACACATATATATATATATATATATATGTATCGTCATCCGCAAACAGTCCTGTTTTGCTGTATCACATCTCATCAGTACGGTTAGACATCCAATTGCTTTCACCCACGATTGGAACTCAACCGATTTGACATCAGTCAGTTATTCTACTGTTATGGTGCCCTATCTACATTGGAATGAACTCTTCCTCTTTCATAAATACTAACTGCGAGACATCCTAAAGGAGGCAGTCATGACGCAGTGTAACTTGACAGTTCTGACTGACACTTCTATCTGCTTACTAATGACACACTTATTTTGTATATATGTTCTGTTATTCCAATACAATGGTTCAACCTACCTTCTTCTTTTCGTATCTTTCTGCCCGGTCCTAACAGGCTTCAATATCTACCTCTAAGCTATGGGCACCCGGTGAGGAAGGTAGATTTTAGTGTGTTATATACACAATGTTAACACACGGCAGTAGCCAAGAGTGTTCAATTCATTAATGAAGAACGATGCGTAAATAGCGGTGAGTAGCTACTGTTTTTAAAGTCTATCATTTCTCCATAGTGCTTAATCGGTTTGCGAGAGCGTAAAGAGTCATCCGCAGACAGTCTTGTTTCGCTGTATCACTGCTCATCAGTACGGTTAGACATCCGATTACTTCTAGCCAGCATTGAAGCCTGAACGAATTGATATCAGTAGGCGAGTCTAACCACTATAGGAGAAAGATGGGTTTTAGCGTGTTATCTACACAATGTAAACACACGTCAGTAGCTGAGAGTGTTCAAATTCATTAGTGAATGAACGATTCGTAAATAACGGTGAGCAGCTACTGTTTTTAAATTCAATCGTTTCTCCAGAGTGCTCAATCGACAGGTGAGATATATACTGAACAGTTATAGGTCATATTTAAATTAGATTTAGACAAGTTATACTAGTAAACAATTGTATTAGGAAGTGGTCAAAATATATTTGAAGGGAAATGAAGCGTAGCGATATAGCGATTTTAGATTTTTAAGTTGAAAGATCAGCCAATTACACCGTGATCGCTTCGATTTGTATCGTCTGACGAAACCAACAAAATCGAAACCATGGTAGCGTAATCGCTGATTTTTCTAGCTGAAATATATATATATATATATATATATATATATATATATATATATATATTTCAGCTAGAAAAATCAGCGATTACGCTATATATACTGTTAAATTGTAATATATATATATATATATATATATATATATATATATATATATATATAATACAAGAAATCTAGAAATGAGCCACACAACGGTTCTTCAGGGTAAGGGGCCTCCTACCCTGAAGAACCGTAGTGTGAAACCGCGGTAGGTGGTGGCTCATTTCTAGATTTCTTGTATTGTATTCTCGCTCTACTTTCGTACATTCGTACTTTCGTATCGAGCACTTTATTGTTAAGGTTTCGTCTTGGGTTTTTTCTTTCCAACGGGCACTAGACGTATTGTTCTTGTGCGCTGTTTGTTTCTTTTTTTTTTCTCCCCCATTATTTAACCCACAAGGTAGTTCTCGCCGGGTTACAAGACGGTTTAAATTACTGTTAAGTTAGCACTATTTTCGGAAGTTCAGTCTGTTATTATTAGTGTTGTCTTACTGTGATTAAGTTCATCATATATATATATATATATATATATATATATATATATATATATATATATATATTGTTAAATTGTAATAGTAGTTAGTACCAAAATTGATTTTTTCTTCTGTAGTTTACTTTTGGAAAAGTATGTTAGGCAAGCAGATTTTATGTCATAAAGTTCTTGATATAAAGGCAAAGATAAAGTGTTAACAGAAATAATATAAATAAAATTCCTACTTGGTTGAGCGGTAAAAAATCAAATGGCCCTGAAGAGTGAAGACATTACAATAATGCCCCGACGAAACTTTGAAGTCGGCATAACACAGCTCATCTAAGTAAAAAAAAAATCCACATTATATATATATATATATATATATATATATACTTATATATATATATATATATATATATATAGCGCAAGGATAGATAGATAGATAGATAGATAGATAGATAGCGAGAGAGAGAGAGAGAGAGAGAGAGAGAGAGAGAGAGAGAGAGAGAGAAACAGAGAGGGGCATGGAAAATGTATCAAATCCCACACCCAAGACATTCTTTACAAATAATAAATGCACAAACATCACAATGCTTTCAAAACGTATATGGGAAATTAAAAACCATACCAAGCCATACTAAAAACATGAACAATGAAGAAAGCATCATCACACTCCAACAATAATTCCCAAAACTGTAAACCCAGTCTGGAGGAGAAAATATCTATAATCACTTTCCAGCACAAATTACTAAATACACAGTCAGAACGTATTTCAAAATGCAGTAAAAGTTGAAAACTAAAGATATAATACCACCATGATAAATGCAAATATATACATTATTTACACTGCAGATAATGTAACATACTTTAGCCAAAGCCAATACTTTAAACTAAATAAGATTACCAGAATAATAAATAAATAAAATAAACAAATTAAGTAAGTAATAAACAAAATAACTAACAAACCACCCACACAAACTAAACACATCTGTAATTGAAGAGTAAAGAATTAATGTCTCTAAAATGGCAATTTCTTGCAAAAATGTAAAATACCAAGCCACTATCAAATCACCAGATAACAAAGAAAAATATACATAGGAGTAACTGCAGAAGCATAGAAACAAAGAAACTCTACACATAAGACATCCTTTACAAATAATATATACACAAACATCACAATGCATTCAAAACATATATGGGAATAAAAACCAAACCAAGCCATACTAAAAATATCATGGAAAATAAGGAAAGCATCATCACACTCCAACAATAAATCCAAAAACTGTAAACCCAGTCTGGAGGAGAAAATATCTATAACCACCTTCCAACACAAATTACTAAATACACAGTCAGAAGTTATCTCAAAATTCAGACACAAAAACAAATTTTTACTTCAATATGATAGTCTCATCCACATGTAAAAAAGACTAAAAATAATTAATAAAAAAAGAGAAAGCTAACGCTCAACAACATCAACTATGAACCCGGCTATAATGTGCTCACTATGTTTGAAAAATAAAACATTGCTATGACTTTATATAAATACATAAAACAATCCGTTTATTCAGTTAAAAGAAAAAGAAAATTTATCACTGATAAATGCTAAAAGTAAAGCCGAAAGCGATTGGAGAAATCAAACATTCGGACAATTTTTATATAATCTAAAAATCACCTGAAAAATTATATAAAAGAATCTTAACCATAGCAACTTGTCATTCATTTTAACGAAACTTGAATAGAAGGGGGGTAGATGCATAATTACACAATATATGTACTGTTTCTAAATTCTTAAATTTCTATATATATATATATATATATATATATATATATATATATATATATATATATCAATTCCTAACAGAAAAATATATCACTTCCTGATGAGGTACTAACAAGTAGTACCGAAACACGACAGTTCGCGTGTTGCAGTAAATTATGTTTTTACTATATTACTAAAAATATAACTAAGTATCGAGCACTCTTAAAAAAAGTAAATTGCTACGAACAGTGGATTAATAACACATTTGTTTGTATTACTTCTAACACACACACACACACACACACACACACACACACACACATACATATATATATATATATATATATATATATATATATATATATATATATATATATATATGCATTACGTTTTAGTGTTAAAAGTGTGATTAGTCATAATAAATTACCATGCATCATCATTATTCTCTCGCAAGCTTCAAAGAACTGTGCTTGTTTTATCCGGAAATGACATCACAGATCTTGCCGCTAGGAAATGACATCTGCGATGGTCGCCGGAAACGTAATCATCGGTGACAAATTTGATTTTGATAACGTCTTTGTTTCTCCTTTAGCCAGGAAACACAAACTGGCGAGAGAATTGTTAAGACTTTTCACTCTGGCACCAAAATGTGATTCTTTGTTCTGGTCTGACCTTTTTCTTATTGTCTTGTTCCGCAATGAACAAAAGGCGATGGTCCGTTTTATCCAATGAAAACACCTCCTGCATTGATAGCTTCAAAATAGCTGTTTGGGGTTGATTTTGCGACATGCCAACTTTTACTGTTATTTTGAAATGTTATTATTATTATTATTATTATTATTATTATTGCGAATGTATTCACTTACAAGTAATTTTGTCTGATGCATATGCAATGTTTCTAAATATTCTTGGCAAAATTCTACGAGAAAAGTTATCAGTCCTGACTTTTCATACCAGTTCGAATCACTTTCCCACCGCGGTAACTTAGCTTCCCTGCGCACTTTCTATAAATATTTCTATGGTAATTGCTCTGATAATCTTCTCTCTCCGGTCCTCTTGATTAGGAATAAGCACAGTACTAGATTAGAAGCTTATGAAATGAAAGACGTGCTATGTTATCGGTGCTAAATTGGCATCTCGGTTTCAGTAACTTTTCCACTGTCGTAACCTAGATTCCATGTACCTTTTCTAAAAAAATATTTTCATGGTCATCGTTCTTATAATTTTTTTCGTTGGTATCTTAGCTTTATGTATAGGCACACAACTAGATTAGAAGCTTATGAAATGAAGGATTCGCTATGTTATCGGTCCTGATCTAGCATCTCGGCTTCAGTCATTTTCCCACGACCGCAACATAATTTCTCTGGGCCTTTTTAAAAATATTTTTATGATAATTGTTCTAATAATCTTCCTTCCTTGGTACCTTGGCCTTATGGATATACACAGAACTAGATTAGAAGATTATAAAATAAAGGATGTGCTATGTTATCAGTCCTGAACTAGCATCTCGGCTTCAGTCATTTTCCAACGACCGTAACATGTCTCTGGGCCTTTTTTAAAAATATTTTCATGATAAATTTTCTAATAGTTTTTCCTCCTTGGTACCTTGGATTTTTGGATAGGCACAGAACTAGATTAGAAGCTTATAACATCAAGGATGTGCTATGTTATCAGTCCTGACCTATCATCTCGGCTTCAGTTACTTTTCCACGGCCGTAACATAGCTTCTCTGGGCCTTTTATAAAAATATTTTTATGGAAATTGTTCGGATGAGATTTTCTTTTCGGTAACATATTTTTGTAGGAAAAATTACTCTCAGCCAAACATTTTTAAATACAAAACAAGAAGTTTTTTAAAATAAAAAAGAATAAAAACCAAAAGAAAATCATTAAAATTTGACTAAATCAACCTTCTCACTATAACCGAACATTCGGGGAGCCGAGTTCGAATTCCAGCTGAATCCATTGTATTCACTTACTCGCAAATACCCTTGGGAAAAGTATTAATCCGTCTCTTCCTTCCAGTTATGGGTTAAGTAGCAGGACAGACTGGGTTCTATAGCCTTGGTCGGCAACCGGTCTACCGCAGAAGGCAATGGCAACCTACTGCGGGATAATCTTCTGCCCAGTCAGTCATGTCTCTTTCGAGACATGATCGCCCAAGCGTGTATCACATATGGCACTTAACTGACTGGCTGACCTTAAAACTCCACCTTTGTTGTATTAAATAACCCACAGAGGTTGATATGACGTTAAACACGTCTATTGAACAGGTTAAGAGGCTCTTCCCTTGTTTCCTGTTTAGGATGCGGTTTCCGGTTTTCTCTTTTCCAATCTTCTCACTTTTTTTTTTCAATTGGAGTAGATAGACTAAACTATCACCCGGTTCACACTCCACCCACGTCTATTGAACAGGTTAAGAGGCTCTTCCCTTGTTTCCTGTTTAGGATGCGGTTTTCCGGTTTTTCTCTTTTCCAATCTTCTCACTTTTTTTTTTTCAATTGGAGTAGATAGACTAAGCTATCACCCGGTTCACACTCCACCCACGTCTATTGAACAGATGAAGAGGCTCATCCCTTGTTTTCTCTTTTAGGGTGTGGTTTCCGACTTTCTCTTTTTCAATCTTTTCACTATTACGTAGCCCCCTGCACATCAGTGGCGTTACCGCCTTGCTCGGGGTGATACGATTAAAAAAAAAAAAAATCTCGACTTTAGGAATTTAAACGTAGCACTAGATTGTTAGCTAAGTTTAATCCTGTTGAAATTGCTAGTTGTATCCATAAATTATTTAGAAAAGCCTAAGAGTTTTGTTTTCTCGCTTGTCGAATTTTATTCTGACTTTTTGATTTCCCGGTAAACTACTATCTTATAAAAAAAAATTAAAAGCTATATCATTCGTCAGCTCTCTCACTTGAAAATTCTCGCCTCCATAATAACTTTCTTTCACTCTATTCTGTTGTAATAGCTTTTATCACTGCTTTAGCCCAAGTGATTTTTAAATAATACTTCAATAAGTAAATTTAACATTTCTTTGCTCTGATGGCTTTTCGTAGCTTAATAGTAAAATATCAGTCAGTCAGTTAAGTGCCATACGTGATACACGCTTGGGCGATCATGTCTCGAAAGAGACATGACTGACTGACAGATTATCCCGCAGTAGGTCGCCATTGCTTTCTGCGGTAGGCTGGTTGCCAGCCAAGGCTATAGAACTCAATCTGTCCTGTTATTTAACCTATGACTGGAAGGAGGAGACGGATTAATACCTTTGCCAAGGGTATTTGCGCGTAAGTGAATGCAATGAATTCGGCTGGAATTCGAACTCGGCTCCCCGATTTCTCGCTCCGAGCCGGTATCCAATGCACCACAACGCACGTAAAACATAGTTGGCCTAAAAGACTGGTAAATGAGTAAATATTCTATTTCTCTTTGTTCATTGTTGATAAAATGTTACTACTGCAGGCCAGCTCTTCTCGATTAAATAGTGCGCACTAGGTATGGATAGAAACCCTCTGGTCGTCTTTGTAATACAGACACACACACACACTCACACACACACACACAAACACACATACACACACAGACACACAGACACACGCACATATTTACAAAAATATATAATTCATTTTACAAGTGTTCGATAAGAAACACAAGTAACTAACATTGCAAGTTTATTTTTATATTTTATGTAGAGGGCATATATATATATATATATATATATATACTAGCAGTAAAGCCCGGCGTTGCTCGGGTGTAGTAATGAAAGCTTTAAAACTAATCCATGGTCCAAGAGCTCAGACTCTTTGGACGTTGGCACGAAAGTACTAAAAAACAATAGTTCTTTCTAGTTAAAGTGAAACCGTAAACTGAAAAAAAAAAAAAAATGAATGGATGTAAGTCAAATTTGATTTCCTGGTATCGATATCAAATTTTCTGCAATATTGTAAGACCTGCAACCTTGAAACGTCTGAATATCGTTTTTTATGTCTTTGTCTGTGAGTGTATCAAATTTGATTAAAATCGAAGCACTTCTTCTATAACCCGATTTTTTCGATTATCGATTTTCGATATTTATCGGGGGTACCTCGACACAAAACGTAGCTAAGAACACTCGCAGACGCTTATAGTACAACTGTGCAAATTTTCAAGAAAATCGGTTCAGCCGTTTCAGAGTTTATTGGTAACGGACAAGAAACAGTGTCAACTGGAATTCCATGATCGCCTACATGCTGAAGGGAAACAATACACGAAGAAGAAGAAGAAGAAGAAGAAGAAGAAGAAGAAGAAGATCTGCGAATGATCTCGATAAATATACTTATCAACTCTGGTCTTTCTGTGAGACTGTTGTCTAACATCACTAAAGTTTTATTTCAAATTAAACACCAATTTTGAGATGGAATTTCTAGTAGCCAAGAATGAGTCTGTTCGATGAGCGACCTGTTCCGCACTGATTAATAAAAAACACCACCATAAACCACTATGGATTTGACTCAAAAAATAGCAATCTCTCATGCTACTGTTGCTCATCATCTTCACTCAATGAATAAGGTCCAGAAACGCGGCGTTTGGGTGCCACACGCATATTATGATAAAAAACGTACGAATTCATTTAACAACCTGATACTTAGAATCAGAAAGAGAAAAATGAAATTTCTAAGACACACAATGAGGAAGGAGTGCTTAGAGAATTTGACACTCACATAACATATCTAAAGTAAAGCAGGTATTAGACGTGTATGTAGTGTGAAGGATAGTAAAAAGATACATTATTAAGAGTTACAATTGATAGGATATTGGGGAGAACAATAATTGTCCACCTTCTAAACCGACGGATCACATACAAAAAAGAAGTGGTTAGCGTGACGGCTATCAGCACAGAAAGTAACATTTGCGAATCGAGTTTAAATTCCAGCCTAGCCCATTTTTCTTTTTATTCCCCATTAAGAGCCTTAAAAGCATGAACCAATCTCTTCCTAGCAAAGTAAACTGGGTTCTTTAAGTTTGTGCGATAACCAAGAAGGATTTCAACAGCTTAGATATAACAAATGGAAACTACTTGCCTATTTTTCACAAGATCATGTTAATTTACAGTTATAATAAAGTATAACAAGCTGGCTGGGTACCTTTTTCTGGTGTCTTAAAATGCGTCCCTGATCGAACTGACAAGGTTTTACCCTAGTCACACAGTACCATATATAACCGGTTGCTGGGTTGTGGTCATCTCCTTGTCATGGTACTTGTTGGTTAGCTGCACTAAATATAACCTAGTTGATCGGATAAATTCGACAATTTTAGCCAACATAATGCCAAGGAACAAGTGCCAACAAAGCCGGTAGATTTCACTGTCCCACTTCACTTGAACAGAGATTAAGCCTTTCTCTGTTCCAGCTACACAGTGATCATCAGGAGTTGGACCCAAATTCTGTCGTTATGTGCTCGTAGAAAATCAATTAAATCGATCTCCCGCAGATCGTGGTAAACCTTCTGTTTGCTGGTGGCAGTTGAGTGCTGGTATTCAGTTTGAGTGGGAGAAAAGTTCTTGTGTGTTCGGCGAAATGTGAGTGTGTTTCCTCTCCTTACTGAAAATGACTACCAAGCAAAATGGGCGCTGGCTTTATATAGGGAGAACTTTTTAATAACAATAATTAATGACTTCGCCTTACCTAGCCAGGTCACAGAAAATGGCAATTTACAAAGCTCCCAGTTCACTATCTCCATATTTTCGTAAATTAACCAGCTGGTTATTATGATGAAGAATTCCTCTACAGAAATATATAATAATGGTAAATATATAAACTGCAGCTGATTTTAGCAGAAAAAAGACGTCTGGCTTTTTTCTTCAGAACTTGAGTATACATATACTCCTCTCATAATGAGATCCGTTAGTTACAGGAGGAGTACCGTAAGAGTCCGTAAGTTACACAGAGAATACCGCGTAAGTAGTCATAGTAGCTCTTAGCTCTACTCAGCCAGAATAGTATTAAACAGACATACTAATTCTAGCAGGGCTTTACTTCAAAGACTTGTATGTATATATATTCCTTACTAATCGTATTCCTCGATTAGTAACCTACGTTCCAGTTTGTATCTTTACGTTTAATATAACCTATTTTTCTATCTCAAACACTTGTTTTGTTGTTCATTATTTTGTGTGGTTCCTCACCCGGAATCCAAAACACTGTTCATCTGTGCATTGAATATGGTTGCCATATTTAGGTCGGGCGCTTCTGTTATTCACCTCAAGATGCGCGTCAAAATTCAAAGGAGGATCTGCAATGTAATCGATCCCGATTTGGTAGCTCGACTTCAGTCACCTTCTCACCGTCAGGATGTGACTTACCCCGACTACATGTATTTACTTGTGATTCTAGATTGGCAACAAGTAACCATCTCTTCTACTCTAACAGTCTCTTTTCTCGCAATTCCTGACTTTGAAAATCCCCTCCGTACACTTGCTTCTCTGATAGCTACAATCTCCAAGAGTTCAAGTGCAACCGTCAATTGCCATCTTTTATCCCTTTGATACCTATCTTTCTCTTATCCTTTCCCCCACCATTCCCTGTATCTTGCTCCTCTTTTCGCTCCTCTAACTTGTAACCTCCTACACACCAGTGGCAGTTATGGCTTGCTTCGGTTAAGGTTTAGTTCATGAAAATCACATCCAACCGTGACCTATCAGTGCCCTACCCTCGTTTTGGCGGAAAAAATGCTCTTTGCATTGAGTGCTGCACACGAAAGTCATACTCTATCAGCTGTCAACATAACTTCTCATTTCCTTCTTTCAAATTTATGGTCAAGGGTTCGAACTTTCCTGAAGCGGGAGCTAAATTTGTCAAATCATTTCTTAATTTTCTGATTATTGAAATTTTATCCATCAAAGCCCATTTCTACCACTGTACTTATAAAACATCGATTTCAAGGTGGTTACTCTGTTTAAAAAAAAAGGAATCTGTGGAGAGCCATAATCATCCAGAATAGGTCGAGCATATTTTCAAATATACCATCGGAATAAAGTGAAGAAAATTATGAAGAATGTTATGCCAAAATACAAACGATTATGTGAATCGACATCCACTTCTTCATTATTTAATTACTTAGTGTTTGGTCACAATCAAATTAGACCAGTACATAGTTGTATTAAAAAGTTGTATTCCAACAAAATCGGTGTTTTTTGTAACTTTACCTTATCGTATGCTATAACAATTTCACGTTTTCTACAAGGTACCAACCCCTTCGATGTTGCAAGAAAAATGCATCCACTTTTCTGCATAACAACGTCATCGCATCACATGACAGGCTTCCATAACGACCACCCCCGTTTTGTACATACATATTTCCAGTTTATTGGCAAAATTGAACAAGTATGAATCCTGTTTTACAAATACAACAAAGCCCAACATTTACTTCGCAGTTTTTAAAGGCAACCTCATACGGGCACTTTTTGAATTCGCACCTGACGTTGCCATTTAAACATAATCAATAAAAAGCCCCGAGCAACGCCGGGCTATATATATATATATATTCAAATAAAACTTCGAATGATACATGTATCGTGGAGTATCTTTGCTGTGTCAGCGAAGAAGCGAATATATTTCGCAGAAATGATCACATGACACACGTAATTTTCGAAGATTTATTTTTAAAAAATATACATATTTAGTTCTGTAAATAGATAATTTCATTTACATTTTAATATTAATATTAATAGGATCTTCCTTGGGATTTTACCTAGATGCCACTTTCTGTTTTAGATTCATCTAGTATTTTACCTAGATGCCACTTTCTGGTTTAAATTCATATATATATATATATATATATATATATATATATATATATATATATATATATATATAATGTGGAAAAACTTGTCACTTAGCTACGCGATATTATTTCAGTCTTACTGACTTCGAATTTACGTGAAGGCATTATTGTTATGTTCACTCTTCAGGGTCATTTGACTTTTTCTTCTTTTGATTGAAATAATACCGTTCAGCTGAGTGACAATATATATATATATATATATATATATGATGTGAAATTGTAATGGTGTTTAGTGCCAAAATAGCATTTTTTTTCAGTAGTTTACTGGTGAAAAGGCATTTTAGGCAAGCAGACACTTTTTTAAATATATATATTAAGAGAGAGAGAGAGAGAGAGAGAGAGAGTTAGGATGACACAGAGAGAGAAAAAGAGTGAGAGAGAATATGAAATACGGGTAAAAGATTGGGTGAAAGTCTTTAAAAATATATGTGGCGGTGATGATGAAAAGTTCTTGGTTCAACAATGACGCCCTTTCAGCATTAATTCTTTTTTTCTTTTTATCGATATTTGATCAGATTTTCAGAAATGGCTCAGACTGCGAAGATTTTCAGCATCTCCGCTCGAATGGAAAAAATGAACAATGCAGAAGAAGTAGTTGGGAAAGAAAATGAGAGGAAGGAAGTAAAGGATATTGAAAGAGAAAGAATGTTGAAAAGGAAAGAGAAATTGCAAATATATATATATATATATATTATTTTTTTATTTAAACGTAAGAAAGTCTAGAAGAAAAACAATAAACAAATCCTCATCTCACAAAATACCCCCCGAATAAAAACGCCTAAAAAAAACATCGTCTACAGAATAGAGGACGAGTAAAGAACAAAAAAATAGAAACAACTGTCAAGACATTGAATGAATGAATGGATGAAAATAAAAAAACACGGAAAAAGAAGTAGAAGAGAAACGTTTTGAAATAAAAACGTGTCATGTTATTTTGGAAGCTGATTCTGAGGAAACATTTGTTAACAGGGGAAATAAATCTCCTCGCAATTGGCGTTCTAAATAAAACGAGAAAAGATCATCGACGGAAAATAATAATAATAATAATAATAATAATAATAATAATAATAATAATAATAATAATAATAATCGATATTTATTTATTTATTTATTTATTTACTTATTTATTCCCTAACCTTTCTTTTTACTTATTTAGTTTTGTTTTTATTCATTAATTTTTTCGGAAGACAAGTTTAATCAAATGCGGTAAACAGGAGACGCGTGACACTTTTGAATATATATATATATATATATTTATATATATATATATATATATAAAAGAAAACTTAGCACATCATTTTGTTCCATTCGGTACAAATATTTTTCCGAATTATGCACCGAATGAAACAAATATAGTGTAGCCTGATAAAATGAGCTAATTTATTTCATAGATATGAATAATAATTTATAACCAATCTAAATGATGTGCTGAGTGTTCCTTTATGTATATCATATTGCTCTGGATAACATTAATCTCACTATACAGATTTAATACTTAATATTTTATATTAAGTAGATCTTATTATCCTCACCATTACGGACTTGATATCATATATATATATATATATATATATAGAGAGAGAGAGAGAGAGAGAGACAGAGAGAGAGAGACAGAGAGAGAGAGAGAGACAGACAGAGAGTGTCCATAAAGTTCGTGTGCACTTTTAAAATTTATAATACAAATAAAGTTATCAATTTTTTCAAAGTGCGCACGAAGTTTATGGGCACTCTGTATATAAGAAAATTATACGGTAATTTACGAAACTGGAATTAACAGACATATTTATTTAAATGCATTTTTAAAATATTGTTTTTATGGATATTCGTATTTAAGTAGACAGTCTGATTTTTCTATAATGAAACAATACATTTTAAATATCCACCGACGTAAATGTTCGAGAAATCTAGTATAGAAAATATATGTCTTCCAGAAGGTTTTGAACACGTATACTCCCAAACACCGGGTAAAGGCCACCATTAGACTGGGTGTGCTTAACTATTCGACCACAGAATATATCATATTCTAAAAGAAATAAAGAGAATATGTATTTAGGGCTAATTTAGACCTTGTCTGCCATGATATTCGAATCCTGCTGGAAGATAGATGTTTTCCTAACAACGTGTCTCGAATATTTACGACGGTGGATATCTAAAATGCACAGTTTAATTATAAAACAAAAAACAAAAAAAAACAGAACAAAAAATAAACAAAATACACTATCCACTCAACTATCCACTTCATTAAAAATAATGTTCAAACAAATAAATTTATATATATATACTCAAACACATATATATATTGTTATGGTGCCCTATCTACATTGGAATGAACTCTTCCTTCTTCATAAATATTAATCCGCGAGTATTCTTGGGAGGCAGTCGTGACGCTGTATAACTTGACAGTTCGGACGGACACTTCTATCTGCTGATTAATAACACTCTTATTTCGTATAGAAGTTACTATCAGTATGGCCCGGCGTTACTCGGGTGTAATGAAAGCTTTAAAACTAATCCATGGTCCTGGAGCTCAGACACAGCCTAAAGAATATTTATGTGAAGTTTGGTGGGAATCAGATAAAAATTCTGGATTTGTATAAATGGCATACAGACAGATAAACAGACACACAGACAAACATCATGCTTTTATATATATATATAAAACGGTCATGTCACGTTGGATACACCGGTTCCCGCTCGATCACCGAAGTTAAGCAACGTTGAGCCTGGTCAGTACTTAGGTGAGTGACCACTTGGGAATACCAGGTGCTGTTAGCATTCACGGATGTGCGGTGGATGTCGGCTTGGAGGGGGAAATCGGTGAGCCGAGTTCCAATTTCAGTCGAGCACGCTGCATTTACTTGCGCACTGGTACCCTTGGGAAAGGTATTAATCCGTTCGTTCCCTCCAATTATGGGTTAAATAATTGAGGTCTGCTGTTCGTGCGATCTGTGGCAGTCATCTGCACCAATTGTTTGTTATCAGCAGTTCCAAGAAGTGTGGATGGTACTACACAATGCCTTCACCACTATAAACAAATCTCTGTGTGGTTGTCTTGCTGGAAAAAGGTTGGACCCTCATACGTTGAACGCGACGGGAGAATCCATTATTATATATATATATATATATATATATATTATCGATTTTCTGCGTTATTGTAAAAACTGCAACCTTGAAACTTCTGAATATCGTTTCTTATGTCTGTCTATGAGTGTATCAAATTTGATTAAAATCGGACCACTCCTTCTATAGCTTGATTTTTTCGATTATCGATTTTCGATATTTATTGGGGGTACCTCGACACAAAACCTAGCTAAGAACACTCGCAGGCGCTTATAGTGCAACTGTGTAACTTTTCAAGAAAATCGGTTCAGCCGTTTTGGAGTCTATAGGTAACGGATACATACAAACACAGACACACAGACAAAGTTTCATTTATAAATAAGTTTAGATGTTATTCCAATAAACTGGTTCAACCTACCTTCTTCTTTTCGTGTCTTTTCTTCCTGACCCCAACAGGACACACACACACACACACACACATATATATGCAAACATGTTACGGAAATTAACGAACTTTAACGAAACTTGGTTATAAGCAACCGACAATTTGTAATGAATTATTTTGAACAATACTTTTTACCGATACTCGTATTTAAGTAGATATTCTGTTTTTAATTAAACAGTATTTTATATTTATACGATTTTTTACGAGAAATCTTTATTACGAAAATGTGTGATATCCAGCAGGATTCGAACCTGCGACCCCTATTACATAGGGGAAGCATACCATTTGATCTGGTACCGTCTTGACCACTCGACCATGTATAGCCTCTTGATCAGACGAGGTTTTTATCATGCTTTTATAACACAATTTTCGATTTTACCGGTAAAAATAATGTTAAAAATAATTCATTACAAATTGTCGGTTGCTTATAACCAAGTTTCGTTAAAATTCGTTAATTTCCGTAACATGTTTACATTTGTTGACATTACGATACATTTCAGAGCAGATATGTTTGTTTTAAAAAATCAGGCCGGTAGATATAAATATAAAAATACTGTTTAATTAAAAACAGAATATCTACTTAAATACGAGTATCGGTAAAAATAATGTTCAAAATAATTCATTACACTCACACACACAAACACACACACACACACACACATATATATATATATATATATATATATATATATATATATATGCCTTAAAAATGTCATATGTCTCCTGTTTACCGCATTTGATTACACTTGTTTTCCGAAAGATTTTACAAACACCAGTACTAACAGTATTTATTCTAGCATCTATGCATAGTTCATTCAGTAACGAATTAGAACACTCTTAGCTACTGGCGTATTACATGGTATATCACACGCTAAAAAAGTCTGCCTTCTTCTACCGCTCATTGCTCAGAGGTAGAATCGCCGACTGATGAGTATTTCATCAGGTTTCAATCCTGGCTAAAAGCAATCAGACGTCTAACCGCACTGATGAACTGTGATACAGCAAAACAGATCTGTCTGCGGATGATTATATATATATATATATATATATATATATATATATATATATATATATGAGAACGTATACAAAAATACGCTCCTTTTCTAAAGCATGAAATAAAGTACGTGACAGTCAAAACATTAGGATAAACTAACAACAGCGGAAACATAACACTTTTGAGAAATAAAGTAGATGAAAGCGCTTGGAAAAACAATTACGGAATATTTTTACCTTCCTTATATCCAGGAATCTTATATTCTTAATAAAGAATTAATAAAAATTGTCGATCGTTTCCAACAAAGAATGCTTTTAAGAAAGACTGCTCCTCACACACACACACACACACACACACACACACACACACAAATAAATCTATTATAATATTTTTATTATAATTGCATCATAAAAAAATACTTTACTGTAATCGAAGAGCTGTTGTGTTTCGGTAATATCTAATTAGGTCATGTGCGTTGTGGTGCAGTGGATATCGACTCGGAAGAGTAATCGGAGAGCCGAGTTCGAATTCTAGCTGAACTCCTTGCATTTACTTACGCGCAAATACCCTTGGGAAATGTATTAATCCGTCACTTCCCTCAAGTTATGGGCTAAATAACAAGACAGATTGGGTTCTATAGCTTTAGCTGGCAACCAGTTTACCGCAGAAAGCAATGGCAACCTACTCAATGGGATAATCTTCTGCTCAGTCAGTCATGTCTCTTTCGAGACATGATCACCCAAGCGTGTATCACGTATGGCACTTAACTGACTGAACTGACAATTGCAATAAACTATGTTATTATTATATAATAAAAACATAGTATACTACAACACAAGAGCAAATAAGATAGTACCGAAATACAACAGCCCTTAGGTTGCAGTAAACTATTATTTTATTATACAATTGTAATAAAAATACCATATATAATGGTGTACTAAGTATCGAGCACTCTTGATAAAGTAAATCATTACAAGCACTAGACTGCTAGCCCATTAGTATGTACTACTTTTAATATATATATATATATATTCAAGTTTTCGGATTAGGTTTTGCGTATTGTGCTAGACGTTGTGGATAAACTGTCTGAAGTTCAAATTTTTGTTCAAATGCTTTTCACTTTTTTTGAACGGAACTTTCTCTTTACGCATGGAACATGGAGGAAATAGGGCTGGTACGATTATGTGGATGTCGATACTAGATATAATAGTAAGAATTTGAAATTTGATGATGAGAATGATAGACATCAACTAACACTTAAGTGAACCTTAAGGAAATGTGCGTTGTGGTGCTGTGGATATCGGCTCGGAACGAGAAATCGGAGAGCCGAGTTCGAATTACAGTTGAATTTGTTGCATTCATTTACGAGAAAATACTCTTGGAAATCTGTTTTTACCTCAGCTATGGGTTAAATAACAGGACAGACTTGGTTCTAGAGCCTTGGTTGGCAACCAGTTCACCGCAGATAGTGATAGCGGGAAAATATTCTGCGCAGTCAGTCACGTCTCTTTCGAGGTACGATCGCATAAGTTCCCAAGCGTATAATGGATGACATTTAACTGACAAACGAGAAAGTTATTCCCCAATATGGCAGATAAAAAAAAAATTCCCCAATATGGCAGATAAAAAAAAAAATTAAAAAAAAACTCTGATAGGAACATTCTTCTTACATTTAGAACAAGAAGAGAATGAAAGATATTTAATTTCACTGACGTGGTTGTGTCCTCCAAAGTGATACTTCTTCCTGATGTACCGTGTCCCTTCAGGACATAGGCAGTCATGGAGTCCCACTCGGTTTTGTCTCTTGTCGCTCTCAATATTTTACCTCTTGGTATCCCTTCCAAACACCACTCCGCTATCAATTTTCTAAGTCCTATCAAGTAACCGTCACGCTGCGTTCCCCTTTCTTTAACCTCTATCCGTCCTGTGAGTATTAAATTCTCCATGCCCTCCTTCCTCATTACGTGTTCCAGGAATTTTTTTTAATACCCCAAGCAAGGCGGTACCGCCACTGATGCGCATGGGGCTACATAAGTGAGTAACGGGTTAAGCAGGAGGAGAGTGAAGAGAAAGACGAACCAATTACAGTGTGTGTCAGAGAAAGAGCAAGAGAAGGGTGTGAACACAGAAGTGAAAACAATTGTGAAGGTAGAGAGAAAGGAAAAGAACAAGATACATGGGGTGATGTAGAAAGGACTAAAGTCAAGTGAATAAGAGATGGGAATTGACATTGCATTTAAAGATAGGAATTGACATTGTATATCTGTCTCTTCCTGATGTTAAGCATGAGTTTTCTTTTCGCTTGCATCTTCTTCAATGCCTCATCGTTGCTCACGTTCTCAGTTCATAATATCCTCAGCATCCTTCTGTGAAACCATCATTCTTCCACCTCAAGCCTCTCCTTCATCCTTGATGAGATCGTCTAACATTCACTGCCTTGCAGAAGAATATAGCAATTCAGTACTCTTTTTTTTGTTTCCAATAAAATTTTCTTGTCTCTCAGTACTCTGGTTAGCTTTTGAAATGCGTCCCTGGCTATGCCAGTGCGTGTTTGGATCTCAACATCGCACATTCCCTCCTTTGTCAGGACACTTCCCAGATATTTTAATGTCTTTACTTGGTTAATTTTAATTTCTCTGACATGTAGTTGGCATTTTGGGGTCTTCTTTTTGCTGATGACCATATATTTTCTTGAAGTTTCTGCTCAATCCTTTCTTCTGGCTTTCTCTTGCTACCTTCTGTAGGAGGCCGAAAATGATATCCACGGCAAATATCCTTCTTGTCCGACCCAAGATACACCACAGTCTGCACCAATCTTCTCAATATTTGCGAGGTTTGTTTTCTTGGAAACGGTATTAAGAATATATTTGAAAATTATTTTTGCACTTCCCAAGATTAGATTAAATTTAGTTTAGATTTGGACAAGAAGATATTGTGTTTTATTTATACATTACTTTTCTTTATAACAGAGCCAAACAATATTAAATTTATGTATACATATCTTGTTTATGAATAGCAACGAGGGTTATTGCGTAAAAATGCTATTTAAATACCGGACGACACTCATTTTTGACAAACAGCTAAAAATTGCCAAAGAATATATATATATATATATATATATATATATATATATATATGCTGTAAGTATTTAAAAACATGTTTGGTTAAATAGAAGCGATAATATTATCTGTCTGTTTAATTTTTTATTGCCTTTTCCAATTTTCGAATAAGGGTATTGGAATTACAATCCTGGATAAACTGTCCGAATGTGTGTGATGTTATTTTGTTCAAGTACAGCCGACCGTCATATTCATTCTCAAGAACTATGTGGTAGTTAGAATTCTCTTGTCTAGATTCTGGTGTTCTTTGGAAACCTGAAATGTATATATATATATATATATATATATATATATATATATATATATATATATATATAACGTAGAATATTTGGTATGTAAGTCAGGTAAATTCCGATAGAGACGAACTCAAAAGAACTCAATGTTAAATTTATTTATTTAATTTAACAGAGTAATATAATTTAGAAAGATCTTTAGATATTCTACAATTTCATAGGTAGTACGTCTTTCGCAGGCTGACCTTGCTGCTCGTCAGATCCAAATGATACAACAGTTAATATTCAAAATAACCCAGAAAATAATTACACACATATGCTCACATGTCCATATCTGTGTGTAATTATTTTCTGAATTATTTTGAATATTAACTGTTGTATCATTTGGATCTGACGAGCAGCAAGGTCAGCTTGCGAAAGACGTACTACCTATGAAATTGTAGAATATCTAAAAGATTTTCTAAATATATATATATATATATATATATATATATATATATATATATATATGTGTGTGTGTGTGTGTGTGTGTGTGTGTGTAAATATAAGCCGTTCAGTTTGTCTGAGGATCGCGTAAGCCCGCGCAAAACTCGGGTTACGACGAGAAGCATCATTTCATAGGATTTAACGGTGGCAAGCGTTTTGTGCTCGCTCTAAAAATCTCAGCTTCGAGCACTTTACTGCATAGAGAGATTTGCTTTCAGACCTTTATTTCCCTTTCTTTTTTTTTTTTTGTATTGTCGGTTTTATTTGAAACTGCTTCTCAACAAAAGTTTTAAGTTTTGGCAAGTAACCTACCTTTCTCGTTCTGGAAATAATATTATTGCGAACTTCTCTTCTTGGCACAATCTGCAGACATCACCACTGTGGTAAAGAAAAAAAATAAAATAAAATAAAGACATATAAAATGGAGTATATTAAAACAAAAACAGTTACTAATGAAAGGTCCGAAGTAACATCCGGATGTGTTCACCCCAGACAGTATATTTTAATATCATATAAACTCGGATAAAGTGTTTACAATTATTGGCCGGCTCCCCCTTTATTTTGAAGTGCCAGTAGTGCGTTCTGAATGTTCCTGTTGTGCATTTGAAAAAATCGTTGTAGAATCAATTGATACAAAACGCTTGTTAATTCCGAAATGTCGAAACCAAGTCGACTGACTTCCGAATGAAAATATTTAAAAGCTCTACACTATATTATTTATTGAGCACTTTTTTGATACAACTGTATTCTGACTAATAACAGCTTATTAGGCTCTCGTTTGCTATTAAGTCCCGTAAAGAGGAGAAAATTTCATAAACAGCAGCTATTTACGGCTCTACTGTATGTTCTCTGGTTACCGTGTAGAACGCTCGTTTGAAGCGGTTATCGGAAAAGAACACTGTTGGCGTTGTTTACATTTCTTAAAATACATTACACGCTTTGAAATCGGGCCTTCTCGGGCGTTGCGCCTATGGCCTGGTGGGTGAATATCCGACAGCTGTCAAATCAGTCCGGTTTCAGTCCCGGCTTGAGACAAAACTGTTAATCTCGCCGCACTGAAGAGCTATAATACAGCGAAACAGGCTTGTCTGCGGATGGTTTATATATATATATATATATATATATTTATATATATATATGTTTTATATAATCGTCTCACCCCAAGCAAGGCAGAACTGCCACTAGTGCGCAGGGGGTTACATAATAGGAGAGAGGAGAACAAGTCACAGTAGGTATCGGAGAATGGGTAAGAGAAGTACGGGTCAGTCAGTTAAGTGCCATACGTGATACACCCTTGGGCGATCATGTCTCCAAAGAGACATGACTGACTGGGCAGAAGATTATCCCGCAGTAGGTTGCCATTGCTTTCTGTGGTAGACTGGTTGCCGACCAAGGCTATAGAACCCAATCTGTCCTGCTATTTAACCCATAACTGGAAGGAAGAGACGGATTAATACCTTTCCCAAGGGTATTTGCGCGTAAGTGAATACAATGGATTCAACTGGAATTCGAACTCGGCTCCCCGGCTTCTCGTTCCGAGCCGATATCCACTGTACCACAACGCACGGGTACATTAGTGTAAAGAGAGCTGCGCGAGAGGTGTAAAGTGAGAAGAAGGATGGGGAGTCAAAGAGATGACGGTTAACGTTGCGTTTAAACTCTTGGAGATTGTAACTATCAGGGAAACAAGAATACGGAAGGGAGTTCTACAGGCAGGAAGTGCGAGGAAAGAAGCTGGTAGAGTAGAAGTTGTGGTTACACGTGATTGTTTTTACAGAAAAAAGGTGGGACCTTGTTGCAAGTCTAGTAGCTTGAGTAAATTCGTGTAGCGGGGGCACCAAGGAGCTAAGCTCGTCAGGAGAGAATCTGTGAAAGTATTTGTTAAAGAGATAGAGGAAAGCCAAATCTTGTCGGTGAGAGAGAGACTGGAGTAGGGCCACCAGGTCAGGATCGACTACATTACAGATTCTTCTTTGGATCTTATCGAGAACACCAACGTGAACAGCAGGGGTGCCCGACCAGATATGACAGCAGTATTCAATGCACGGTCGGATGGTAGATTTGTAAATGGGCATGATGGATTCAGCCTACGTCGGTGGCACAACTCGGAGTTTCATGCGCTACGCAAACATCAAGTGTATTTGACAAACTGAAACGGTCAATTCGTAATATTTACCTGATAATTGCGTAATACATAAAACTCCTAGTCGTGCTACTATACGTATATTTATTGATATATGATTAATAATTATGTTTGTACTATATTGAGCACTGTTTTATTAAAACCTGAATAATAGTTTTATATATGTGTGCATATATGTGTGCATATATGTGTATAGTTCTTAGTTCACAAAACTAACGGAGTTCTCATGGGAGTAAGATGCTCTGTAGAATGAACCTTACCAATTACTAAGAATATTACTTATATATATATATATATATATATATATATATATATATATATATATATATATAGTCATCCACATACAAGCCTGTTTCGCTGTATCACAGCTCATCAGTGTGGCTAGACACACCTACTTGCTTCTGACCGGAATCGAAACTCGATCGATCTAATAATTCGTCAAACAAATAAATATTTAATGAAAAGAAAAATATATATGAGGGTGCACTAAGAAAATCTGGCCATAAAAACAATTTACAATATCATTCTCAACCAAACAGACAAACAAAAAATGATAATAGAAAACGATACATTATCTGGTTCAAGCCACCATTTAATTTAGAAGTAAAGACCAAAATAGGACAAATATTTTTTAAACAGATAGACACTTTCCAAAAGAATCAGAACTAAACAAAATTTTCAACAGAAACACAATCAAACTAAGCTATAGTTGCACTAGTAATTTAGATAGTTTCATAAAAAACTAAACGCCAGAAACTTAGCATTGTACAAAACAAAACCACGAACAAAGAATGCAACTGCAGGGACAAAAATAAGTGTCCACTTCAAGAACTTTGCAACACAAAGGAAATCATTTACAAAGCAAAAGTACATGACCCAAATGGCCAAAATAAAATATATTTGGGTTCAACCAAAGACACCTTTAAAAACAGGTGGTTTAATCACGGGTCTACATTTGAAATAGAAAAATTAAAAAACTGTACAAAATTGGCAAGCCACGTGTGAAAATGAAAATCAAAATATCGAAAAAACCCAGACATAACGTGAAGCATTGTAAAAACAGCCAAACCTTACAATGGTGGCAAAATATGTAGACTGTGCCAAGAACTCTCAAACAAAAACGAACTTTTGAATGAAAGAACGGAAATTATGACTAAGTGTATCCATACTAAGAAATACCTCTTAGGTTCATACAACCATAGATAAAAACGCCATAATTCGTTTTAATTTAAAAATTGCGCGTTCAAAAATTACCGGCCACGCGAGCGTAAAAAAAACAAACAAACCAAAAAACAAAACAAAAAACAAACAAACAAACAAAAAAACACCGTTACATGATCGTTCTTAAAAAGAAAAACGGTAAACGCTAAAATCAGTTATTAAAAATCGCCTGAAGACACCACTCATGGTAGAAACCTAGGTCGCGTAATAAGTATGTTATATATAATATATATATATATATATATATATATATATATATATATATATATCTTTTCTTTTAAGCATGTTTTGTTGAAAACAATCAACAAGGAATATTTTATTAATTTTCTATTTAATTTTTCCAGTACTCTTACATATGTTTTATTTTGCTGGAGATAAAGAATGTAAAAATTTTTCATAATTATCATTTTTCCAAGCGCCTTCAGCCACTTTGCTGGCCTTTCTCAGACAATGGTATGTTTCCACTGTTGCTATTTTATCTTCATGTTTTGACTGTAACGTAATTTATTTTGTGTTTTTGAAAAGCAGCGCTCTTTAAAACTTATCACGTGACGCGCGCAACTGGAGAAAATCGTTTGGCATATAGTGCCTCTCTAATAGCGAGATGCTTTTGATATTGTGATGTAAATAGTATTTTTTTGTATTTTCGACCAGAATATTACTTTAACGTTCTTGTAAATTATTGATTAATAAATGTTTTTTATGAAACTTTGGTTTGATAAATGGCATTTAAAAGGTCTGCTCAAAAATTGAAAAAAAAAAACATAGGTAACTAAACTTATTTTATAAATGGAATTTTGTGTGTGTGTGTGTGTGTGTGTGTGTGTGTGTGTGTGTGTGTGTGTGTGTGTGTGTCTCCGTTACCTATAGACTCCGAAACGGCTGAACCGATTTTTTGGAAAATTTGCTCAGTTGTACTATAAGCGTCTGCGAGTGTTCTTAGCTAGGTTTTGTGTCGAGCTACCCCCGATAAATATCGAAAATCGATAATCGAAAAAATCGGGTTATAGAAGGAGTGGTTCGATTTTAATCAAATTTGATACACTCATAGACAAAGACATAAGAAACGGTATTCAGAAGTTTCAAGGTGGCAATTCTTACAATAGTGCAGAAAATCGATAATATATATATATATATATATATAAAAGGCAAGATGTTTGTGTGTGTGTCTGTTTATCTGTCTGTATGTCCTTTATAGAAATCCACAATTTTTATCCGATTCTCACCAAACTTCACATTCTTTAGGCTGAGTCTGAGCTCCAGGACCATGAATTAGTTTTAAAGCTTTCATTATACCCGAGCAACGCCGGGCTATACTGCTAGTACGTGTTATATAAGAAAGTGGAAAATGTTTTTGTGGGACGCGTTTCGTCTCTTCGTACTTCCTCAGACTAAGTCTGTTTACACTGATGAGACTTTACATGCGCACTAACGAAAGACACTGGGAGTTTTTAATTTAGAATTTAAAAAAATATATTTTGTGGATACAATACAGCCAATTTGATTTGAAATTCTTTTTGTTCTTTTTTTTTTTTACTTTC
This sequence comes from Ascarosepion bandense, assembly GCA_037127315.1. Taxonomy (NCBI): domain Eukaryota; kingdom Metazoa; phylum Mollusca; class Cephalopoda; order Sepiida; family Sepiidae; genus Ascarosepion; species Ascarosepion bandense. Next base: position 5,303,910 of record JBBBDQ010000514.1, on the reverse strand, counting down.
ATCATTTTTGTTATTAAATATCCCACATTGTGAGAACAAAATGACTTGCCAAAAATGGTGAAACGTTGTTAGAATCGGGACGATGATTTACTGTGGATGAACTAGTGATTAAAGCACTATCAAAACATATTCGTCTTAGTGAATTATTTTTTCTTTTAATTAGAGTAAATATCTCACATTGTACTGTATTTACATTATTCGGACTATTGTCCTCATCTTTGTTGCTATTTGTTGGACGTTTCGGCCGTTGAACGCTCCTGCCTTCTTCAGGTGCTAAGAATTTCGAACCTAACCCGTGTATAGGATATATTTCTTGCGTAGTAGAGCCTCTTCTGGTTACCCTTAAAGTCACATGGCCCAGTGGATATAGACATTGGTTGGTTCCTGTGACTTGACCCAAAGTGTTGTGAGTTCAATACCACGCTACAGCAGTGGTGAACAAATAACTTACAGGGTTAGGGGGAGATAACTCATGACTACCAGAAAAGCTATACTACACAAGGAATGAAGCTCATATACACCAGTGATTATAATAAAGAGTTCTCTTCGAAGTGCCTAGCACCTGAAGATAGCCGGAGCGTACAGCGGCCGGAACGTCGTACAAATGGCAACAAAGATGAGGACAATAGTCTGAATAATCTAAATACTGTAAATACTACCTCATCTCAGAAATATAGACAAATCCCACATTCTGTTAACAAAAAGATCTGCCAAGAATGGTGAAACGTTGTAAGAATCTGAACGCAACTTTAATATGAGTGAACGAGCGGTTAAACAACTTTCTCGACATTTTCCTGTTTTGTGTCTTTAGTGTTTTTTAATGTCTCTTTTGTGTTCATATAGTCTTTTGTTTAAACTACTTGAGGTTTCTCCAATATATATATATATATATATATATATATATATATATATATATATATATATCCGTCGTAGTAAATTATTTTCTCTTTGAATTAGAGAAACATTTTCTGATGTCAAAATTGTGGTCAACTCGTGACAGTGAGTAACTAATGCATTTAATGTGTTTTTTTTTTAATGTCCCTTTTGTGGTCATATATACTTTTTTTTTAACTCCTTGATATTTCTCCAATATATTGTTTCTGGCAATCCTCGCTGTTGATAGAGTAACTTCTTCCTAATGTTTTGCAATCTAGCCAAATTCACTTATATTCTTTTTATTACAATAATGTTTCGTATTAAATATGCCACATTGTGATAATAAAAGATCTTCCAATGATAGCGAAAAGCTGTAAGAATCCGGACGCAATTAGTTTCTTTTTTAATTAGAGTAGCATTTTCTTATGTCAAAATTGTGGTCAGACCAGTTACGGTGTGTTTTGTCTGTTTGTTTCTTAACAGGGACGAAACGACAACCTTTTTCACTTTGTCTTACATCTTTCCACCAAAGCT
>JBBBDQ010000514.1:5035000-5300000 GCA_037127315.1 Ascarosepion bandense | reverse complement strand
TAGTACAAAGATAAACTATAGAATTAGGTAAGCAATTTTTTGTAGTGGACAATCATTAGAATTTCTACAATCTATCAGCAGGTATTAGTTTTTTTATACTTAGTATTATTTACCGCATCAAGTACATCAAGTTTTTTAAATTTTTATACTCATTAAAGACTTTGTTATTATATTTTTTAATTATTTTTTGAGGCTATCCGCACAACAGTTCGGGCGTTTTCGGCTGTTCTATTAGCCATCATAAAATATTTTTTAAAAAACTGAATATGTAGATTTGTATAGATGTGTATCTATAGTAATGGGAATGTTATTTTCTATTTTCAAAACACGGTCAATATGATTTGGTTGAGTTCTTAGTTGATATTACTGTGTGTTACATAGATAGAAAATACTAAGATACCGTGATAGATAGATAGATAGATAGATAGATAGATAGATAGATAGATAGATAATGAACAAACTGAAATAGATAAATAAATAGATGGATAGATATATAAATATACAATGAACAGAGATAGAAATATAGAGAGATAAAACAATTGATAATGACTACTCTGAGATATATAATGAAAATACTAACATACCGTGATAGATAATGAACACAGATAAATAGATAGATAGATAGATAGATAGATAGATAGATAGATAGATAGATAGGAACAGACTGAGAGAAATAAGATAGATAGATAGATAGATAGATAGATAGATAGATAGATAGATAGATAGATAGATAGATACTCGTCAAAAGATCTTGTATTTTAAGAGACTATTTTTCAGGTTTTAATTTTGCTTTTTTTAGTTTTCATACGTTTCTTTTTTTTCCCCCTGTTTTAAGTTTAATTTCTTTTCCGTAATTAATCTATGTCTTGTTTTCAGTTCACTGTAGGCACCAGCCACTCCCTTCACTCTGATTTCTAAACAGAAAGAAAATTGTCTTGTAAACGTTTTCTTTCAGCGAATGACGGCATTGTCATTTTTTTTCTTCTTTAAAATTTGTGGGATTTTTCTTTTTGTTTTTTGTATCTTTATTCATTCTTTTCTTTCTTTTTTCTTTTTATTTGTTGCCAGGCGTGTGCTTTCTAATTCGATTCATGACACATGACGTCGTTATAAGCATTCGTCGTTGAATGTGCAACTCGGGAACCTGCGACAGGTGACACTCAGTCCCACTGACAGCCACCTCTAGCTCCTTCACCCGCCACCGTTAAACAATCCGCGTCTTCTTCCTCTTAAACTCTCCACCATCTTCATTTGTAGAAAGATTGATTCAAATTCCTGTTATTGAGTTCTACTCTTGTTGTTGTTGTTCTTTTTCTTTTTCTTTCTTCTTTTTCTACTTCTTCTTCTTTTTCTTCTTTCTTCTTCTTTTTCTCCTTCTTATTCTTTTTCTTTCTTCTTTCTTCTTCCTTATTCTTGTTTCTTTTTCTTCTTTCTTTTTTCTTCTTCATTATTCTTTCTTCGTCTTTTGTATTCTTTCTTCTTCTTCCTTATTCTTTCTTCTTTATCTTCTTTCATTTTTCTCCTTCTTTATTCTTTCTTCGTCTTCTTTATTCTTTCTTATTCCTTATTTCTTCTTCTTTATTCTTGTTCTTTTTTCTTCTTGTTCTTTTTTTCTTTTTCTTGTTCTTTCTTCTTCTTTATTTTTTCTTCTTCCTTATTCTTTCTTGTTCTTTTTTGTTCTTTGTTCTTTCTTTTTTCTTTAGTGTTTCTTTTTCTACTTCTATCTCTCCCTTCTTTTTTCTTGTTATTTCTTCCTTTTCTTCTTTTTTCTCTTCTAACTCACTTCTTCTTTTCTTTTCCTTTTTCTTTTTCTTTTTTTATTTCTTTATTTCACTCAATCGTTTTTCTCCTTTTTTTACTTTTAACGCTCTCTTCTTCTTCCTTTTCTCCTATATCCTCGTCCTTTCTTCTTTTTTCTTCTTTCTTTTACTCCTTTTTCTTTCTTCTTTTTCATCATCTTTTCTCCTCCTTTTTTATTCTTCTTTTCCATCTTCTTCCTCTTACTTCTTCTTCTTTCTTCTTATTTCTTTTTCTTCTTCGTCTTCTCATTCCTTTTTTCTCTTTCTTACTTCTACTCCTTACTGTATTTTTGTTCTTTTTTAACATTTCGTCTCTTTCCTCCATATTTTGTCTTTTCTTTTCCTTTATTGTTCTCATTCTTTTATTTCTTATTCGTCAAAACACTTTTCTTCATTTCAATTTATAACCTTCTCTTTTTTCTCCTACTGCTCGTTCTTTTTATTCTTCATCGTTTTCTTCGTTTTTCAGTGTTCTCTTCTTTTCCCTTTTCTGGCCTTATTTCCTTCATTCTGTTTTTCCTCTCTACTTTCGTTATCTTTTTCTCTTTAGCTTTGTTGCTCTTCCTGTTTTTCTTTTCTTTCATTGTCTTCTTCTACTTTTACTTCTCCTGTTGTGCTCTTCTTCTTCTTCTTCTTTCTCCATTTTTATCTACTTTCAGTGTATTTTTTTATCTTCTATTCGCGTCTTTTCCTGCATTTTGTGACTTCTTCTTCTTCTTCTTCCTCTTCCTCTTCTCTTTTGTCTTCCTCTTCTTCTTTCAGTGTCTTCTTTGTCTCCCTTTTACTTTTTCATCTCAACTTTCAATATAATCTTCTTCTCTTCTCTTTTTCTTATTATCATTTTATTTTCTTCTTTTTATCGTTATTATTCATTTTACTATTTTCGTTTATTTTCTTCATTCTCAGTAAGGAATGATCATTTATTACTACTCACTATAATAATGTAGTCAGCATCCGCTTGCATTTGAATATCGTGATCATCATCTTTTCTCGTCTTCTCCCCCCCCCCACGGCGGGTGGTGAGTTGGCAGTGAAGACCTAGCAGAAGAATCGTGTGCAAGAGTCGCAGACGAGTTTCGGTAGTGGTTGCTCCTTCACCAGTCAAGTCTCCCTCACAGCACGTCGCAGATCTTTATGTTGACGTTTAGACTCTAAAATCTCGCTCCCCCCATCGGATAGCCCTACGTTAGGAAGGCCGGTTTCCCAGGTCTCAGGGTCAATGTTGGCCTGTGTCAGTGACGTCTCAACTGATACTTGAAGCGTTGATTTTGACCTCCGTGCAGCGTCTTGCCGTTGGTGAGTTTTCCAAACAGGATGATACTAAAGACCTTGACAACTGGATCAAATCGGGCTCAAACTGCGTACGAAACACTCTCGCACCGTGTCTTTAGCAACAACAGCCTCATTATGAGAAGCAGAATCATGGTCTTTCGAGGTGCAGTGCTCTCCATCGTTCTGTACGCTTGCGAGATATGGACTTTGTACCGTCGGGATGTGCGTTGTGGTACAGTGGATATCGGCTCTGAACGAGAAACCGGGAAGCCGAGTTCGAATTCCAGTTGAATCCATTGTATTCACTTACGCGCAAATTGGACATATTGGGTTCTAGAGCCTTGGATGGCAACCAGTCTACCGCAGAAAGCAATGGCAACCTACTGCGGGATAATCTTCTGCCCAGTCATGTCTCTTTCGAGACATGATCGCCCAAGCGTGTATCACGTATGTCACTTAACTGACTGACCGTCGGGATTCAAACATCAGCAGGGGTTTCAGCAAACGATGCTCCGAAAAGTCCTTTTCATCAGATGGGAGGACCGTATCACCAACAACGGGGTCTTCTCTCTCCTTAGCATTTAGTCTATAATCCTTGAACACCGTCCCTGCTGTGTTCAGAATGCGTCCCCTCGCACCGTCGCTTTAAAATATTATCGTTATCGTATTAATGAATGAGCCATCAAACCTTATTGACTAATGAAGTTAAATTCTAGTCGCTGTCATCCTCTTTTTCTTTCGCTCTTTTTTTCATTTCTTTCTTTCTTTCTTTCTTTCTTTCTTTCTTTCTTCGTTTCATTCTGTCTTTCTTTTTATTCTTTCTTTCATTCTCTTCTTTCTTTCTTTCCATTAATTTCTTTCTCCTCTTTCTTTCTTTCATTCTATTTTTCTTTCCTTCTTTCTCTTTTTCTTTTTTCTCTCTTTCCTTTCTTTCTTAATTTTCTTTCTTTCTTTCTTTCTTTTCATTCTGTCTTTCTTTCTTTCTTTTCATTCTGTCTTTCTTTTTTTAATTTCATTCCTTTCTTTCTTTCTTTCTTTTCATTCTGTCTTTCTATTCTTAATTTCATTCCTTTCTTTCTTTCTTTCTTTCTTTCTTTCTTTCTTTCTTTCTTTCTTTCCATTATTTATTTTCTTTCTTTCTTTCTTTCTTTCGTTTCATTCTGTCTTTCTTTTTATTCTTTCTTTCATTCTCTTCTTTCTTTCTTTCCATTAATTTCTTTCTCCTCTTTCTTTCTTTCATTCTATTTTTCTTTCCTTCTTTCTCTTTTTCTTTTTTCTCTCTCTCCTTTATTTATTTTCTTTCTTTCTTTCTTTCTTTCTTTCTTTCTTTCTTTATTAGTTCTTTTCATTCTCTTCTTTCTTACTTTCTTTCTTTCCATAAATCTCCCTTCCCATTCAGTTAATCCCTATTTTTGCATAAAATTTTTAACCAATTTGGAACTGTAGGATGTGACTTCTTCAGATGAAAAATAGACTCAAAATAGACTTTGAATTATGTTCTAATAGATATAAGGTAAATCACAGGTCAGAACTGGCAGTTATTCTCTAGCCGTCAGGTGCAGATCCGCGCCTTCACGAGATATTGAAGGTCGACATGTAAAAGCGGTTGCACCTAGAATGTGCGCACGTGAAAGAAAGAAAATGTTGGGAAGATATATAAAAACACAAGAGAGTCTCCGTCATACTCGCGAGAATGTAGAACCTTCCCACACACCTGTCGATAGTAATGTCACATTTTCTATAAGTCATTATCCCCCCACCCCTGTCCTTCTTCTGGATTTATTCTGTTTTCTTCCTTCCTATAAGATGTCATCATCTCTGTTTCTCTTGTTTGTTTTCTCTTCCCTCCCCTCCAGAATGTGCACTTGTGGAACAAACAGGATATCAGGTGGTGGGGATACAGGTTGTGGCAAGAATACCACCCACATAAGTACTTCCCACATAATGGTAAGACATTAGTGGCAATGGTGTCTTCGTCTACCATTATGTGGGAGGTATTTCTGGGAGGTATATGTAGGTGGTATTCCTTCTGGAACCTGTATAAACACCCACCCAAGATTGATGGAGAAAAGTGCATCATAAACCAATGCAAGGATGTAGAATCTGTTTTTCTTCTTTCATTTCACTTTCTTTCTTTTTTTCTTTCTTTTCATTTTCTTCTTTCCTTCTTTCTTTTCATCCTTTCATTCTTTTCATTTTTTCTTTTTCATTCTCATTTTTCTTTCTTTCCTCTTTTGTCTTCATTCTTTTCTTTCCTTCTATTCATTCTCTTCCTTATTTTCACTCTTTCATTTTTCATACATTTCTTTCTTTCATTATTTTCATTATTTTCCTTCTTTCTTTTCATTCTCTTCTTTAATTCTTTACTTTTTCTTTGTTTCTTTCTTTTCATTTTCTTATCTCTTTCATTCTTTCCTTTTCATTCTTTTCTTTATTTTCATTGGCTTTTTTCGTTCGTTCTTTCTTTCTTTCATTCTATTTTCCTTTCTTTCTTTTTTGTTTCTTTTTATTCTGTCTTTCTTTTTATTCTTTCTTTCCATCTTTTTCTTTCTTTCTTTCCATTATTTATTTTCATTCTCTTGTTTCTTTCTTTTCATTCTGTCTTTCTTTTTTATTCTTTCTTTCTTTTTTCTTTATTTTCATTCTCTTCTTTCTTTTCTTTCTTTCTTTTTTTCTTTCCATTATTTATTTTCATTCTTTTATTACTTTCTTTTCATTCTCTCTTTCTTCTTTTTATTCTTTCTTTCTTTATGTATTTTCATTCTCTTCTTTCTTTCTTTCTTTCTTTCTTTCTTTCTATAACATTTTTACTCTATTATTTTTTTAGTGTCATTCTTTTATTTTGTCATTTGTTTATTCTTTTTCTTCACTTTTCTTTCTTATTGTTTCTATCTCCCTCTCTTTCAATCGTTCCCTTCACCGCTGTGTATCCCTTTATTTTTCTTCACTTTTCCTTCTTATTGTTTCTATCTCCCTCTCTTTCAATCGTTCCCTTCACCGCTGTGTATCCCTTTATTTTTCTTCACTTTTCCTTCTTATTGTTTCTATCTCCCTCTCTTTCAATCGTTCCCTTCACCGCTGTGTATCCCTTTATTTTTCTTCACTTTTCCTTCTTATTGTTTCTATCTCCCTCTCTTTCTATCGTTCCCTTCACCGCTGTGTATCCCTTTATTTTTCTTCACTTTTCCTTCTTATTGTTTCTATCTCCCTCTCTTTCAATCGTTCCCTTCACCGCTGTGTATCCCTTTATTTTTCTTCACTTTTCCTTCTTATTGTTTCTATCTCCCTCTCTTTCAATCGTTCCCTTCACCGCTGTGTATCCCTTTATTTTTCTTCACTTTTCCTTCTTATTGTTTCTATCTCCCTCTCTTTCAATCGTTCCCTTCACCGCTGTGTATCCCTTTATTTTTCTTCACTTTTCCTTCTTATTGTTTCTATCTCCCTCTCTTTCAATCGTTCCCTTCACCGCTGTGTATCCCTTTATTTTTCTTCACTTTTCCTTCTTATTGTTTCTATCTCCCTCTCTTTCAATCGTTCCCTTCACCGCTGTGTATCCCTTTATTTTTCTTCACTTTTCCTTCTTATTGTTTCTATCTCCCTCTCTTTCAATCGTTCCCTTCACCGCTGTGTATCCCTTTATTTTTCTTCACTTTTCCTTCTTATTGTTTCTATCTCCCTCTCTTTCAATCGTTCCCTTCACCGCTGTGTATCCCTATATTTTTCTTCACTTTTCCTTCTTATTGTTTCTATCTCCCTCTCTTTCAATCGTTCCCTTCACCGCTGTGTATCCCTTTATTTTTCTTCACTTTTCCTTCTTATTGTTTCTATCTCCCTCTCTTTCAATCGCTCCCTTCACCGCCGTGTATCCTTTTATTTTTTTCTTCACTTTTCCTTCTTATTGTTTCTATCTCCCTCTCTTTCAATCGTTCCCTTCACCGCTGTGTATCCCTTTATTCTTCACTTTTCCTTCTTATTGTTTCTATCTCCCTCTCTTTCAATCGTTCCCTTCACCGCTGTGTATCCCTTTATTTTTCTTCACTTTTCCTTCTTATTGTTTCTATCTCCCTCTCTTTCAATCGTTCCCTTCACCGCCGTGTATCCCTTTATTTTCTTCACTTTTCCTTCTTATTGTTTCTATCTCCCTCTCTTTCAATCGTTCCCTTCACCGCCGTGTATCCCTTTATTTTTCTTCACTTTTCCTTCTTATTGTTTCTATCTCCCTCTCTTTCAATCGTTCCCTTCACCGCTGTGTATCCCTTTATTTTTCTTCACTTTTCCTTCTTATTGTTTCTATCTCCCTCTCTTTCAATCGTTCCCTTCACCGCTGTGTATCCCTTTATTTTTCTTCACTTTTCCTTCTTATTGTTTCTATCTCCCTCTCTTTCAATCGTTCCCTTCACCGCTGTGTATCCCTTTATTTTTCTTCACTTTTCCTTCTTATTGTTTCTATCTCCCTCTCTTTCAATCGTTCCCTTCACCGCTGTGTATCCCTTTATTTTTCTTCACTTTTCCTTCTTATTGTTTCTATCTCCCTCTCTTTCAATCGCTCCTTCACCGCCGTGTATCCTTTTTATTTTTCTTCACTTTTTTCTTCTTATTGTTTCTATCTCCTCTCTTTCAATCGTTCCCTTCACCGCTGTGTATCCCTTTATTTTTCTTCACTTTTCCTTCTTATTGTTTCTATCTCCCTCTCTTTCAATCGTTCCCTTCACCGCTGTGTATCCCTTTATTTTTCTTCACTTTTCCTTCTTATTGTTTCTATCTCCCTCTCTTTCAATCATTCCCTTCACCGCTGTGTATCCCTTTATTTTTTCTTCACTTTTCCTTCTTATTGTTTCTATCTCCCTCTCTTTCAATCGTTCCCTTCACCGCTGTGTATCCCTTTATTTTTCTTCACTTTTCCTTCTTATTGTTTCTATCTCCCTCTCTTTCAATCGTTCCCTTCACCGCTGTGTATCCCTTTATTTTTCTTCACTTTTCCTTCTTATTGTTTCTATCTCCCTCTCTTTCAATCGTTCCCTTCACCGCTGTGTATCCCTTTATTTTTCTTCACTTTTCCTTCTTATTGTTTCTATCTCCCTCTCTTTCAATCGTTCCCTTCACCGCCGTGTATCCCTTTATTTTTCTTCACTTTTCCTTCTTATTGTTTCTATCTCCCTCTCTTTCAATCGTTCCCTTCACCGCTGTGTATCCTTTATTTTTCTTCTTTTCCTTCTTATTGTTTCTATCTCCCTCTCTTTCCAATCGTTCCCTTCACCGCTGTGTATCCCTTTATTTTTCTTCTTTTCCTTCTTATTGTTTCTATCTCCCTCTCTTTCAATCGTTCCCTTCACCGCCGTGTATCCCTTTATTTTTCTTCACTTTTCCTTCTTATTGTTTCTATCTCCCTCTCTTTCAATCGTTCCCTTCACCGCCGTGTATCCCTTTATTTTTCTTCCACTTTTCCTTCTTATTGTTTCTATCTCCCTCTCTTTCAATCGTTCCCTTCACCGCTGTGTATCCCTTTATTTTTCTGCACTTTTCCTTCTTATTGTTTCTATCTCCCTCTCTTTCAATCGTTCCCTTCACCGCTGTGTATCCCTTTATTTTTCTTCACTTTTCCTTCTTATTGTTTCTATCTCCCTCTCTTTCAATCGTTCCCTTCACCGCTGTGTATCCCTTTATTTTTCTTCACTTTCCTTCTTATTGTTTCTATCTCCCTCTCTTTCAATCGTTCCCTTCACCGCTGTGTATCCCTTTATTTTTCTTCACTTTTCCTTCTTATTGTTTCTATCTCCCTCTCTTTCAATCGCTCCCTTCACCGCTGTGTATCCTTTATTTTTCTTCTTTTCCTTCTTATTGTTTCTATCTCCCTCTCTTTCAATCGTTCCCTTCACCGCTGTGTATCCCTTTATTTTTTCTTCACTTTTCCTTCTTATTGTTTCTATCTCCCTCTCTTTCAATCGTTCCCTTCACCGCTGTGTATCCCTTTATTTTTCTTCACTTTTCCTTCTTATTGTTTCTATCTCCCTCTCTTTCAATCGTTCCCCTCACCGCCGTGTATCCCTTTATTTTTCTTCACTATTCTTTGTCTCTAACTCCGACCTTTGTCTTCATCTTCGGTGATCATCGTAAAAACCTGTCACCCCTTTTCCGGTTTCTTTCGTCGTTGTCAAAATAAACCCCCTGACATCTTTTTTTTATTTTTTTTATTTTTATTACCAACCATATCCTCGGATCCTTAATACGCTTCTAAAAACCAATATAGTAATTTAGATCAGATTTCACATCTTATCATAAAAAAAACAAAATAAAATAAAATAAAATAAAATAAACAAACAAACAAAAAAAAAACAAAAAAGAAAACCCGAAAGATTAAAATAAGAATTGTAGAGAAAAGGTAATGACTTGGAGCCAAAAAAGAAATCTACACTTTATTTAAATAACACCCCCACCCCGACACTCGATCAAATAAACCGAAAGAAAACAAATAAGTAAGTAAATAAACAGGGGTAACAGATCCTCTAAATAAATAACAACGGTAACAAATATTAAAGCAAGTCGAAACAACAAAATGAAACGAAAATTGTTTCAAAACAATTTGGCACGTTTTTTTGTGGGGGTTTGTTTACAATCAGCTGGGGTTTCAATATCTATTTGTGGATGAACTCAAGCACCATTTTTGGCTACTCTTACCCGACAAAAGACTGAAGCCAGTATTTTGGACGAAACCGTTGGGTCATAGAAATTTATCGCATCGTTCTCCATTCAAGGCACTATTTTCTTCCAGTCTTCTTTCTCTTTTATAATGAGTATTATGGTGCCCTTCTACGTTTAATGTACTCTTCCTCCTGCTATAAATAATAACCGGACCAACTTCCGGAAACGCAGCTGTGAGGCAGTCGGAAGACAGTCGGAAGACAGCTAAGACGCAGCGTAACTATACCTTTCGGACTTACACTTCTATTTTGCTGATTACTAACACTTATCATTGTACATCAGTCAGTCAGTTAAGTGCCATACGTGATACACGCTTTGGGCGATCATGTCTCGAAAGAGTCATGACTGACTGGACAGAAGATTATCCCGCAGAAGGTTGTCATTGCTTTTTGCGGTAGGCTGGTTGCCAGCCAAGGTTATAGAACATAATCTGTCCTATTACTTAACCCATAACTGGAGGTAGGAGGCGGATTAATAACTTTCCCAAGGGTATTTGTCCGTAAGTGAATGCAAGAAATTCAACTGGAATTCGAACTCGGCTCCCTGATTTGTCGTTTCGAGCTAATATCCGCTGCACCGCAACGCACATTCATATATTGTTCTGTTTTTCTAATACACTGTTTGAACCTACCTTCTTGTTTCCAAACAGGCCACAACAACTTGGCGACGAAGATTTCCCCACAACAAGTTCACAACTATAAGGTTCACCCTAAACAACCCCGAGAGCCACTTGAAGTAGTGGCTTACGTTAAAAAGATAGAAGATGAATATAACGGTTAACTCTAGACTTGAATCGGTTAAGAACGTAGTGATTGTGGACATATCCTCTTGGGTGACCGTTCTACAGAACAGTGGTCCGCGGAAAGAAGCTGTATGAATGGAACTTACTTCTCAACGATGGCATACAGAGAGAATATGGGTGGTTTGGTTAGTGACACAGTGGGTCCTAGCTGTGAAGGTTAGATCTGGCAGAACCAAAGATTGCCGTTCTTTCTGATCTCTTTCCAAGGTAGTAGCAATAGAGCAGTGAGATAGTCACCACATCCCGCCTGTGTGAGTGGGAAATAATTATTCCCCAACAAGGACACTGAGACGCTCTGTGGAGACTGGAAAGTTAGGACCAGAAACCTCCCGCCAAAATATGGCAACATTCCCCTATTTTCAGCCTGATCTGGCCCTCATAAAGGTAGAAGATAACATGAGGAGTCAGTTACTTACTGTCTAACGCAGGAATCCTGCTGCCGGTAACCATGTCCGGTCTCTCCGGTGGTTCTGGCCGTTAAAAATTAAAGCCACTCGGTCCTCCTCCAGTGAGCTGAAGGAACCACCACTATTCGCCACGTTGTGCCATTTAATAAATGCCCCATATATTCACATTCAACCTGTACAAGACCTGGGAATCATTCAAGGTATAAAGTTACATTAACAGGCAGTTTATAAAAGAGAAAGATAACAGTTAACCCCTACACTTGAACAGGTTAAGATTATAGTGATCGGGGAAACGTCCTACTGGGTGTTGGTTCCACAGAGTAAGTGGTTCGTGGGAGAAAGCTGTTCGAATGTAAGTTCTCACCAATCGAACACGGAAGGAATGTGAGTGGCATGGCGGATCCTAGCTGTGAAGGTAGAGGATAGCATGAGGGATCAGGTACTTACTGTAGCGGTACAGGGAATCGAAGATTTTACCTGCATCTTTAACGATGGATCGTGTATAGGACTTACATTTGAAGTCGAGCGTAAGTTTGAGGCCAAATATCTTCTCAAGGGATGGAGACTCATCGAAGAGACATTCGTTCATTGTGACTGGTGGTACTTCGGGTTTTGATCGGCAGTGATGAAATGTTTGGGAAACATGAACAGATATACACGAAAACGAGGCCTTAAAACAATGTGATCTTTATCAGACGTAGTCCTTATAGCGATGCTAAATTTATGATCATATAGGCCTTATAATTACGTGATCTTTATAATTATATAGGTTGTATAATAATGAAGTCGTTATAATGATGTTGGCCTTTATAACCACAAGATTTTTATGATTATGTAGTCTTTATACTGATGTAGGCGTTATAACGCTGTGATCTTTATAATAATATAAGCATTATAACGATGTGGTCATTACAAAGAATGTAGGTCTTATAAGGATATAGTCTTTATACTGATGTAGGCCTTATAACGCTGTGATCTTTATAATAATATAAGCATTATAACGACGTGGTCATTAAAAAGAATGTAGGTCTTATAAGGGGGTGGTCTTTATAATGATATAGGCATTATAACGATGTGGTCATTATAAAGAATGTAGGTCTTATAAGGATGTAGTCTTTATACTGATGTAGGCCTTATAACGCTGTGATCTTTATAATGATATAGTCATTATAACGATTTAGTCATTATAAAGAATGTAGGTCTTATAAGAATATAGTCTTTATACTGATGTAGGCCTTATAACGTTGTGATCTTTACAATGATATAGGCATTATAACGATGTGGTCATTACAAAGAATGTAGGTCTTATAACGTTGTGATCTTTATAATGATATAATGATATAGGCATTATAACGATGTGGTCATTACAAAGGATGTAGGTCTTATAACGATGTGGTCTTTATAATGATATAGGCATTATAATGATGTGGTCATTACAAAGAATGTAGGTCTTATAACGATGTGGTCTTTATAATGATATAAGCATTATAACGATGTGGTCGTTATAAAGAATGTAGGTCTTATAACGATGTTGTCTTTATAATGATATAGGCATTATAACGATGTGGTCATTACAAAGAATGTAGGTCTTATAACGATGTGGTCTTTATAATGATATAGGCATTATAACGATGTGGTCATTACAAAGGATGTAGGTCTTATAACGATGTGGTCTTTATAATGATATAGGCATTATAACGATGTAGTGTTTATGCAATTCAAACGGTACAAATTAACCTAAATCTTTCGCGTTGGGTCTTATATAGGACTTCCACATGAAGCCGAATGAGTTTGAAGCTCCATATCCTCTCAAGGGACGGAGACTCATCGAGGGGACATCCGTTCATCGTGACTAGTGGTCGTTCGGGGTCTGAGTGGCAGTGATGAAATGTGAGGCTTGATTAAATTACACTAGAAAGATCCGCTGAGAGTCGGTTCCATAAAGTAACGGTTCGTTGATTACAACACGCCAATGGAATACGAAGGGTGTGAGGGTGGTTGGCTGAAATGTGAGCGACCTGAATGTTAGAGCTTCTTTTTCTATGTGCCTTGTCCTTTCAGGACGGAGGCGATCATGGCTTTTCACCTCTCCCTATTCCTGGGGGCTTTTAGCGCGCTTTCTTCTGTTACACCATGCAACCCCCGTTCTGTCATTCACCAGCTCAAGCCCTTCAAATATGTTATCCGCTGTTTTCTCCTGTTTCTTTTTCCCTCTATCTGGCCTGATAGTATCAGGTTCTCCAAACTCTCTTTCCTCATTGCATGTCCCAGGAACGTTATCTGTCTCTTCCTGGTGCTCAGTATTAATTTCCTTTTCGTTTCCATCCTTTCCAAAACCGCATCATTGCTTACATGCTCGGTCCATGATATTCGCAACATCTTTCTAAAAAACCACATTTCAGTTGCTTCAATTTTTTCCTTCACCATTTTTATATTGTCCGGCATTCACTGCCATATTGAAGAACTGACATCGCATAGCAATCCAATACTCTCTTCTTTGTTTCTAGTGAAAGTTATATGTCTCTTAATACTGTACTCCAATGCCAATTCGCCTTCTGATCTTTGTGTCGCACTTTCCGTCTTCTCCCAGAAAACTTTCCAGGTATTTAAATTTTTGTACCTGCTTGATTTTAGTATCCACCACCTGTATTTGGCATTTTGGGCTGCTCTTTTTGCTGATGACCATGCATTCGGTTTTCTTGCAGTTTATTTGTAGTCCTTTCTTGTCGCTCTCTTCAGCTACCTTCTGTAGGAAGTCTTGTAGTTTCCTTTCCGTGTCTGCAATCAGCACTGTATTATCTGCATACCTTATGTTGTTCAAATTGTGGCCTCCGATGACAAATCCTAGCATAACGTCTAGGGTTCTCAGAATAGTCTCGCTGTACAAGTTGAATAGATCCGGTGAAAAGATACATTCTTGTCTTACGACCCTTTCTATCTTTGTATATCTGCTGAATTCGTTACCTGTCCGTATGCAGGCAATTTGCTGTCAGTAGAGATTCTTGATTACTTTTATGTCTTTCCCAAATATGTTGAGGCTGCTGAGCATCTACATCAATTCTTTGTGGCGTATTTTGTCGAACGCCTTTGCATAAGGACTTGAACCTATAGTATTTGTCTATATTTCTGTAGTATTTACAGTATTTACATTATTCGGACTATTGTCATCATCTCTGCTGTAGCCTGGTATTGAACTCACAACTCTAAGAGTCAAGTCAGTAACTACCAAGCTACAGCAGTGGTGAACAAGTAAACTACAGGGTTAGATAATTCATGACTTCCACTCGAGGCTTTACGCAAGGAATTAGGATGGTATATCCAAGTGATTTTAAAAAGAGTTCGGTTCGAAATTCCTAGCACCTGAAGAAGGCCGGACTGTACAACGGCCGAAACGTCGTACAAATGACAACAAAGATGAGGACATTAGTCCGAATAATGTAAATACTGACTTGTACCTATGTTTTATCGCTTATGCTAGAACTAGTGGGACTAAAATATAGATCATCTGAACACTTTCCATGGAACTAGCGATAAAACAGTGAAAGGATTGCGATGTTTCGTCTGTGAGGAAAGGCGTTGTAGGGTGGAAAATAATTCATCACCCACTGAAACGTGGAGAAGCTTTTGGACACTATCGAAATTGAAAGGGAGAAACAGACACCTCCCATCTGAATATATATATATAGTTTTTAATAATCATATCGCCCCAAGCAAGGCATTTTATAACCACTGGTGTTCAGGGGGTTATATAGAAGGAAAGTTATGAGACAGAGGGACAGCTTATAGGGTGTGTCAGGAAGTTGGTAAAAGAAGAATGAGCATACTGATGAGAGTGGAGTGGATGGAGAAAGGAGCATGAGAGAGGAGATGCAAGTTAGTGAAATAGGAGATGACTATTGACTTTACATTCAAATTCTTGGAGATTGTAGCTGTCGGTGAAGCAAGTAAACGGAAGGACATTCCACAGGCGGGAAGTGCGAGAAAAGAAGCTTTTGGAGTAGAATTTGCGTTTACATTTCATTGGTTTCGCAGTAAAAGGGTCGGACGTAGTTGCTAATCTTGTGGCTCGAGTAAATTCATACATAGGGGAGCACTAGTGAGCTAAGTTCATCGGAGCAGAAACCGTGCATATATCTGTAGAAAAGACAAAGGGAAGCCACATTACGCCGGTGAGAAAGTGACTATATCTGAGCTGACAAGTCGGGATCGATCCCATTAAAGATTCTTCGTTGTATTTTGTCAAGGACCCCCGACCAGATATGGCAGCAGTATTCAATGCACGGGAATATGGCAACTGTACTTTATTTTCGGACTGATCTGAATCTTGTAAAGGTAAAGAATAGCACAAGAAGTCAGGTACTTAATGAAGCGTTATAGGGAAGCGATCATTTTTTCATTATCTTTAGCTATGGATCGTATGTAAAAGCTCTATATGTTAAATATGAAGAAACATGTTATTTGCCCATAAATTTATTGATTTGAAAAAAAAAAATTCTTTGTTTTTCCCGCTCGGCGATAAATGTTCGTTTTTTTTTTTCGGGGCATATTATGATATTAGAAAAATCAATGACTGTATTCAGCTCAACATTTTAAACTAGGAAACAAAACAGCGAAAGTAAAACAAGAGAATTTTTTTTTTGCGACATTTCTTGTTTATCACAGAAATCGGCTTTTTTTTTCTCTCCGTCTTGTTGAGGTAAACAAAACGATGCTTTCTTTCGCGATTATAAAACAGCGAGTTTTGGTAATGAGGCTCACGTGTCTGTACGCCTTGAAGCAGGCTCTGGAACGCAGGAGCTTCACGGTCGATGTCCCTAATGAAAAATAAAAATCATCGATATCTCTGTGAACTTTTACTTATTTCAAACACACGCACGCATAAAAAGGTTCTCAAACGGAATTACTACATCAAATTTGCATCTACTTCTGGGAAGACTGAGCCATTGTGTCGGACATCAAATTTGCATCTACTTCTGGGAAGACTGAGCCATTGTGTCGGACATCAAATTTGCATCTACTTCTGGGAAGACTGAGCCATTGTGTCGGACATCAAATTTGCATCTACTTCTGGGAAGACTGAGCCATTGTGTCGGACATCAAATTTGCATCTACTTTTGGGAAGACTGAGCCATTGTGTCGGACATCAAATTTGCATCTACTTCTGGGAAGACTGAGCCATTGTGTCGGTACAGGATGCTTTTTTCTTGTCAAAATCTCTCTTGCACATATTCGAATCTACAATTCGTTCATGAATTGAATACTGTTATTACATCTGTTCGGGTGCTCCTGCTGTTCATCACGAAGTTCTTAACAAAATCCAAAGGAGAATATGCCATGTAATCGATCCCGATTTGGCAACTCGATTTCAGTCAGACTTTGAAAAATATTGCGTTATCCGCGATAGCATCAGATTTTTATCACGCCTAGACACTACTGTCTAGACTATTATCGATTAATTATGTTACGGTCATTGTGTGCGATGGACGTTACTCCAAGGAAGCGTAGGAAAACTGTAACCCTGCACGAAACAACTGGCAAGCCCTACCGAGAGATCGCGGATATTGTTGATGCCAGCCTTTCAACTGTCAGTCGTGTCATCAAAGCGAAGACACAAATTGGATCCATCAATCCAAAACGTAATGGAAAATGCGGTCGGAAGAGAAAAACAACGCCAAGAGACGACGTATATGTGATCAGGGAAAGTGTAAAAGATCCTAGGAAGACATTTATTTGTTTTGTTTCAAATAATTTGCAGAAGGGTGTAACTCAATGGGAAGAACGAAACTAGTCTGCAAAATTTCCTTATGGAGAAAAGTCGTTAAGCTGAATTTAGTCATGAACGTTAATCCTTTCTTACCGGTTTCCTGTAGTATTTTTTCTGTGCCTGCTACAAAAACTGTGTCATCTGCATATCCTATGTTGTAAAGGTTATGGCTGCCAATAAAAAATCTTAGTAGAACTTCTAATTCTAATAAATTCAAATTGGTTCAAAATGGTTATATCGCGTATTAATGTTATTTAGGAACTGTTGATTGACCTCTCAATTTGGAACCTGTGTTCATCTTTATATTAACTGCAGGGGTTCCTAAACATTTTAGAATCGCGACCCACTATTCGTGACTACAGCTTATGACAGCCCACTCGAATATAAAAATATTAGTTATATGAATAGGTAAAAATTGATTTCCTTTTTACGATGACGAATAATTAAATTGATCATGACCAATTCAGACTTGTTAAGCTCCTCAATACAACAAACTGCTTGACACAACATCAGCCTGTCACTGAAAGCCCGAATCTCGAACAGATAGCGTTTAATTGAAGCTAATTCTGGTATAATATTTTACGACCCACTAATATTCCGCTTAGTGCAGTGGATATCGGCTTGGAACGAGAAATCAGGGAGCCGAGTTCAAATTCCAGTTGAATGCATTGCATTCACCTACGCGCAAATACCCTTGGGAAAGGTATTAATCCGTTTCTTCCCCTCAGTTATGGGTTAAATAACAGGACAGATTGGGTTCTATAGCCTTGGGTGGAAACCAATCTACCGCAGAAGTAATGGAAACCTACTGCGGGATAATTTTCTGTCCAGTCAGTCATGTCTCGAAAGAGATATGATCGCCCAAGCGTGTATCATATATGGCACTTAACTGATTGAGTAGGTCAGTAGGTCGCGACCCATAGTTTGGGAAACACTGTATTCAGTTATATACGTTTTTGTGCTAACTCCTTTTAGAATGGGGACACACACAGGTTTCAACACTTCCCATTTTTGTTGTTTTGCACCTATTAATATGCCATTTTATTGAATTATTCTCACACAGACTCGTTAGGAAGGTTGTTCAGAATTACTATATCTCATTACCCATATATGGCAGCAATATTTTATTTAAAATTAAGGGATTGCAGATGGAGTTAGGCGCTTACTGTTGCCGTATACTGTAGCCGATCATTAACGATGGAACATAAGTAAGAGTTTCACTTGAGATCTGGGTTGAATATTAATAGACATTCAATGTTACGATGGGCGCTCAAAGTATTACTCCTCCCTGATAGGGCACTTGAATATTGCGATAGGCAAACATTCAGAATTCGCTCGGTGATGATCGAAACTCACAGATCTGTTTTTCATTTTTTCACCCACTGAGCTGTTAGAGATAGATCATAGACGAGACCAGATTTGATAATCTAGTCCATTTGGAAGTACTCTCACATACTGTTGCATCATCATCATAGATATTTACGACGGATCTGAATATACACTTAGGCAGATCATTTATATGAAGTAGGAAGAGAGTTATACCGGGAAGTGAGCCTTGGGAGACGCCTGTGTCCATCGACTGTACCTCAGTGAACCTGTCGATAAGAACCACCGTCAGAGACCTACCCATTAGAAAAGACTTGATGACAGAGAAAACTCGTTCAGTGATCTCATGGCTTCGGAGCTTGTGTAATACATTACCTTGAATGGCAGAGGTAATTGACGGGTACATCCGGCTGTGGGTGGGGTCAACAAAGGACAAGTGTGGTTGACATATATCCAGTCCTAGATTATGTCAACGAGTGCAACAACAAAAGAAAAAACACAAACGACAACCGGCTTGAAAGGCGATAGCCGGAAGAATATGATTGACAGATACATCCGACCATAGATAAAAGTTAACCAAGAACAAGGGTAGTTGACAGACATATACAGTCGTAGATGACGTCAAGGAAGCGACAATCCGAAAAAAGCAAAAATGTGTGGGAGTTTTAAGGCTATATAAAATCTAGGATTTTTTGTTGAAGACATAGAATCTCGCTGGATTACGATTCCCGACGACTCCTTCGTATGTACGATCTCTCTCCGGCTGCTCTTCTGCTCCGCACAAGCTTCACTGACAAAGAATCAATATATAAAATTATATTTTTATGTATACGTGTTCTTTGTTGTCTGCCAAGACCCATCGGCAGCATATAGCACTTGGGCAGCAACCCACTATGCCACATCTTGTCTTGAAATATCTAATGCGATCGTTCTTGAGATGTATTTATTGTCTAGAGTTTTATTGATTCTGTGAGTAATGAATGCATATCAGCAGTGGACCGAGCCGATTGAAATTTGCTTGTCGCTGAAGAGGTTGTCTCTATTGATGTAATGAACAGCATTCTTGATTATAGCTTCGAAATATTGCTAATGAGATGGTATGACCGAGTCCTTACCCACATTCTTGAAAACAGGGCATACACTTGACAACTTCTAAAGACTTGGAAATTAATTCTTTCAACCAGCGATTAAATAATTTTGCTAAGAGGGGCAATAACCCTGGGTTAATATACTTAAAGACAACCAGCCGATCAAAATTTGTAATGCTTCACGCTGAAGAGGTTGCCTCGATTGAGGTAATGAACATCACTCTTGATGATAGCTTCGAAATGTTGCTAATGACACTGAGACGGTATGGGTGAGTCCTTACCTACATTCTTGAAAACAGGACGTACACTTGATATCTACTACAGATTTGGAGATGATTTCTCTTTCAACTAGCAATTAAATAGTTTTGCTAAGAGAGCTAATAACTCTGGGTTAATATACTTAAGGGCAACCACTGGGATATAATCTGGAATTGTTGAATTCCTTGCATTCACTTACGGACAAATAGGTATTACTTCGTCTCTTCCCTCCAGTTATGGGTTAAATAACAGAACAGGTTGGGTTCTATAGCCTTGGCTGGCAACCAGTCTACCGCAGAAAGTAATGGCAACCTACTGCGGGATAATCTTCTGCCCAGTCAGTCAAGTCTCTTCCGAGACACGATCACCCAAAGCGTGAAATCACGTATGGCACTTAATTGACTGACTTAAGTCAAGACTTTTCAAAAGACTTCTCGCGCTATAATAAAAAAATATTAATGACAATGTGCGCTCTGAGACGAGGAAAGTCAAGAAGCGGATGGTTTTTATCATCTAACGTAGAGTTAGAAGCAAAGATTGTAGTAAAGTGATTTGACTTCTGACGAGGATGAGATAAACTCAAGGTAATTTATAATAGTAGGCACTGACAATTTACCTCTATCGAGAATATAATTTGGGGATCTTCCAGAACTCCCGGGATTCAAGTTGTCTGCTTTTTTATTTAAGCCTGAAGTGTTTGTGCTTAGCTACACTTTGCATTTTCTACAATTGCAATAATTTTAAAACTTTTTAATACAGTAAGGGACGTGATGTCAGTTCTTCAATACGGCTGTGAATGCTGGACAATATCATCGAAAATGAGGACAAAACTGGAAGCGGCCGAAATGTGGTTCTACAGAAGGATGCTACGGATATCGTGGACTGAGCATACAAGCAACGACGAGGTGTTAGAAAGAATGGCAACAAAAAGGAAATTGATGCTGAGCATCAGGAAGAGACAACTGAAGTTCCTGGGACATGCAATGAGGAAAGAGAGCCTGGAGAACCTGATACTGACTGGACAGATAGAAGGAAGGAGAGACAGAGGAAGGCAGCGGATAACATATTTGCAGGGTCTGATCAGGTGGATGACGGAACGGGGGTTGCCAGGAGCAACAGGAGCAAACATACTAAGAGCCACAAGGGATAGGGAGACGTGGAGATCCATGATCGCCTACGTCCTGAAGGGACAGGGCACATAGAAGCAGAAGAAGAAGAAGAAGGGTTTGGGTTAGGGTTAGGTTCCCTGTGATAGATATTGTAATAGTGGTTACCAGGAGCTACTGCTGCAGCTCATTCGGGGTAAACAAAGGTTGGCAGTTTGGAACTTGCAAAGGCTTAAATCTTCTCACTGCAGAAAGAATCCATTCCGAGATAAAGGTGGCAGTTTTTAAAAAATAAAATAAATTAATTTCTTAGAATATATACATTACCGGCCAAAATTATTAGGCCACCACAGTTTTTTAAAAGAAATTATGTATTTTATACAATTTTAAGTGGATAATTCTAAATGAAAATAGAATGTTTCGTTTGTTATTTTTACGTTGCAAAATTTTACAAGGCATAGAAGCAAAGATGAACTCGTCCGAATCACCCTAAATTTTCTTCATTCTTTCATTGATGAAACTGCAATATAGGTAATGACTAAATGTTTATATAGGTAATTATTGAATATTCATAAATTCATTTGATGCACATGTTATCATGTTATTCTGCAATATTAACAAAAGAACCATTTTATTTTCATTTATAATTATTCACTTGGCAATGTATACTAAAAAGTAGTGTAAAATACATCATTTTTTAAATAATTATGGCCGGTAGTATATATATATATATATATATATATATATATATATAAGCGTTTCACTCCGAGCAAAGCGAGCAAGGCATGTCACTGCCACTACTGCGCAGGGGGCTACGTAGAGTGGAGAAAGGCTGATTAAATATAGGAAATGTCAGAGGGTGGGTGATAGGCGGGTAAGGATACTGAGAATGAGGATTGGGTAGATGAGAGTGTTCTGAGAATAGCTGGGAGTTAGTGTGATAGGAGGTGTCTATTGACCCTACATTTAAACACCTGGAGATTGTAACTGTCGGGAAAGCAGACTTGTGGAAGGGAGTTCCAAAGGCGGGAAGCGCGAGAAAAGAAGCTGCTGGAGTAGAATTTACGGTTACATCTTATTTGTTTAACTGTAAAAGGGTGGGACCTAGTTACTAATCTAGTATCTCGTGTAAATTCCTGCTTAGGCGGCACCAGTGATCTAAGCTCATCGGAGCAGAAGCCATGAAAGTACTTGTAGAAGAGGCACAGGGAAGCTACATCACGCCGGTGAGAGAGCGGCTGCAGCCGGTCTGCCAAGTCATTATCAACCACGTTACAGATCCTCCTTTGTATTTTGTCAAGAAGCCCAAGGAGAGCAGCAGGGGCACCCGACCAGATATGGCAGCAATATTCAATACACGGGCGGATGGTAGATTTGTATATGTGCAGAATAGATTCAGGTGGGAAAAATTTCCGGGCCCTGCACAGGGAGCCAACTTTCATAGCAGCAGATTTGGCAATGGATTCAATATAGTCATTCCATTTGAGGTCCGCCGAGAGTGTAAGGCCAAGGAGGCGTAGTATTTTACTCTCTGGGAGGCTAGCATGTTCCATGCTAATGGGAGGTAGATGCGATTGTCTATGGTGGTTAGCTGATAACAGCTTTGTTTTAGAGGCATTGAAATTTACCAACCATTTCCTACCCCATGCGTGTGTGTGTGTGTGTGTGTGTGTGTGTGCAATTGATGGTAATTTGGTAATTTGAAAGAGACACACACATACATGCTCTAGCACACACACACACACACACACACACACACACACACACACGCACTACAATTAACGACAGCAGCAGCAGCATCCGACGGGAATGACCATTCGTTGAAAGGCACGGACTCGAACAAAAACTGCTCTTCAACCATTCTGAAAATAAGATGTTAATCTGAAATATTAATGTATAATAAATAGGTAATGCCCAACAACTTCTTTACCTTCCTTTATTTTACTAAACTCATTGTGACAGCTTTTAAAACCTAACCATAATGTAATATAACAATCTGGCCCCACCCGAGGAAGGCTGATGCAAGCGAGGGTGTTTCCGGTCGTTGAAAGGAACGGATGTTTGTTTGACCTTATTTCCGGCAAGCAGCGGAAATAACTACAGAGGCAAACAGAACAGGTGTCTCTGAGAATTACGTGGGCGTGCGTGGGCGAGGCAAAACCGGAAGAAAAAGTTCCGGTTCTGGAGATTATAAAAAGACCTCGGCGCACGGATTCGCCAGAGAGTAGCAGTAGAGAGGAGCGACAAAGATCGGCCGGTGAAGAGAGACACAACAGATACGACGACACTCCCGTCAACCCATTAGAGGCGCGCTCTCTCAATTCTCTGTCCCCTATGCTACACGGTTCATCGTCATTAATAAAAATATATTTATATTTTTTTATATATGTTTGTGTTTGTGGCCTTGTACCAGACAGTTAAATATATAACAATAATGCTTCAAGCAAATTACAAAACTTTCAATAATAATAATAATTATAATAATAATAATAATTTAACAAAACAATAACCAATGTATATTTACCACAGAAGTTAACCATTAGCCAATAACGGTTACTGAGGTATAGAACTCACCCTTCCTTTCCCACGCCCGCTGTGCTGTAAATGTAAATTCCCCCGAGAACCCAACCCTCCCACCGGCAGTACCTTCGTCATTGTACTAATGAGGTTGTGTCGGTGGAATACCAATCCCAGTGTGACAGTGGTCGCGGGCCTGGGCAAAAATCATTTTACATAATTATGTCTATGGCTCTCCCCATTTTAAAACGACCTTGTGTGACATCCAGCCTTTGTGTGTGTTGGCGAAAGACCGGATCAATATACCTATATTTAGCCTTGTGCCAGACTAAGATATCTTGGGGAATACCATTAACATTCATAGTTAAAAGCTTGCAATACTTTGTAGCGAGCTTACACAGTCTTTCAACATTTCCATTACAGGTTAAGCAATTATACGACGAACCCCCCAACCACCCGCTGCACAAGATTCTATTTATTTTCCCCGCTTAAAAAAAAGTTCATTATCTAATAAGAACTTATTTCGTTTAGACTGCGTTGCGCTGAAGGAATAAGCACTGTGCAGCTTTTTCCCATTTTCTGCGTGACTGGTAAGAATCCGGTAAACTGCTCGAAAATGGATCGGAAGGTTTTGTCGGAATTCTTTTGTGCTCATTGTTCTGCTGATTGTCGAAGAAAGTGTTTGCAAATGATGATTAAAATAGGAACAATACATACATACATACATACATACATACATATATATATATATATATATATATATATATATATATATATATATATATGTATGTATTGTTCCTATATATATATATATATATATATGTGTGTGTGTGTGTGTGTGTGTGTGTGTGTGTGTGTGAAAATACGGATCACTGAACGATGTTCAGGTGACGAATTGTATATTTTTGAAAGGAAGCAATCATCTTTTTAAATGCGTGTTTATACGTATTGAATACTTATAAATATTTATTGAATTTATTGAAGAAAAAACACTATTAAAATGTAACATGGAAGCTCGTCTTTAAATAAATTTAATGCAAAAAAAAGTTTAAAAAATGAAAATGTACATTTGTTTCATAACTGTGTTTGATTATTGCTTTAAAGGAAGCTATTTTCATTTATTTTTTTTTTCAAAACTCAGGCTTAAGGTTCCCGAGAAACGAGCGCTTTTAAAGTAGATTATTCCATAACATAAAAACAAACAAAACGTTTTTTAATGATTTGATTTTAGGACATTTTCGAATTCCAATAATAACGTAATCACTCAGAGAAATGATACTGTTGTGTTGCTTCGTTTTGGTATAATTAGGAAATAACACAAACTTGAATTAATGATGTTTATTTTTGGTATAAAACTTTAGGTTTTTGCATCAAGTTACAACCTTTAAATTTTGTGTGGATACAGGAGCAGACTAGCTAAATTCTCTTCACTGTGGGATGATAGTAGTAAACGAGCCTATCCCTTTTGGACTATAGTCATCAACTGACTAGCGTCTTGGCTTTTCAAATCTCCTACACAAATCTACTGTCCTTCAGTCCTACTTCTTACTCCTACTCTTACTCCTACTCCTACCAAATGAAACGGTTCCTTATTTGCCGCCCAATTTTAAATTCTTGGCATCAGTGTGTCTATCTTTTTCTATTTTTAGAACACTCGCCATTTTATAAACCATAACAATTCTTTTTACCATCTTTATCTCCAAAGTGTTTCGAAATACTATCCGATTCACTGCCAAATTAAAAAAAATACATATTTTTTTTTACTTAATTTCAATGAAAGCAAGGCTCAAGAGCCAGCCATGCTAGATGGTTACTGATTGAAGTGCGTGACCCTTGGATAGATAGCAGGAGAACCGAACCATGTAAAAATATGTAAAAGAAAGATTATGAAGGTAAGGAAAGCAGATGATAGACCCTTCACGTGAAGAGATTAAGATTGTAGTGCTCAGAGAAGTAGTCACGAAAGTTTGAATGATTTATGTTGTAGAGTAACTAACACCCCTGCAGCACTCTCAAATATGGAATGGCCCATGTCTGAAGTGGTCTATTTAAGTAGCTTTCGAAGCGTAATATTAAAATGTCATTCGAGTAATATTCGGACTAATTATTTCGATGACTATTGCGATATAAACTTCTCCTCTCTTGTCTTGTCTCTCTTTGTAACTATTGTACTCTCTTGTCTTGCGTTGTAATTATTTTACTGTTCTGTGTATATCTGTTTAGCACCGGATATTGTGCTGAATAATACCGCAGAATACTTTCTCTGTGTATTGTATACACCTTGGCGATGCAACAATTACGACTTATCCACCGTTTTGAGCCTATTTAAAGACGGTGTGGTAGAGTGATGAATTGCGACTCGGATTGAAGAATCTAAAAGCCGAGTTCGAATTATAGTCGTGCTCATTAAATTCACTTACGTGATTAAGAAAGATATGAATCCAAATCTTTTCCCTCAGTTATAAATATTCTGAGAGATAGAGTGATGTAGTCCTAAAATTTTACTGCGTAAGTAATCACCAAAACGAGTTGGGAATAGTAGTACAGTGCAACCCGGATATAAGAGAATTGTCGGGGCCGGATAAGAATTCTCTTATATCCGAGTTTGGTATATTCTATATACATTACCACAGGCTCTAATTTGGGACCAGAGAAAATCTCTCTTATATCGGGGTTTCTCTTATATCAGGGTTATACTGTATATAAATAAATACAAGACACGCATGCTGCGTGAAGTAGATACACTGCTAGTGAACTGCTAGTCAGTATAATCACACTGTATTTATCACCTCCCCACTAGGGTAGATGCCCAAGGTGGAAGCGACACAAGGTCAATTAAAGTGATGATTACGCACGGCTGAAAATATCCCGTTGACCCTGCACAAAGGCGGGTCAGGGCTACTGTCGAGTTCCCCCAGACAATGCTCTGTCCTTCGGCGAAGCCTCGTCTGGGCTTCTCTTGCCCTTAGGCAGTTAGGAAGACAGAGAGTAACGAATGCTAGTCAATATAATTACTCCCTTCTAGTCCAATAGTGTCAACGTATTTAAAAGGATAGGAACATCCCATTCCTGTATACAAGAAGGTACACATCAGATAGTCTCTTCGCCAGAATTCGTTATTGGCGGCCACGATCTCAACAATATAAGATACGCTGATGACACAGTGCTGATAGCAGACACGGAAAGGAAAATACAGAACATCCCACAGAAAGTAGTAAGAGAAAACGAGAAGAAAGGACTAAACATACACTTCAAGAAAACTGATGGTATGGTCATCAGCAAAAAGAAGACCCCCAAAATGTTAACAGTAGGTTGGCGAAACTAAAATAAAACAAGTAAAGAAATTTAAATACATGGGAAGCATTCTAGCGATGGAAAGTGTGATTCTCAGATCCGAAGAGGCATTGGTATGGTCAAAGACGCATTGGCATAGCCAAAGACACATTTTAAAAGCTAACCAGAGTACTGAGAGAAAGGAAAATCTCAGAGGAAACAAATAAAAAAGAGTGCTGGATTGCTATGTGATATCTGTCTTTTTGTATGGCAGCGATTATCGGACGATCGCTTCAAGGATGAAGGAAATGTTTGAGGCTGCAGAGATGTGGCTATAAAGAAGAATGCTAAGGATACCATGAGCCAAGTGCAACGACAACCTGTTGGAGAAAATTCAAACCATAAGAAAACATATACTTAACATCTGGAAGATTCAGATGAAATTCCTGGGACACGCAATGAAGAAGGAGAGTTCGGAGAATCTGACACTCACAGGATGGATACCAAAAAGAAAAATATTAAGAGCGATAAGAGACAGAGGCAAACGGAAGTCCATGGTCGTCTAAGGTCCTGAAAAGACATGCTACATAAAGAAGAATGAATATTAGAACAGACTGGGTTCTATAGCCTTGGATGACAACACATCTATGAGAAGGAAAGCTACATGAAGTCCTTGCAAAGCCCATACTTTGAAATTAAGGGAAAGGAACGTTCTCATTGAATGAATGATCCTGGGTAAGTTTGACTGCAAAACTTAAATATAGAATTAGAAAACAGAAACATTACTAAGGAGCGAGAACAAAAGAAGAGTAATCAGGAGAGCGAGAGATAGCGATTGACATTGCATTAATTTTTTTTCAAGATTAATGATGACGGTAAAACACGGAGCCGAAAAAGATTTCCACGAGCGAGATGCGAGAGAAGAAACTGTCAGCATAGAACTTACGGTTACGTCTAAACAAGTCAAATGTAAACTGATGAGGCCTCGTCCCAATTTATTGATGGGTATAAACTTAAAAATTTAGGCACCATGGTGAAGAGCTCATTTAAACAATTTGCATATAATTATGTATAGAAGCTGTATAGAGACGCAAAATTACGGCGGTGCGAAAGTGACTGAAGATAAAACACACACACACAAAAAAAAAAAATAAAATAAAATAAAATAAGACAATATAAGATAGATTCTGGGGAGAAAAATTATCCAGCACAAAATAGTGAACAAATTTTCTTAGCGGCCGACTTAGCAAAGAATTTAATAAATCTAAACTTATTTATAAATGGAACTTTGTCTGTGTGTGTGTGTGTGTGTGTGTGTGTGTTTATGTGTGTGTATCCGTTACCTATAGACTCCGAAACGGCTGAACCGATTTTCTTGAAAATTTACACAGTTGTACTATAAGCGTCTGCGAGTGTTCTTAGCTAGGTTTTGTGCCGAGGTACCCCCAATACATATCGAAAATCGATTATCGAAAAAATCGGGTTATAGAAGGATTGGTCCGATTTTCACCAAATTTGATACACTCATAGACAAAGACATAAGAAACGATATTCAGATGTTTCAAGGTTGCAGTTCTTACAATAGTGCAGAAAATCGATAATATATATATATATATATATAAATCGATACCAGGAAATCAAAATTTGACTTACATCCATTCATTTTTCTTTCAGTCTACGGTTTCGCTTGAACTAGAAACTTTTTAGTCTTTCGTGCCAATGTCCAAAGAGTTTGAGCTCCAGGATCTTGGGTTATTTTTAAAGCTTTTATTACACCCGAGCAACGCCAGGCTATACTGCTAGTTTGTCTATACTTCTGAGATGAGGTAGTATTTACATTATTTACATTGTTCGGACTATTTTCCTCATCTTTATTGTCATGTTTACGACGTTTCGGCCGTTGTACACTCCGGTCTTTTTCAGGTTCTAGGAATTTTTAACCGAACCCTTTATTTCGATCACTGTGGTATATTAATCTCATCCCATGTGCGATGCTACTTCTGGATGCCTTGTAGTTATTTTCCATTAACTCAACTCTCGAAGTTATTTGAAAACGTTTGGAACTAAGCAAATGCCAGGGATTTGATGTCGAAACCAGTAGAATGTACTATTTCAAGACAACAATATTAAGTGTTGCTTATAAGGACTATGAGAACGATATGTAGATCAAAGTCCGGGTACCCTAAAATGAGTGAAATGTGAAAAACCATACGCATGGATACTACTGAAGTTTTCCAAAGATTTCACTGCATGCAGGGACCGCAATTAGATTTTTCTCTCTGACTGCATGTCACCTCTTTGTTTCTTTGCATTTTTTGATAAAAAAACGTTGTATGTGTTTTTTAAGTTAAGACGTGGGCAACTCGTACTCAGCAAAGCAAAGACGATAATAATAATAATAAAAATAATAATAATACAATGATAGGACGTTTATCAAGTTTATTGGTCTTTAAAATACTTACAGACGGAAAAATCAAAGCTAATCACCAAGACATCGTGACTAAAGACCACAAAAACAAAATGTGCTTTCATATTGACATGGAAATCCCTACAGATTGTAATGTATCTTTAAAGATCTCCAAAAAAACTATCCAAATATAAGATTCTTACAGTGGAAATCTAAAATATGTGGCACATGAGCACATCAATAATTCTAGATGGAGTTTGAGCCCTCGGATCGATGAGAAAAGGCTCTGATAGACTAATTATATGGATCCTTGGTAGCCCATGCTGTAAAGAAATACAAAAATTGTACTTTAAAGTACAGATAATTTATTACGAAGATGTTTATCTATGTAAAATTTGTGTGATCTTAATTTTCTTTTATTTTCTTTTACAAGAAATGATTAGTGGAAGATGTCATGAAGCCTTTTCTGACCTTAGGTCTCTGGCTGAGATCCGGAAAGAGATGTGCATACAAAAATAATCCAAGTAAATAATAATTATAATAACGAGTCAAATTCTGGTCTTTCAAACATTTCTCTTAATAATAATTTTAAAATAATTTAGTAGACGATATTAATCACTTTATGATACCTGGATCTTTGGCGATTGCCTTAATTAGCGTCTGTCGTTTGATATTGTGACACTGAAAATGGTGCTTTTATCGTTCAAAGGATTCCAATATTTCTAAATAAGAATAATAAAAAAAAACTGTCAAATTATAAGAAGCTGTAAAAAAATCGAGGTAACAAAAATGTGGAAACTTAAAACTACGATTATCCCTGTTGTGATAGGAGTGTTGGGTATGATAAAAAATGGCGCCGAAAATCATGTGAGTACAATTCCTGGAAAAATCGGCAACTCAGAGGCCAAAAAAAAAAAAAACTTTTTGTAGTACTGCACTTATCATCTGCAAAACCCGTTTTATCCAAACCAGTGGATCTGGGATTTTATTTTTATTTTTATTTTTTTTAGCCATAGACTCATTTTCCACTTAAGTTTTGGGGTACTCCCATAGTCATTAGACTGGTTGTTCTTATCTGGAGTCCGGAGTGCATATGGATCCTTTTGTTTGTTCTTGTCACTGACCGATGGGTGAGTATCCAGGTTAAAAGGAAATATAAAAGAAATAATGGTGAGGTGTGAAGTCGATAATGAATGATAGTCAAAAGAAATAAGAAATTATATTAGTTTGAGTTTGAGTTTGAGTTTGAGTTTGAGTTTGAGTTTTGTTTAACGGCATATCAACCTCTGTTAGTTCTTTAATGCCCAAAAGGTAGGGTTTTAAGGTATTTTTTAATATTCAATTATAGTACAAACGAAGGTTGATTTAATCAGATTTTGATGAAATTTTATTTTTTTGTTTTGTTTTAGAATACTGAAGATGTCTTCTAGCTTTGTATTTTTTGTATTAAAAAAATGTATTGCTGGTAATATTTTTTTCCTTAAAAAAATGTATATTTTCTATAAAAGTCTGTTTCTATACTTTCATAGTGTTTTGACCCCAGTTTGGGGGTTAACTATTTGCCCATAGCTGGGACCCTAACAGGTGCTACCACTCTGAGTCAGCTTGCGCCAGACATGTGCCTTCATGAAGAAACGCGTTCAACTTTTCGTCTTCAAACTGTTTTCGATATGTCAGAGCGTTCTTTATCTTTAACATCAAAATAATTATTTTTGAAGTGTCTAAATCAATCTCTGCATGTTGTTTCCGACAGAACAGGATCGTCGTCAGTCGCAACAAGAATTCTGTGTGCTTCAGCTGCAGATTTTTTTTTAATAAAGTAGTGCAGTAAAATTCCCTGCAAATAAAAAAAAACACACACTGAATTTCAATCTTGCTTAAGGTACTTTCATATAGATGCGTTATCATCTGAAACTACACGCACATAGTTCTGGGAACGACATCTGTTAGAAAACAGCGAGAACTTATTTAAGGTCCTAATAAAAAAGATCATCCGACCAAATCGGAGGCTTTATTGTAGGGAAGACATTGTTGGTAACCTTAAATTTATGACATTCTAAATTGTTAACTTTTTTTCTTCAAATTGACTGCGATAAAAAATCTTCGTGAATATTTCTACTTTTATTATTTCAATATGGCGTACAATATTATAGAAATTTCATTCTCAGTTATACTAACCGTTCATAAAGTAGAATTGCTCTTTAAAATATCACCGTGGGCACCCAATGAATCATTTTTATGTGTAGACCCCCAGCAATATTACATGGACCCCGCAGAGTGAATGTGCATCCCGGTTGAGAACCACTGATCTAAACGAAACGTCCTAAATGCGCATAGATAACTTCCCTGCAGTACCCTTGTTCACTCATAGATCTTGGAGAAAAATTAGTAATTATCCACTTAAAATTACTTTTGAGTTTGAGTTTGAATTTTGTTTAACGGCATATCAACACCTCTGTGGTCATTTAATGCCAAAAGGTGGGGTTTTAAGGTATTTTTTTGATATTCAATTGTTGTCATCATCATTTATCCATCACACCCAGATGGTGCATAGGGCAGCAACTTTTTGTTGCTGTTTCTGTAACAAACTGTTTTTTACGGGGTAGGTTTGTTAGCCCTGCACCCAACCCCAAAACCTGGAGGACCGGCTCAACACCTGGTATTCCCAAATGATCACCCATTTAAGTACTGACCAGGTTCGATGAATGTCTACGGCTATATTGTGTTGAATACACCGGTTCCCGTCCAATCACCGCGGTGATTGGAAGGGAACCGGTGTATTGAACACGATATAGCCGTAGACATTCAGTTATAGTGAGACGGTCTATTTAGTCAAACTTTAATGAAAAATTTGTTTTTGTTTTAGATAACTGAAGAAATTTTCTAGTTTTGTATTAAAAAATGTATTGCTGGTAACAATTTTTTTCTTTCAAAAATGTATTATGGCAATAATTGTTTTTCTTCACAAATGTATATTTTTCTAAAAAGTGTATATTTTCTAAAAAGTCTATTTTTATGTATATATTTCTATCAAAGTCTTTTTATACTTTCATAGTATTTTGACCCCAGTTTTGGGGTTAACTATTGGCCCATAGCTAGGACCCTAACAGATGCTACCATTCCGGATCAGGGTGGACCTGGGAGTAACAGCAAGTAGGAGGTGGTTCCATGCTCCTCACAACCTCCCAAGCAGAGGCCTTGATCCAGTTTATCGTCATACCCAGTACCAAAATTTACTCTTGAGCAAGATGAAACCACCCACAATAATAACAACTCGTTTTTACCCTTAAAAATTTCACGATCTTCCTATTTTAATATTCCGATAAATCTTAACTCTCAAGTTAATTATTGAGCTAGCTGATGGCGAGTTCTATAATAAAATATCTATAGAAATGCCACTATAACGTTGTTAAATATTAGAACTGAACAAGTTTAACAAAATGTTGCAATAATAATCATAAGTAAGATGTGCGTTGTGGTGCAGTGGTTATCGGCTCGGAACTACAAATCGGTGGGAGGCGAGATCGAATTCCAGTTGAATTCCTCGCATTCACTTACGCGCA
Organism: Ascarosepion bandense; assembly: GCA_037127315.1. NCBI lineage: Eukaryota > Metazoa > Mollusca > Cephalopoda > Sepiida > Sepiidae > Ascarosepion > Ascarosepion bandense. Next base: position 5,267,719 of record JBBBDQ010000514.1, on the reverse strand, counting down.
AAGACTTTTGGGAAAGGTATTAATCTGTCTCTTCCCTCCAGTTATGGGTTAAATAACAGGAGAGATAGGGTTCTATAGCTTTGGCTGGGAACCAGTTTACCGCAGAAAGCAATGGCAACCTACTGCGGGATAATCTTCTGCCCATTCAGTCATGTCTCTTTCGAGACATGATCACCCAAGCGTGTATCACGTATGGCACTTAACTGACTGACTGAATATAATAATTGAAATAATGATTAAGGCTTCTACGGGTCATCAAGAGGGGGATCGGTTTTCTATTGTTATGAAGTAATAAACTGATCCCCCACTAATTACTACTTAATACTATAATACATCTCTTTTTTTCTCTAGCCATGAGTCAAATAACAGGACAGATTGGGTTCTATAGCCTTGGTCGGCAACCAGTCTACCACAGAAAGCAATGGCAACCTACTGCGGGATAATCTTCTGCCCATTCAGTCATGTCTCTTTCGAGACATGATCGCCCAAGAGTGTTTCACGTATGGCACTTAACTGACTGACCGAATCATAAGTATGAATGCTGGTAGTTACTTTAAGAAGTAGGTACAAATTATTTGAAACTGAAATAGCCGTTAAAATCATCAAACTATCTTTCTTTTTTCCATTTTTCTCACAGAAACTAGTAGCGCCTTTCCTCTTTTGTTCACGTGATCAAAACGAAACAGTCCATTATTTATGGTTTTGACAGAAGACAGTAAACACTTCTATTCTCCCAACTTTTTGGGGGCACCTCGGCGTGGTGTAATGTTTAGCAAGCTTGTTCGCTAGAACCTATTGCAAATGTGTAGTGAGTTCGATCCTCACTGAGTACCCCATAGATTCGGCCTTGTGCCACATCTAAGCGGCGATTAGTAAATAAAATCCATCCTGCATATATACAAGTCAACCATCCGTCCGTGCATGGAGTACTGCTGCCATTTATGATCAGGCGCCTCTGTCGTTCTCCTCAGAGTTCTTGACAGGCACCAAAGGAGAGTCTGTAATGTGATAGGTACTGATCTGGCGACTCGACTGCAGCCACTTCCCCACCGTCGAAATGTGGCCTCCCTTTGTCTATTCTATAAATACTTTCATAGCTTCTGCTCGGACGAACTTAAGTCACTGGTGCCTCCTCAACAGGTGTTTACTCGTGCAACCAGACTGGCAACTGGGTCCCACCCATTCACAGTCAGGTTAACCAAATGCAGACGACAATTCTACTCTTGCAGCTTCTTCTCTCACACTTCCTGCCTGTGGAACTCGCTCCCATATTCTTGCTTTCCTGACGGCTACAACCCCCAGAAATTTAAACATCAATCCATCTATTCACTCTTAATACTCATTTACTAACCACTGGACTCTAGCACTCTCCCCACCCCCGTATGACCTTCCCTTTCTCTCCACCTATGTATCTGTCATCGCACCTGTATTCTCAGCTTTCTATTGCTCCTTTCTAACTAGTTTGTACTCCTCACTCTTTTCTAATTAATCTTTTTACAGTTATGTAGCCCCCCGCACATCAGTGGCATTTCTGCCTTGCTCGTGGTGAAATGATTAAAAAAAACACACTCTCCTCCTGACTTCCATTTTTATTTTCTCCTTTTTCCACGCGATCAAAACAGTATAGTCCATTATTTAGGGTATTGGTAGGAAACATTAAGCAGTTATATTTTCCCTATTTTTTTTTTCACTGAAACCAAGTAGGATTCTTTCTTTCTTTCTTTCTTTCTTTCTTACAAAACTTCTTTTTTGAATCTTCGATCCCCACTACAGAGATTTTTCCCCTGGACAAGTGTATAGTACAGCAGCATATATATAAACGTGAACACGACATGAAAACAAAAATCGAAATAATTTTGTAATTGTGTTTGTAGACAATTTAAAATAAAATACATCTTTTCAGCTTACCCCACTGATCAACATGGGGCGGGTATCATTATAAAAGCAGGCAGGAAAGCGGATTTTCCGTTAAAAAACGACTTAAATTCCATTACGACAATGCTCCACCTAGCAAAGTTTAAAAAAATAAAAATTAATACAATAAAATAACTGGAGTGTTTAGCGCGTTGTTGTCAGAATGTAAGTCTCTCTGTCAATAAATTTCAATGAAATTGTTCAAGCGATGTGGAACTAATTCAAATATACACACAAAAAAGTAAAAAGAAAAAAGAAATAAATAAAAAATTCATAAAGAGTAAGCGAAAAGAATTTAACTGTAAATCAGAACATCGTTTTTGCAATTAATACTGTCGCAGTGCATTCTGGGGAGAAAATGAATTCATCGCTTTAATGAAAGATTTAATGTAAATGATATTATCGTCGTAAAGAGAAAAAAAGCTGCCATATTTGTATACAATCTTGTTTGCATTAACTTCCTAAACGAGTTGGGTTTTTATATATAATTTTTTCGTTTTGTCTTTATACACACACACACACACACACACACACATACACATACACACATACATATTTGAGGGGATATTTTTATTTGACTTTGTTTCTTATCGTTGCTACTTTTATATTAATAAGATATAAAAAAATCCTTTGGAAAAAAAAAAGTACTGTTGTTTACGTTTCAGGTACGAAAGTGAATCTAGGAAACATAGATTCGCAGCGAGAAAAAATGTACTTTTATTAATAAAGGTTATTCAAAGCTTTTTCCCCGGTCAGCTAGGTTACGTGGCCGAACTGTTAAAAGCCGTTTTTATAATCAAAAACTGCTTTCCCTGATGGGAGAATGGATATAGGTTCGATTCCAGTCGAATATAGAATTTTTCTTTTGTGGGGTTTCTCAGTTGAAGCCGGTTGTCATTAATTTCGCTGTTAAAAAACAAAAAAAGAGATAAACAAAAAGACATCAACCCAAACACGCGTGTCAATGAAATAACCTTTATAGTAACGATACACACACACACACACACACACACACACACATATATATATATATATATATATATATATATATCCAAGACTCAAAGATTTACTATTTTGAGTACCCGACATTTATTTTATTATAAACAGAGCTCAATATAATAAATATTATAGCGCCAAATATAATCATATAATTATGAATTAATTGTACATAGCGACACGGAAATTTCTATTTTTTGAGATCGGATCTCTTCATCAGGCAATGTTGGATGTTGGTTTTGCAAATGAGTTACATTTAAATACAAAAAAACCTTCGGTTTGCTGTTTATGTATGTGGGAAGATATAAAATTTACATGTGTGTTTCTTTTAACTAATCAGAGCGAAGTTCTTCTATTTCTTCACTCCTCTCGTGTTCTCTAGGAGAGGAGATCAAAATGATAAGGAAGCAAAAAGGACAGTCTTGGTACTAAATAGGCACATCACATCAAAGACAATAAAACTAAGTGAGAAGCAATAAAAATAAAAAAGTGAAAAGGGGAAAGATAACATTAGATTAAATGCAGGTCGACATCTTGACTGTTAAGGAGGAAAAAGAAAAGGGGAGAGAAATGAAAGGGAAAAGGGAGGAAAAAAGAGAAAAAGTTAGTATATAGTCTTTGGGGGAAAATTCCAAAAGGAATCTTCGCTCTGTTTAGTTAAAAGGAACGCACACGTAAATTTGATATATTCTCAAACACATAAACAGAAAATCGAAGTTTTTTTTAATATTTAAATGTAAATCATTTGCACAATATTCAACATCCAACATTGCCTGATCAAGAAAATCTATGTCGAAACATAGAAAATTCCGTATCGCAATGTAGAATAAATTCATAATTATATATATATATATATATATTGTATCGAGCTCTCTTTATAAAAGTAAATGCATGAACAAAAAGGTAAACAAACCTACGAGTTCAACAACTTAGTTACAATATATATATATATATATATATATATATATATATATATATATTCTTGCTTTCCTGACGGCTACAACCTCCAAGAATTTAAATGCAATGTCAATACCCATCTCTTAACCACTTGACTCCAGTTTTTTATACATCACCCTGTATATCTTTTCCTTTCTCTCTACCTTTGCAACTGTCATCACACTTCTATTTCCATGGTTCTCTTGCTCCTTTCTCTAACACCTGTAACTGGTTCATCTTTCTCTTTACTCTTCTCCTATCTAATATTTTTCTTATGTAGCCTGCCGCGTATCAGTGCGTTACCGCCTTGCTTGGGGTGAAACGATTAATATATATATATATATATATATATATATAATTCCAGGTGAAGAGGACTCAAGATTTTTTTTTATTTTGAGTGCTCTGCTATTTATTTTATTATAAACAATGCTCAATATAATGAGTATTATAGAGCTTGATATAATTATATAGTTATGTATCAATTGTACATCGTGACACGGAAATTTCTGTGTTTCGAGATAGATTCTCATCATCAAAAAGCAACATTGCCTGATGATGAGAATCTATCTCGAAACATAGAAATTTCCGTGTCGCAATGTACAATTGATACATAACTATATAATTATATACATACATACATACATACATACATACATACATATATCTATCTATCTATCTATCTATCTATCTATCTATCTATCTATCTATATATATATATATATATATATAGATATATAAAATTAAAACGTATCTTTCCCAGATATGGAGAAGAAATAATTCTTGTGTTCTTACATTTGCGTCAGTCAGCTTTCACGTGCATTCGATTTTTGAAACAAAGGTAGTATAATCTATGGCTTTCTGAATTCAAGGAGAGACGAGACGTCCTTTCAAAACTCCAAGAAATTTTCACTTGCTTTCGACTAATTTAAACTAAGCCTACTATAATTCGAGGCGTTCTGAATTCAAGAAGAAGATGCGAAAAATTGTCTAATGTCATTATAGGTATTGTAGCACCTGTTTAGAAATCTTCCATTCGATCATGCACTGAACTTTGCTGTCATATCTGGTTTCCCTCTGTTTACCGCAGAAAATTATGGCAACCTACTGCGGGATAATCTTCTACCTAGTCAGTCATGTTTCTTTCGAGACATGAACGCCCAAGCGTGTATCAAGTATAGCACTGACTGAATATAATAGTTGGAATCATGATTAAGGCTTCTACTTGTCATAAAGTGGGGGATAGGTTTTCTATTGTTATAAAGTAATAAACTGTTCCCCCACCAATTACTACGTAATAATATAATACATCTCTTCTCCCTCTGGCTATGAGTCAAATAATGGGACAGATTGGGTTCTATAGCCTTGGCTGGCAACCAGTCTACCACATGAAGTAATGGCAACCTGCTGCGGGATAATCTTCTACCTAGTCAGTCATGTTTCTTTCGAGACATGATCGCTCAAGCGATGTTTTTATGAGCTCTCTGTCTTGGTACTTCGAATAAACGTACTACTAGATTGACAGTTAGGTCTCACCGTTTAACTGTTGAATTACCTGGATGTTACCGTAAGTTATTTTCTAATTGTAAATTCTATTCTAGTTTCTTTTCTTGCATTTCTCGCCTTGAGAATTCTCTTCCGGTTTATTGATTTTTTTTCTAATCTATGATCTTCAAAGAATACAAATTATAGCCGACACATTATTTCGTGGGTATGAAACGTCGGTTCATCTCTGGGAAGTCTTTGTCATGGATCCTTTAGTCATCACAATCGAGTGAACTTTTTTAGGTGCCTGGACTTTTGTAAGTTTTTGCGAGCCAAGATGTTTTGCAACATTGATTTATAAGAGTAACACCTTCTTCAGTAAACTACGTTTACTGGTACCAGAGCCTTGCATAGGGGAATAACAGGAAAAAAAAATCAGTTTCGAACTAAATAAAAAACATTTAATGAAAATTAAGATATGATACCCCGATATACCAATAGCCATTTTTTGTTCTTAATAAAGCTACTTTCATTGTCATTTTTACTAAACACTTCTATTCCACTCTCAGTAACTGCTTGTGTTGTAGCCAATTATTTATGGTATTGGCAGGAGATTTTTAATAATAATAATAACATAAAGACTTGACTCAAAACATAAAGGATGCCTGAAAACTGCACATAAATGGATAATGATCAGCGTAAAAGAACATGAAAGAAATAAAATTTATTCAGTAAAAAAGAAGCCAACAAATTCAAAAAGAAATTTCAAATGCATGAAAAAGTGCAACTAAACCATAACACACCTACTGCAGCAGCAAAGAAAATAATAGAAATCAGAAACGTTATTCAGCAAAAAAGAAAGCCAACAAATTCAAAAGGATATTTCCAGTGGGTGAAGAAGTGCAAGTAAAACATAACGCGCCTACTGCAGAAGGAAAGAACATAAAAAAAGGAAAACTTATTCAGCAAAATAGAGAGCCAACAAATTCAAAAGGAAAGTTCAAGCGGGTAAAGAAGTGCATGTAAATCTTAACACGTCTACTGCAGCAGCAATGAACATAATAAAAATCGGAAATTTTATTCCGCAAAAAAGAAAGCCAACAAATTCAAAAGGAAATTTCAAATGGGTAAAGAAGTGCAAGTAAATCTTAACACGCCTACTGCAGCAGCAAAGAACATAATAAAAATCAGAAACTTTATTCAGCAAAAAAGAAAGCCAACAAATTCAAAAGGAAAGTTCAAGCGGGTAAAGAAGTGCAAGTAAATCTTAACACGCCTAGTGCAGCAGCAAAGAACATAATAAAAATCAGAAACTTTATTCAGCAAAAAAGAAAGCCAACAAATTCAAAAGGAAAGTTCAAGCGGGTAAAGAAGTGCAAGTAAATCTTAACACGCCTACTGCAGCAGCAAAGAACATAATAAAAATCAGAAACTTTATTGAGCAAAAAAGAAAGCCAACAAAATCAAAAGGAAATTTCATTTGGGTGAAGAAGTGTCATTGAGCCATAACACGCCTACTGCAGCAGCAAAGTATATATAAAAAAATTCAGAAATTTTATTCAGCAAAAAAAAAAAAAAAAAAAAAAAGCCAACAAAATCAAAAGGAAATTTCAAGTGGGTGGGGAGGTGTAGGTAAAATATAAAACGCCTACTGCAACAGCAAAGAATATAATAGAAATCAGAAACACTATTCAGCAAAAAAGAAAGCTAATAAATTCAAAAGAAAATTTCATGCTGGTGTAGAAATGTAAGTTAACCATCACACGTATTCTACAGCAGCAAAGAACATAAAAATTTAATAAATATATTCAGCAAAAAGAAAGTCAAGAAATTCAAAAGGAAATTTCAATTGGGTGAACAAGTGCAAGTAAACCAAAACACAGCTACTGCAGCAGCAGCAGAGAACATAATAGAAATCAGAAACTTTATTCAGCAAAAAAGAAAGCCAACAAATTTGATAGTAAATTTCAAGTGGGTGAAAAAGTGTAAGTAAACCATAACACATTTACTGCATTAGCAAAGAACATAATAGAAATCCGAAATTTTATTCAGCAAAAAAGAAAACAAACAAATTCAAAAATAAATTTCAAGTGAGTGAAGAAGTGCAAGTAAATTATAACACGCCTACTGCAAAAGCAAAAAACTTAACAGAAATCAGAAACTTTCTTCATCAAAAAAGAAAGCTAACAAATTCAAAAGGAAATTTCATATGAGTGAAGAAGTGCAAGTAAGCCTACTGCAGCGGCAAAAAAACAGAAAAAAAATAAGAAACTTTATTCAGCAAAAAAGGAAGGCAAGAAATTCAAAAGGAAATTGCAAGTGGATGAAGAAGTTCAAGAAGTACCAAGCACACATACTGAAAAATTGTGTTAGCCTCAAATGCAGATTCTGTTATAAATATCCAGAAATAATTGATCATCTTGGATTAGGTTTCACAATCTGTGCACCAACTGAAAATAAAACAGGGTACGACAGAGTGAGACACTATTTGCATTGGAAAATATGCACTTTTTATGGAAAGGAAACTGCAAGAAATTGGTAGGTACATCCCCCAGATCCGGTTACAGATGCAGGACCTGTAACAATTTTATAAGACTTTACAATACATACAGACAGAATAATCAAAGCCAATCACCTAGACATCGTGATCAAAGGTGACAAGAACAGAATGTGCATTCTTATTGGCATGGAAGATCTTGCAGATTGTAATGTATCTTTTGAAGATTTTTAGAAAACGGCTTAAATAAAAGGACAAAAAAGCTAGCTATATAAATGAACCTTGAAATCGAAAACTCAAAAGTATGCTACATGTGGACAGTAATAAATACAGTTGTAGTTGGAGCCCTTTCATTGATTCGAAAAGATTCCAGTAGACTCATTAAAGTCAGTCCTTGTATCTCAAGCCTAAAAGAATTACAAAAAAGCTGTACTCACAAGTACAGACCACGCTTTACGAAGGGCATTATCTATGTAGAATATGTTCTATGTAGAATGTGTTCTTAGATTGAATTTTTTCCCCTCAAAATATGAATTTTTTCCTTCAAAATATGCAATATTTCCCCCTCAAAATATGGTAATTTCTTACGTTAGATCTCTGGTTGGGACCCGGAAAGAAATTCCTATACACCAGAAGTCAAAGGATATAATAATAATAATAATAATAATAATAATACAGAGAAAACAAGATTTTTCAGACTGATACAAAGAGATTTTACAGGGAAATAGGTAAAAAAAGAATTGAAGTGACAGTACCCCCCAGTATAGAAGAAGTCACACAGTTCTGGGAAAAGATATGGGCTTGCCCTAAAGAACTTAGCAAGGAAGTACATTGGATTACGCAAGAGACAGAACGAATGAAAAATAAACCCGAACAGACATGGTCTGGAATTACAGAAGATGATGTTAAATATGCACTAAAAAAACACACACAATTGGAAATTCCCAGGCATAGATAAAATTCCTAACTTTTGGCTATATTATTTAAGCGCATCACATAAAAAATTAGCCAAAGAACTTCAAGAAATGGTTGACGATCCCACTAAAATTCCTGCATGGATGACCAAAGGAATTACATTTCTTCTTCCCAAGAATGATGAAACAAACAACCCGAAAAACTACAGACCAATTACATGTCTTCCGACAACATATAAACTACTAACATCTATTTTAACAAAACAAACATATTTATTCTTAGAAAGAAATGACATAATACCGCTTGAACAAAAAGGGTGCAAACGTGGCTGTTATGGCTGTAAAGACCAATTGCTAATTAACAAAATGATCCTGGAAAACTGCTACAAGACAAAGAAAAATCTTAGTACTGCCTGGATAGACTACCGAAAGGCATTCGATAGTGTGCCACATGAATGGATTTTAAAGACTTTAAATATATACAAGATATCGCCCGTCATCATCAATTTCATCAAACAGTGCATGTCTATATGGAAAACAACCCTTTACCTCAATCATATAAATGGAACCTATAAGTCTGATGAAATAAACATCAAAAGAGGTATATTTCAAGGTGATTCTTTATCTCCCTTACTATACTGCATATCATTAATAGCACTAACCAGTCAACTTAATAAGACAGAATGTGGTTATAAAATAGGCCAAAAGAAAATAAGCCATCTATTTTACATGGATGACTTAAAGTTATATGCTAAGAATGATAATGAGCTGGAAGGTCTTCTGCAAACTGTAAAATGCTTCAGCGAAGACATTGGAATGAAATTTAATTTGAATAAATGTGCTAAAGCTACAGTTTTACGTGGATCAATACAAGAAACATCCTCAATTAGCCTAGACCCTGCTGTAACAATAAAAGAATTGAAACCAGAAGAAGCTTATAAATACCTAGGTGTAAATGAGAGCGAAAACATTCACCATAAAAAAATGAAAGAAATAGTGCGTAAAGAGTACTATAGAAGGCTACGAATGATATTAAAAACTGAATTAAATTCACAGAATAGAGTTATGGCCATTAATAGCCTTGCAATCCCAGTTGTCCAATATAGCTTCAACATCTTAAACTGGACTCTAAACGACATCAGGCGAATGGATGCTAAAACAAGAAAGCTTCTTTCTAAGCATAGGATGCATCACCCAAAGGCTGATGTAGACCGTCTATACATACCCCGTAAAGAAGGTGGAAGGGGTCTTATTCAGCTGGAATTGTCATACAAGACAACAACTATTGGCTTACTAACATACATAGAAACAACAAAGGATTGGATGATACAATTAGTAAGGCAACATGAAGAAAGAAAGAAAAAATATTCAATAATAAAAGAAGGCAGTAAATACAAACAAGAATTACAGTTAGTAGATTCTGTAGAAAAGCAAAACAGTAGCCAAGAACCAACTATTGCAGCAAAAAATATGAAAATGAAAGCCAAAGATAAAGCTCTTGAAAAGATGAAACAGCGCTGGCAAGACAAACCTCTGCATGGCCAATATCCAGTACGTGCCAATAAATCCAATGTTGACAAAGTTAATACTCATCGATGGTTACGTGCATCTGGATTAAAGTCTGAAACTGAAGGATTTATACTTGCAGCACAAGACCAAAGTCTTTTCACGAGAAACTTTCAGGCAAATATTATGCATAATAATATGGATCCAAAATGCAGGTTTTGTGATAAACACCAAGAAACAATAGACCACCTAATCTCAGGCTGTTCTGTGCTTGCCCCAAACGAATATAAAAATCGCCACGATAGAGTTGGGCAATATTTACATTGGGCAATGTGCAAACATTATGGAAAAGCTGTAAACAAACACTGGTATGAACATCATCCAGCACCGGTTACAGAAATAGAAGATGTAACCATTCTATGGGATTACACCATCTACACAGACAGAAAAATTGAAGCAAACAGGCCAGACATTGTTGTTAAAAACCAGAAGGAGAAAACTTGTCTATTAATTGATATGGCTTGTCCAGTGGATTGTAACATAGCAATCAAGGAATTTGAAAAACTGTCAAAATATAAAGACCTGGAAATTGAAATAGAAAAAATGTGGAAATTGCAAACAAGAGTTGTGCCAGTGATAGTAGGTGCACTTGGAATGATAAAAAAATGGAACAAAACAACACATTGAAAGAATCCCTGGAAACCCCAGCTTAAGAGATATACGAAAAATTGTCTTATTAAGTACAGCCCACACACTAAGGAAAACTTTATCTATGTAATGCTAGGGATGATAAGGAAGATAGAAAAACATGAAATGGAGCCATAACAACACGCCACGACCTGCCTTAGGTCTCCCCGCAGACTTGGTTGGTAGTGAGACCAAAGCAGAAATCGGAATATGATTAAAAAATGACATAATAATAATAATAATAGCTTAAGAGACGTAGCAAAAAATGTCTTGACAAGTTCAGCTCTCACATTAAGAACTTTGTCTATATAACGCTAGTGATGGTATGGGAGATGGAATAACAAATAAAAGGTAGCCATGACAACACAACACTACCTGCCTTCGATCTTCCCGGAGACTTGGTAGGTATCGTGACCATAGTAGAAATCGAAAGATGATAATAATAATAATAATAATAATAATAATAATAATAATAATAATAATAATAATAATAATAAAAAAGAGAAGATCACGACTTAAGAAATCATGCTTGGGGGCGAAACGATTAGAAATATTTTATTAAAAAACAAAAGAAATATACTCTTAATTTACGTCAAAGTTTTATCTCCAAATCATAACAATGAATTGTAACTAAGCAAATTCTGACAAACATTTGACAAACAGACAACAATTTTTCTCTAAAAACAAAAGAAAAAAGAGCAAAAACTCCTTAGATTATGATCACCTGACATCGTATATTTATTTCATTTCATATTAAGTTCACGTAATAATCAAACAGGCCACCTATCTTCCCATGAAATTACTCTCACGTTAGATGAACGCCGTGTCTCTGTTGAGCGCTTCGCAGACGATGTGACGCCACTAGGCGCTTGGTCATGTGATACAATGACGTCACAGAGAGGCACAAAAGGAGATCAGACGCCAAGTAACGTTTCCAATCGTATAGTTGTCGCTTTCATGACATGTTCATACGATTTGTTTATCTTGAAAACAAACTTTAGTGATGTCATCAAATACTCGGAGCGTTCATATTGCATTCTTTTGTGTAATAAAAAGACCATTTATTCATTTTTTATTACATTTCATTAATATAATTAGTACTTAACAATTCAGTATTCACACCAGAGGCAAATGTAAGCCAAACTGTTGCCCTTTGAAGTGTCATCAACTGTCGGTTAAGATTTTAAATGAGAGACTTTTTTTGTATAAAAAATGCATTTTCCTCGGGTAGTTTTCTTTGTTTGTCTGAATATGAGATTCATTTTTCTGTCCAGAATCTATCTTACATATCTATAAGTCTGCCATTTGTCCTTGCTTAGAATGTTATTGTCACATATGGCCCAGTTCTCTTGCTATCTATCAAGAGCCCCTTGAAAAATCCCAAAGAAGAATTAGTAATGTTACTGGCCTGGTGTCTCAGTGTCCATCACTTTCTCACCGCCTCAAGGTTGCTTCACTGTGTCTTTTTTATAAATACTTTCATGGTAATTGTCCGAATGAGCTCTTCTTCTGCACTCAGTAACCACTTGTGTCTTAGTAAAATTCTCTCCCGGCATCTTGCTTCCCTGGAAAGGTCTCATCATTTTACAGTTGAGATGGCTAGATGTAACAGTACGCACTATACTAACAGTCTCTTTTTTCGCATTTCTCACTTTTGGAACTACTTTCCAGCTCCATACATTCCAGCCTACTTTAATCTGAAAAATTTTAAATGCAATGTCAATCGCCATCTACTGTACTTCTGATTGATTACTCTTTCCCATCCCGCTCATTATTAATGTTTCTCTTCTTAATTCTTTCTTACCCTGTAACCCCTTGTGTCTTAGTGGCTTTACTGCCTTGCATGGGATGATTAAAAAAAAAAATTCGGAAATTCAACGATTTTTTACTTAACATTTAAAAAGATTGATTTTTTTTTAACCAATTAACACCCATCTATTGTATGTCGTTTATTAAAAGCCAAAATATATTTTGTATTGTATAAATATTTACTTATTTATTTTTGGGAATAACAGTAACTTTCCAAGCAGATGTTCTATAATTTAACTCATAGCTTGTGGAGGAGAGTGAGTTAATACCCTTTTTCAGGGTATCTGAGCATAAGTGAATGCAATGGAACCAACTGGAATTCGAACGCGTTTCTCCGATTTCTCATTCGAGTCGCTAGCCATTACACCCCCCCCCCCCCCAAAAAAAAGAGATCGAGTAGAATGATCATGAAATAAGGGTTCAGTTTAAAATCTGAATATAATTTAAAACTGGACCCTGTCTTTGTATCTGGATTAAAAATATGAGACATTCGTGTGAAAATGAATATCCACTTTTTGCTTTACTTTGCTTTAACAAGATTGAATAGAATGGTTATAAAGTAGGACTTCGGTTTACAATAAGAGTACAAGATCGCTCCCAGAAAGAGCATGACCACACAGCAAAAACTGTAAATTATATCCAGAAGAGAAACTAGCTATAGTCAGCTTTAAAATCCTAAGTAAAATATTAAATAAAAGAAACGAGATAATGGGAAAATGCCGACATGCAAAGAAATATCTAATTTGATACACAAATAACAGCAAAAATAAAACATACAAATAAAAATATAAATATGAATATACAAACACACAATCACGACAAAATATGAAAAATAATATAACCACCACGAAACGAAAAATTAAAGAAGAAACAAAACACACACACACACACACACACACACACACACACACACACACACACACACACACACACACAAACACTCACAGGAACACAAACACTTACAGGAACACAAACACTTAAACATAAAAAAACTCAGTCAAACACACGAACCTGGTAAGAAAAAGGTCAAGCCAATAAAACGGTCAATATATAAAAAGAGGTCAACCTAAATGACAAGAACAAACCTACTAAAAAGCAATTTAGCGGACATCTACTCAATATAAAACAATTAAGCAGATACCCACTCAAACGCACATAAGGAAGCAATAAGAACATTAAAAAGAAATCAAACACCAGCATAATAAAAAAGAAAGTAAAAAAAAAAAAATTAAGAAAAATAATATCAACGATTCGCAAACAAAACCAACCCCACAGAATATCAAATCACGCCGAGCTCCCTATAAATAAGAAAAAAAAAAACAAATAAAAAAAAAACAGCAAAAAAGAAAATTTCCAATGAGTGACGGCATCATGACGGTATCCTTACGAAACTTCGAAGTTGGCATGAACCAGCTCAATTAAAGTGACAAATTCTTTGCTGTAAATGTATCAATGTTTTATCTCCATCCCGATATCGAACCCTTTTCGATAAAACTCCAGCTGCCAAAATACCTTTTATCAGTTAATCTACTAAAAAATAACAATCTTGGCACATAACATTATCATAAATCAAAGCAATATATAGTTCACAGGGGGTTAACGTGAGAGAAAAGACAGGGTACAGGAGGTTTTGAAAAAGGATAAAAGCTGAATGGGATTTAAGAAGATAGAAGTTGGCAATTGACATTCCATTTATAACAAAAAGTGGAAGAACACGTAGATTAAAACCCACTATTTATAAAAGTGATCTTATAATCACTACACAAAAGTTTTCATGTTTTAGAACAATACTGTTCTTCAGGTGATTTTTAACATATCACCTGAAGAAGTACAGTATTGAATCATGAAATTTCTTGTGTAGTGATATTATGCTTTTATAAACCGTTGTAAGAACAAGATTACAATATATATATATATATATATATATATATATATATATATATATATATATAAGAAAAATTGACAGATTCGTGTAAAATCCTTTGTAAAATAAAAACGGAAGCTGATGATGGTTAGCCTGAAATAGGCCCATACTCCCGATTTACCATGAAATAGCGTGTCTGCCTTAATTTTCTTATATTTGCTATATATCTATTTATATACATATATATTTAGAGCTCTCTTAGAGAGTTATCCTACCACTGAATGTACAGGATACTCCTTTGGATTCTTCTATACCCACACTGTATGCTGATATACATATGCACACACACACACACACACACACACACACACACACACACACACACACGAACACACAAACACATACAAATATATATGAGTTCAGTATATGGATTAAAATCCGACAAGATGAATAAAATAAGTAAAGAACAGGTAAGAAAATTGTCTTTAATCACTTTAATTAGCTCAATGAATTTTAAAAAGATGAATGATTTAAAGATGTATAAATACATATCTACAGGCCTGAATATACGAGAAATCCTGTTAGGAAAATATGCGTCCGCAGGCAGGATTCGAACTTGCGTCCCGCATGGAAAACACTAATTTTCTTCGTGATCGAGCGGTCTAAGACACGTCAAATCAATTAGACGAATCCTGCCGGATGACGCATATTTTCGTAACAAGATTTCTCGATTATACAGGCCGGTAAAAATAGATAAACTGTTTAATTATAAAAAAACAATGTAACTACTCAAATACGAGTATCCATTAAAAATAATGTTTATACAAATGAATTATATATATATATATATAAATTAATCCCAACATCTTAAGAAAAATCCTACTAGCTTGTACTACCGAAGTCCCTTTTGTCGACCCTAACAACACTATATATATACAACGTGACGGCGTTTCCATGGGTTCAGTACTCGGTCCGACATTTAGCAATTTCTACATGTCGAACCTCGAGAATACTACCTTTACAAAATTAAAAAAAACATCAATATACTTTAGATACGTTGACAATATCCTTCTGTGAATTAAAAATACTGACGAAATCCTACAACTTCAAAAACAGTTTCAGGATAACTCAGTCCTAAAATTCACCTATGAACTCAGCAATGACAACAAAATTCCTTTCCTCGATATACTAATCAACACTAATGGCAATAAGTTCTCTATCTCACCATATAAAAAAACCCACCAACAAAAATCCCTCCACACTTAATTATATTAGCGAATGTCCCCACTATTACAAATTAACAATCATAAAAAATCTACTACATCGAGCAAAAACCAACTCGTCTACAAAACACATCTTCCACAGTGAACTAAAAAACATAAAACAGACACTCATCAACAATAATTTTCCTAACTACATAGTTGATGAACAAATACGACATTTCCTTAGAAACCTGAACACGAAAAAAACAACACATGGTAATAACCCAACCAACCCTAAACATATCACTCTCTTATATCGTAGCCAAATGCACACCAACTACCAACTAGATGAAAATATCCTAAAAAAACTCATAAACACTAATATCTCTCCGACAGACCCCAACAAAAGAATTAAATTTATCATATATTACGCTAAATCCATAACATCCAACTCAATCGTCCGCAACGACTCCTCCCCCACCGTTAGCGATTTGCAAAAAAACAATGTAGTGTATAAATTTAAATGCCCTTTTCGAGAATGTATCTCTAACAAACTAAATAATACCTACATTGGACATACTACTAACTCGCTTTCGCGGAGACTTACATTGCACTTAAATGAAAATTCTAACATATTCCGACATTTAAAACACCATGGCTATCAATACACACTTCTTAGGAAAACACTTGTTGAAAATACGTATATACTTAGACAAGAAAATAATAAACGAAAACTTAAAATTCTAGAAGCTATTTACATCAAACAGTTTAAACCTAGCCTAAAGAAAATAAATTTCGACACCTCTACTAACATACTTCAATGCCTATAATCGACGGGAGAGGTTATAGTTATTATACTTACCCCCTACACCATAGTAGCAGCAGTTCCCAGACCAATCCCTCATGCCACTATACACTCAATTGACCAAAAACCCACTACCACCATTCCATCTCGGCCTACAGCCATGTGCGACACAAAAAATGGACCTGTCTAATTTTCTCTGTATAACTCCACGCTGATAAAAATAATTTAAATGTTCTATGTTCACTGAATATTAAATGTTCATCCTTTGATAATGGCTTATGTAAGCCGAAAGCTCAGACCTGATAAAAAAATCAACAATTATTGCGATTTCTTGTCGTCTTTCCATGACAACACTATCAAGCTAATCAGATCATACGAACGGATCTTACACAAAATAAATAGACAGAACTTGTCTATATTATTCAATGAAACCAGTATATATATATATATATATATATATATATATATATATATATGTATGTATGTATGTATGTATGTATGTATGTATATTTCATTTGTAAACGAGTTCTTACACAACCCAGGTTTCTACCTTCCGGTGTTATCAAGCGATTTACAAAAACCTATTTTCCGTTTTTTAAGAACGCTCACGTAACAGGGATTTTTTTATGGACGCGCAATTTTCAAAATTAGAAGTTAGAACGTTTTCATTTATGACTGTATGATCCTAGTATTTGTTGGTATGGTCACACTTGGTAGTAATTTCTGTTCTTTCATTTAGTAATTGCTTTTTTGTTTGAGAATAACATAATAACTAACTTTTCTTGTTGGCGCAGTCTACATATGTTGCCACCGTTGTCCGGGTTGGCTGTTTTCACTATATTCCACGTTATGTCTTGGTCTTTTTCATATTTTAATTCCAATTTCCACACGTGGCTAGGCATTTTTGTAAAATTTTTAAAAGTTTTCTAGTTTAAATGTAGACTTGTGGTTAAGCCATCCATTCTTAAATGTATATTTGGTTGATCCTAAATATGTTTTCGTTTTGACCATTTAAGTAATGTACTTTTGCTTTGCAAATGACTTCTTTCGTATTACAAAGTCGTTGAAGCGGGCATTTATTTTTGTCCCTACAGCTACATTCCTTGTTAATGATTTTGTTTTGTATGTTGCAATTATCAACGGCACCAAGAATTCTGTCACTCATAAGGTTTGGGTGAACCCATGGTATGGTTTTTAGGCATTTTCCAAAGATGCCCTACGCTGAAATCGATAACATTAAGAAGTCACCTTCCAGATAAATTGACGATGGTGAAATTCGAACTCGAGTCTCATGTTCAGAAAATAAAAGCTCTAACCATTAGGCTACAATTTATATACAAATTCGATTATAGACCATTAATGATTTACCATATGACGACGGAGTTTTCTATTCAATGGGCTATATTTCCTTAAACCGTTAGAAAAAAATGGCGAAGCAGGGACAACCTGGTTCTGATAGCAAACAGGAATGGAAAATGTCGTCCCAGTCAAGCGTGAACTTAATAATACCACACGGGAAATGGAATAACTAGAAATCAGGGACAATGGCCGGCCTCCGTTTGTCAATGGCGGTTACATAAGATAAGTCATTTGGAGGAGAGGTAGGTTGCTGGTTTTGTCATCAGCCGACTGTGTAATGATTGCGTGGAAAGCGGAAATCAAACGCCATCTGCAGAGATTCGTCTCTGGTTATGTGCGCATGCGCCTGTCTACTGCCATTTTATTTCGCGCTGCAACTGAAGGAACCGAGGAAAAAAAAAACTTAGTGGGGCAGGTCCTCCCACCTGAAACAGACGCATGATTTTGTTTATTGGCCCACAGAGGTAGTTATAAGTTTTAAAAAAAGTTTTGATTTTTCATATTTTTCATATTTCTAAAATCGAAAAATAAATTGATTGATTGTTTTTTTGTTTTGTTTTTTGTTTGTTTGTTTGTTTGTTTGTTTTTGTTTTCTACGGCTTATCTTCTCTTTGTGGATAATTTAAAGTCGGAAAATGTTTTGTATTTTTTATATTATTTTTATATTTTTTGTTGGGGCGGCAATGACTAAATATTGCATTAACAATTTTTTTAGAATATGAATTTTACAGATACAAGTCCTACTATTTAACCCATACATGGGAGAGAAAACGGATTTATACCCTTTCTAATGGTATTTGTGATTAATAGATGCAATGAAACCGACTGGAATACGAATCCGGTTCTCTAAGAAACACTTAGGTAGATGGATATGAACAAATCAAGATAGATAGATAGATAGATAGATAGATAGATAGATAGATAGATAGATAGAATAAGTTATAAAATATATAGATAGGAACAGGTTCGAACTTAGCAGATTCATGTCGACTATATAATCATTTAAACTTTATTTTCAGTAGATACCCATATGAACTGAATAAACTGTCTTTCTCTCCCTCTATCCGTCCCGTGAGTATTAAAGTTTCCAAGTCCTCCTTCCTCATTACGCGTCACAGAATCTTTAACTGTCGCTTCCTGATGTTAAGTATAAGTTTCTTTTTCGCTTCCATTCTCTCCAAATCTTTTTGGGCATATCGATATAGTGTAAAGAGACGAAAGCGGTTGTTCCAATTAATTTACACAAGGGTGTATTTCTTGGAACACTTGATAGGGGAGGTTGATTTTCTGTTCATGATCATTTTTATTTCAGCTATGAATACCTATGTCATCAGCATAGCAGCCCTCATCATCAATAGATTCGCCTCAGAAAAAAAAAGCAGGAACATTATTTTCTTTTAGTCGATTCGTTTGGGATGTGAAATATGATTCTTAAATGAACTCTGGCTACCCCTCACATCTTAATGGCATTAAATGGATTGAAGCTCTTACTTGATCCTTGTTGTACTCCTGATGAGGTTTGAAATATTTCGGTATTGAGATCCGACATTTTCCGACTTTTAGCACTCATCACAGAAATTCAGATAGACGATATCGAATATCATATATTCGAAAGAGAAAATCCCATCAATCATTCATAGACAAAAAAAAAACAAAAAAAAAAACACACATCTGAGGCAGTAGGTCATTTTTTCCTAAGATGGGCGATATCGCCCTCCAGTGGTCGATTTCAGCTGTTGGGTGGGTGATGAGCAACTGAACAAAAAATGGTAGGCAACTAGAAATTTTGGTAGGCTATATACAAATTTGTGTTATCAAAATGTATTTCAACATATCCTACCCGAAAAAATTCAAGAGAGATATTTTAAAAAAACTCTATAAAAAAGAAAAGAAAACAGAGAACTGAACGGAAATAAGAGGCCCACATTCATAGATAATATATAAATATCTCCTCAAATCATAAATATTTTCCTATTATCTATATAGTTTTAAATGGTCAAGTTTGCTTTTTGTTGTTCTTTAATACGGAAGTACCAGCAGCTTATGCATAAATCAGTGTTGTTACCCACCTTTGGTATTTTTATTTATTGGGAAAGAGGAGGGAAAGTGTGACACTCAAATCTGAAGGCGCATTGATGTGACCTAAGATGCATTCCAAAAACCGAACAGAATATCTATACTTATTTATAAATGGAACTTTGTCTGTGTGTGTGTCTGTGTGCGTGTGTCCGTTACCTATAGGCTCCAAAACGGCTGAACCGATTTTCTTGACAATTTACACAGTTGTACTATAAGCGTCTGCGAGTGTTCTTAGCTAGGTTTTGTGTCGAGGTACCTCCGATAAATATCGAAAATCGATAATCGAAAACATCGGGTTATAGAAGGAGTGGTCCGATTTTAATCAAATTTGATACACTCATAGACAAAGACATAAGAAACGATATTCAGAAGTTTCAAGGTTGCAGTTCTTACAATAGTGCAGAAAATCGATAATATATATATAAAAGGCAAGATGTTTGTGTGTGTGTTTGTTTATCTTTCTGTGTATCCTTTAGACAAATCCACAATTTTTATCTGATTCTTACCAAAATTCACACAAATATTCTTTAGGCTAAGTTTGAGCTCCAGGACCATGGATTAGTTTTAAAGCTTTCATTACACCCGAGCAATGCCAGGCTATACTGCTAGTTCAGAAATAAAAAAAAACTTCGCTTGAAACAAGAAAAAGAGTATTAATTGTTACGTCATATCCGTCTTCCTGTATGTCAGTGAGTGCTTGACGATCTCCTCAAAAATGAAGAAAAAACTTGAAGCAATATAAAGATAATAATAAAATAGTACCATGGACCAAAGATGTGAGCAACGATGAAGTTTTAAGAAAAATGAAGCCAAAATGAATCTTATACTTAATTTCAAGAAGAAACAGCACATAAAGAGAAGAGAGGCTTGGAAAATCTGATACTCACAGGACAGATTCATAGCAAAAGTAAACAATGCATGAGATACTTTTGAGCTTGAGTAGATGAATAGAGGAACAGGAGATATAACAGAAAGACAGCATTTATTAAGAGCTACAAGGGACAGGAAGTTGTGGAGAGCTAGATTAGCCTACATCTTGGTGTAACACGGTACAAAAAAGAGCAAGAAGAACAAACCTTTAGCGTAGAAGTTTGTTATGCTTTTAAATATTTACTATCAGTTGGAAGATATTTTTTTCGATGTGAAAATAGACAATGACGCAGAAAAAGTTGGAGCATCTCTATACTCATTAATCTCAAGCTAAGGAATCAGGAGTACTCGGTGCTATCAGAGACACGTCTCGTAAAGAGTATATAATCGAACGAATAAGTAAGGAAGTGAGAATGCGTAACAGAAAGAGGAAAAGAAATGGAGGCGATTAGAACGAGTGAGTGAGGAAGAAAGAGTGAGGGAATAAGCAACAGAGTGGTGGAGAGAGAGAGAGAGAAATAAAAATTGAGCGCCTAAGAGACAAAGCGAGGGAGAGTAAGAAGAAATAAAGCGAGTGTTCGAAAGAGGAAGAGAGAGAGAGAGAGAGCGAGTGAGAGAGTTAGAAAAAGAAAGAAAGAGGAAGAAAAATCGAAGTGAGTGACAGAGAAAGAGCGAAGGAGCCAGCAACAGATTGAGAGAGAGAGAGAGAGAGAGAGAGAGTGAGAGAGAGAGAGAGAGAGAGAGAGAGAAAGATAAAGCGGGTGAGTGACAGAGTAAGGGAGTGCAAAAGGAAGTAGTGCGAGTGACTGAAAGAGTAAGAGAGAGCGAATGAGAGATATAATTGGGGAATAAAAGAGAGAGAATGAAAACTAAAACGAGTGACGGAGAAAGTTAAGGAGTAAACAACAGAGTACTGGAGAGAGAGAGAGAGAGAGAGAGAGAGACACAGTGGGTAAGAGACAAAGCGAGGGAGAGTAAGAGAAAATAGAGCGAGTGTTCACAAAGGGGTGAGAGAGCGAGTGAGAGACAGAGTTGGGAAAAGAAAGAGAGGAAGAAAAATAGAAGTGAATGACGGAGAAAGAGCGAAAGAGCGAGCAACAGATTGAAAGAGAGAGAGAGAAAGTTAGAGAGAGTGATTGACAGAGTGATTAAAAGAGTAAGAGAGAGCGAATGAGAGATGTATTTGGGGAAAAAAGAGAGAGAATGAAAAATAGAGCGAGTGAGTAACGGAGAAAGATTTAAGGAGTGGGCAACAGAGGGGTGGAGAGAGAGAGAGAGAGAGAAAGAAAAAATGAGCGAGTAAGAGACAAAGCGAGGGAGAGTAAGAGGAACAACGTGAGCCTTAACAGCATTGTCGCCTGGCTTGGGTTGAATCGATAAATAAATGTGTGCGTGTGTGTGTGTGTGTGTGTGTGTGTGTGTGTGTGTGTGTAATTGTTTAAAAATTTCGCTGTTAATATTTTTCCGCTTGGTATCTCACAAACCCCAAACTACGCCATCCATTCTCTCAAGCTCATCAAATATGCCCCACGCTGCCTTCCCCCTGTCTCTCTTTCCTCTATCAGTCTTGTGAGTATTAGATTCTCCAAACCCTCATTACTCATTACGTATCCCAGGGACCTCAGCTGTCTTTTTCTGATATTAAGTATGATCTTTATTTTTGTTTTCATCCTCTCCAACACCTCATCGTTGGTCAGGTGCTCGGTCCATGGTATCCTAAGCATCCTTCTGTAGAACCATATTTCTGCTGCCCTGAGCCACTCCTTCATTCCTTCGTGTGTGTACAGGAGTAAATTAGCTGAAATAAAAAAAGTGTACATATATATGGAATCATTTTGAAGGTGGGATGCCTTGTTGGAAAATTAAAAGATAGAAATAAAATGATGTCTGCGTAAGTGGCGGGAGGGAACGACAAGTTCTCGGAAAATTTGTTTGTGTGATATTTTCCCAGAAACGATTCCATTCAACTGAAATGTCAACCATTTTGAAAATTTCGCAAACGAAACAATATTAACAATCCTATATTTTGCGCACGCGCAGTTTGTACTTTCATTCTCATTCTTGCATTCTCTCTTTCTCTCCCTCACCAATTCCCTTCTCTCACTCTCTTCTCCCTTTCAACCACTAGAACTTTCTTCATCACTCAAGTGCTCTCTTTCTTTTTCTCATTTTCTCTCCCTCTCACTCACTCTTTCTTTTCTTCCTCTTGCACTTGTCTTCTTTTTGTTTCTTTTTCTCTCCCTCACTCTGTTATTTTCCTGTTACCTCTTTCTCTGTCACTATCTCGTTCTCTTTTTTCCTCTTATCCTCAACTTTCACTCACTAAATCTCTCTTCCTCTCACTCATTCACTCACTCATTCAGTTAAACGCACTCTTTAATTCCCTTATGCATTTGCGCTCAACCTTTCTCTCACCCTATTTATCTTTCTTTCTCCATTGCTTAAACAATCTCTTCTCTTTCTCCCACATACTGTCATTCACTCATCTTTTTTTTTGTCACTCCTTATTTGTCATTCTTTCTTTCTTTCTTTCTTTCTTTCTTTCTTTCTTTCTCCCACTGTCACTGATTAATTCCATATTGTCTGTCGCTTTATTATTATTAGTATATATATATATATATATATATATATATATATAATTCCATATTGTCTGTCGCTTTATTACTAGTAGTATATATATATATATATATATATATATATATATATATATATATATATCCATATTGTCTGTCGCTTTATTATTATTATTATTAGTTAGTAGTAGTATATATATATATATATATATATATATATATATAGTTGAATTATTTGTTTGAACATTATTTTTAATCGATACCCGTACTTGAGTAGATATTCTATTTTAATCAAACAGTATATTTATATATACGCACATTTTCCGACAAAAGTTATCGTAAATAATCAGGCCGGTAGAAATAAATATATAAATATACTGTTTGATTAGAAACAGAATATCTACTCAAATACGAGTATAGATTAAAAATAAAGTTCAAACAAATAACTTTATATGTTTATATATATTGTAATGGTTGTTACAATGGTTCACAAAAAACATCGTATCATTTTATACGATGCTTTTATTAACCATTATAACAACCATTACAATATAAAGCTCTACGTTGTATTGAGCACTCTTTATAAAAGTAAATGCATGAACAGTGGGTTTAAAACCTACGTGTCCCATAACTTTATTACAATATATATATATATATATATATATATATATATATATATATATATATATATATATACACGCATTTGTTCGTGTGTGTTTGTGTTCATATGTGCGCGTGTGTGTAAAAATGTCTGATAAAGTAAATCTTCATAAATAAATACAAAAGGGAAACTTACTAGACGACTTTATCAGGGCATTTGTCTTAATCATGTTCCTCAAAGGACGAAACGCTTCGCCTAAAATAAGTCTTACTCTTTCGTTGTTCATATATATATATATATATATATATATATATATATATATATATACAAGAAATCTAAAAGCGGGCCACCACCTACCGCGGTTTGACACTACGCTTCTTCAGGGTAAGAGCCTCTTACCCTGAAGAACCGTAGTGTCAAACCGCGGTAGGTGGTGGCTCGCTTCTAGATTTCTTGTATTCTCGCTCTACTTTCGTACTTTCGTACTTTCGTATCGAGCACTTTATTGTTAAGGTTTCGTCTTGTTTTTTTCTTTCTCACGAGCACTAGACGTATTGTTCTTGTGCGCTGTTTGTTTCTTTTTTTCTCCCCCCATTATTTAACCCACGAGGTAGTCCTCGCCGGGTTACAAGACGGTTTAAATTACTGTTAAGTTAGCACTATTTTCGGAAGTTTAGTCTGTTATTATTAGTGTTGCCTTACTGTGATTAGGTTCATTACTATATATATATATATATATATATATATATATATGTGTATGTCCGCATGTATGTATGTATTACTAACATTACAAAACAGGATAAAATTATTTTTTACGTAAACGGTGAAATTACTACCAACTGGCCTAGATTGACAAGTCGTTCCAAGAAAAATATACCTCCTGACAGATATCGAACCTGAAACTACATTTTCTTCCTGGGAAACCATTCCCATAGCCAAAGTGCGCCGTTACCAAATTAGACACTTAGAGCCATGATGATAAATCAAAGCTCATTTTCTTATTTAAAACATATATATATCGCCCGGTTCGCACTCCTCTTCGGTCTTTTGAACAAGGGTAGGCGTTTATTCATTGTTTCGTGTTTAAGATTATGCTTCCGCTTCATTCTAAATTTCTTTTATTCTCTTTCACTCTACGTCGTTCTGTACACGGTTTTTTTAAGAATAGTAGGATCAAGCCAAATATTCGTGTTGTTACACCATAACCCTTGACTTTGCAGAGAAGGCAAGCATGACAAACCCTGTTGAATGCCCTTGAGATAACTAGACAATCGCCTCAAAGATGAAAAAGAGACTCGAGGCATCAGAAATGTGATTCTGCAAAAGATGATGAGGATATCATTGACCGAACATGAGAACAACGACAAGGTTTTGAAGGATGCAACCGAAAAGTAAACTTTTACTTAGCATCAAGAATAGACAGCTGAGGTTTCTGAGACAAGTAATGAAGAAGGAGGGCTTCGAAAATCTAATACTCATAGGACGGATAGAGGGAAAGAGACAGCTGAGGTTTCTGAGACAAGTAATGAAGAAGGAGGGCTTCGAAAATCTAATACTCACAGGACGGATAGAGGGAAAGAGACAGCTGAGGTTTCTGAGACAAGTAATGAAGAAAGAGAGCTTCGAAAATCTAATACTCACAGGACGGATAGAGGGAAAGAGACAGCTGAGGTTTCTGAGACAAGTAATGAAGAAGGAGGGCTTCGAAAATCTAATACTCACAGGACGGATAGAGGGAAAGAGACAGCTGAGGTTTCTGAGACAAGTAATGAAGAAGGAGGGCTTCGAAAATCTAATACTCATAGGACGGATAGAGGGAAAGAGACAGCTGAGGTTTCTGAGACAAGTAATGAAGAAGGAGGGCTTCGAAAATCTAATACTCACAGGACGGATAGAGGGAAAGAGACATACTTGATGCGCTTGAGAGGAGTACCATGAGAAGGGTGCTAAGTGCTACAAGTGATAGACAGATATGGAAGGCCTTAATCGCCTACGTCTTGATGAGATACGGAGAATAAACAAGAAAACATATAGTAATTGGAGTAGATAGACTAAACTAAACAATCGCCCGGTTCACACTCCACCCACATTTATTGAACAGGTGAAGAGGCTCATCTCTTTTTTCCTGTTTAGGATGCGGTTTCCTGTTTTCTCTTTTCAAATCTTTTCACTCTTTTCTTTTTTTCTTTTTTTTCAATTAGGAGTAGATAGACTAAACTATCGCCCGGTTCACACTCCACCCACGTCTATTGATCAGGTGAAGAGGCTCATCCCTTGTTCCCTGTTTAGGATGTGGTTTCCGGCTTTCTCTTTTCCATTCTTTTTACCCTTACGTAGCCCCCTGCGCATCAGTGGGGTTATCGCCTTGCTTGGGGTGATATGATTAAAAAAAAAAAAATTAAAAAAAGAAGTTTATACAAAAATTCAGTGATGGGCATTATTATGCATCGGTAGTAGGTTTTGTCGAAACGGAGGTCATGTTGTTTGTCCTACAGGAGATGTGCAAAGTAAGTTGCTTAACTAATCAATTGGTGTTTCCTTCCATAACCTTTTATTTGAAGTAGTCTGGAATGTTAATACCATGATTATGTCATTATTTTCTCATCGGCTTACATGGGATATATGCTGTTGCTGTAATTGGTGGTGAAGTTCAACTGGAATTTTACCATCGAAATACCGATAGTTGATTTTCTAAGTACCGCTTAGATGTGGCACAAGGCTGATAGTATGGGATACACAGTGAGAATCGAACGAAATACCGATAGGGTAGAGATAGATGTGAAACGTTACGTCTGCGGGAAAGACATTTCGTGATGGTAAATGCTACAAATTTTTTGAACATTTTAAATGCGTATAGATAACTTGAATCTAGATATGACTAAACTACTCTATAATTTGGTCTAATCTGATAAAGATAAATCGTGAAAAAGGGATTAAAATATTTCATTGAACTGCCATTTAAACTTTAAGAAAACTGAATGCAAGTCGATATTTATAGCGCTGCCAAAGAAACCTGGTGCAAACGAGTGCGAACTACACAGAACTATCAGCTTAATGAGTCACATTACAAAACTGATTGTCAGAATCCTGATGAATAGATCGAGAAGCAGAATCAGGCCAGAGATAGGGCAGGAATAGTGCGGGTTCGTCAAAGACACTGGAAAAAGGAACGCCATATTCATGATTAGGATGCTCTCTGAAAGGGCATTACAAATGAAGAAAGACTTGTACCTATGCTTCATTGACTACGCGAAAGCATTCGACAAAATACGACAAAGAATTGATGGAGATGCTAGGCAGCCTCGACAATTTCGGGAAAGACATAAGAATAATCAAGAATCTCTACTGGCAGCAAACGGCCTGCATACGGACAGGTAACGACCTCAGTAGATACACAAAGATAGAAAAAGGCGTAAGACAAGGATGTGTCTTTTCACTGGATTTGTTCAACCTATACAGCGAAAATATTTTGAGGACCCTAGATGACACGCCAGGATTTGTTATTGGAAGCCACAACCTGAACAGCATAAGGTATGCGGACGATACAGTGCTGATTGCGAACACGGAAAGGAAACTACAAGACCTCATACATAAAGTAGCAGTGGAGAGTGGCAAGAAGGGACTACAAATAAACTTTAAGAAAACTGAATGCATGGTCATCAGCAAAAGGTGCAACCCAAAATGCCAAATACAGGTGGGGGATAACAGAATCAAGCAAGTACAAAAATTTAAATACCTAGGAAGTGTTCTAACAGGAAATGGAAAGTGCGACACAGAGATCCGAAGGCGAATTGGCATGACAAAGGACGCGTTCCAGAAGCTGAGTAAAGTACTAACACGCAGGAAAATTTCACTAGAAACATAGAAAAGAGTGCTGGATTGCTATGTGATGTTTGGTCTTCAATACGGTAGTGAATGCTGGACAATATAATCGAAAATGAGGACAAAACTGGAAGCAGCGGAAATGTGGTTCTACAGAAGGATGCTGCAGATATCGTGGACTGAGCATGCAAGCAACGATGAGGTGTTGGAAAGAATGGCAACAAAAAGGAAATTAATACTGAGCATCAGGAAGAAACAACTGAAGTTCCTGGGACAGGCAATGAGGAAGGAGAGCTTGGAGAATCTGATACTGACTGGCCAGATAGAAGGAAAGAGAGATAGAGGAAGGCAGCGGATAACATATTTGCAGGGCCTGATCATGTGGATGACGGAACGGGGGTTACCAGGAGTAACAGAAGCAAACATACTAAGAGCCACAAGGGATAGGGAGACATGGAGAACCATGATCGCCTACGTCCTGAAGGGACAGGGCACATAGAAGAAGAAAAAGTCCTACTTACACTTCAACCTGATGTAATGGTTAGTAAGCTTACCCTGCTGAATCAATTACCACAGAATAACGAGTTCGGTCCTCAATGGTTGCCCTTATTCTTTCGACCAGTATATATTTTATTGCATTGTCTAACCGTACTGATGAGCTGTGATACAGCGAAACAGATCTATCTGCGGATGACTATATATATATATATATAGTTATTCGCTCATTCAGTAATGAATTAGAGCACTCTGGCTATTGGGCGTGTATAATGATGATATACACACTAAAAAGACTGCCTCCTTCTACCGAGCGCCCATAGTTCAGAGGCAGAATCGCCGATTGACGCCAACTCAGTCGGGTTTCAATCCTGGGTAAAAAGCAATCAAATGTCTAACCGTACTGATGAGCTGTGATACAGCGAAACAGATATGTCTGCGGATGACTATATATATATATATACGTGTGTGTGGAATATAACTGTTATGGTGAATAACCTGCATGGCATATTGAACTCTTCCGAACTATATATAAGAGGCAGTTCTGCTTTGTAGAACAGAGAGAGAGAGAGAGAGAGAGAGAGAGAGAGAGAGAGAGAGAGAGAGAGAGAATAGAATCTATTCCAGCTTATTTCTAACAGCCGCGCTTACAATTGTTCATTGGTATATGTTTGTAGTACTGTTTTTGTAATATATTTGTTTAACATTGTTCTGTCTTTGTGTTTTTATTTCTGGCCCTAATAGACCACAATAACTTGGTGACGAGGTCACAACAACTTGGCGACGAGGATTCTTACGATCAACGAGGATTTGTACGGACCACGATGATTCTTCTTGAACCAGGATTTTTAAGTACCCTTGAGCACCCCAAAAAGACTGCGTGGAAATTGTCAATATCAGTTTAACATTGGATACACCGAACGAAAAAAAGAATTATTTTCGTTATTTTGTGTTCTACTCAACGGTACTTGTTAATCCAGAAAAGGAAACGAACGAAAAAAAAAAAAAAAAGAAAAAAAAGAAAGTGTAACTAACTTACACTCCTGTTGAACGTGAGCCGTTAAACTACGATAATTCATGTTTTAAAAAAATGCACCCGCGATTCTCTGAGTGAGTTAGAAACTAAAATTATTTTTTTATTCACTTTCAATTATTTGTTATTTTCGTTTTACTGAGTGAGGAAAAATCTAAAGTTTTTTTTTTTGGTTATTCAAATGAAATTTTTCATTTGAATTTTATTTGTATTCGGGTATCTTTAAAAAAAGAAACTTACATACATGGAAAAATATAAATCCACCATGCTCGATTTTCTCAAGTTTCAACTTGAACAGCAAAACTAACGGGAGCTTAAATGACCAGAAAAGCAACTTGAAATTCAAAAACAAACTGAAGTCAGACATCAGAAACTCGAAGAAATTCTTCTTCAAACTCAAAAAGAGCAAAGAAAGTTGCTTAAACTGGAGACAAGTTACAGAAAACGAAAATTCGCTCTCACAAAACACGATCTGGAGCGCAATAGGCACTTTAACATATTCTCCGTCCAAGGATATAACCTTCGACTCTTATTTTAAAAGATTCGAGGATTTATACACCACGGATTGCATAAATCAGTCGGACTCTGCACTGCAGAGCACACTAAATTTGTGAATTATATTTCACGCCGTAAAACAAGCGAATTGAGATTCACTGAAGCGGTTAAACTTCTTACAGAATTTTTAGTCCTAAAACTTCACTCTTTCATAGGAGGTGGAAATACACGAATTTAACCAGAAAATATAGTGAAGATTTCACGACGTTCACGTCGGTCGTGAACAAGCATTGCGACGATTTCCAACTGTCAGAATTGAGTGCAAATAATTTCAAGTGTCTGGTATTTGTTCAGGGATTAGTTTCAGCTAAAGACGCTAAAATTAGACGTAGAGTTCTGAATAAATTGGAAAATGAGCCAAACCTTACTCTCCAACAAATAGCGGAAAACTGTCAGAGATTCGTAAGCGTATGCCAAGATTCGAAAAATATGGAGGAATCTGGCATAGTTAAGAAAAGTACGCCGAAAAAAAAAATACAAATTGATTCTCTCTCTAAACCAAATCACTCACAAAAGAAACGAGACATCTTGCTCCCTAACCCGTAACGACTACTCTTACCGGAATAAGAAATGCTTAAATTGTAGCTGTATCGGGCACAAGAGCTCACATTGTCGAGCGAGAAAAAAGGTTAATAGCTACGTAAGAAACACAAAAGCAGATGAACAAGACGGGTTAAACATTAGGAAGTACGTACAAGTACAAATCCTAAGCAAAAATATTGAAATGTAGTTGGATTCTGGTTCTGATTTAACAATCATAAATCTAAACGCTTGATAAAAATTTGGAAAACGAACCTTACTAAGAACTAATAAAATGGCCAGATCCATGACAATGGAGGAAATCAAGTTTACGGGAGAACTTATTATGACTGTAATATTTCAAGGAAAAACGTTAAAATTAAGAACGTTTGTATTAAAAAATCCAGAAAATTTATTTGGCACCGACTGAATGGAGAACTTTAAATTGTGAGACATGCCAATTAATTCATTTTGCCAAAAACTCGAAAAACTGACCACCGAGGAAAATAATTTAATAAAAAACTAAAAAGAAACATTTCCGAAAGTTTTTTTTTCTTGTGGTTTTGGTCGTTGTAACAATATGATGGCAAAATTCGAGTTAAAAGAGGACATCCAGCCAGTGTTTAAGAAAAAACGTAATGTGCCTTTTGCCTCTTTACCAAAAATAAATGACGAACTCGATAGACTAGAAAAAGCGGTGTCTTGTTGAAAGTTGTGTACATTAAATGGGCTTCACCGACTATCTATGTGAAGTAAAAGTTAAATGACACTTGGGTTTGCGCCGACTTTTCGACGGGTCTTAATGCAGCACTCAAAGACTCATTACTATCATTACTTCGACTGGATGAAATTTTCGCGAAACTAAATGGGAGAATTTTTTTTTTTTCAAAAATCAACCCTAGAGACGTATATCTTCAAATACCGGTGGAGAATGATCGTTCTAAGTTGCTACTTATCAACATTCATTGTTGGTTGTACAAGTTCGAACAACTACCGTACGGGTTAAAGGTTGCGCCGGTAATTTTCCAACAAATGATGGATACTATGCAGAGCGACTTGGACTTTGCGGTTGCATATTTGAACGACATCATAATGATCAGTCAAAATGTAGAACAGCATAAGAAACATGTGCATAAAGTCTTCGAAAGAATTCAGGAGTACGGGTTCAAACTGGAAGAATCAAATGCGAATTCTTTATAGACAAAAAAAAGGATACATCATCGGTAAAAAATGTATAAGACCAGATCCAGAACGGGCAACAGCAATTAAGCACATGCCAGCACCCGAAAATGTATCTACCTTGCAAAGTTATTAGGATTATCAAATTATTATCAGGTATTTATACCGAGTATGCACAACTTACGGGTAAATTTTTTATTGGTTCCCCGAAGACCTTTCCCCCTTCAAATCTTTCCAAAACATTCTTATTTCCGTGCAAATGTAAATGCTGAACTCAAATCGATAATTAATAATAAAACCTACCTTTTTTGAGTTTAACCACCAGGAAAATATCGAACTTCTTGTCGCTGTTTATCTCACCCCGTAACCACGTTTCAAAAATTGTTATTCACTGCAAAATGACTTCACGCGTAGTTTTCCGTTTTTTCAGCCTGTTTACTTCCTTTGTGCAATTACTACGCGATTTGTTTTGTTTCGGAACTCAATTTCCGTTGAAAGTTTTGTGGACTGTAGAATTTTTTTTACTCGCAAAATGAGGAGGAGTAGATAAGGATTATTTTCGCAGTAACGATGTTTTACCGATACATTCACGGTAGACACTTTACTTTGCAGACGGACCATAAACTGTTAATTACAATCTTCGTTCCAGAAAAGGTCTGCCTGTGAATACAGCAAATAGACTGCGCGGATGAGGAACAATTCTTTTAAATTATAATTTCAAAATGCACCTACCGTCTAAAAACACTCGTTCATGTCATCGGACTGTCCAGATTAATCCCGAAACCCAGAGAACCTCTTGAAGATACTGTGATTGCTTCTCTCCGAACAAAAGGAGAATGTAAGACCTCTATCACGCCGACGGACTGTCCAGATTAATCCCGAAACCCAGAGAACCTCTTGAAGATACTGTGATTGCTTCTCTCCGAACAGAAGGAGAATGTAAGACCTCTATCACGCCGACGGACTGTCCAGATTAATCCCGAAACCCAGAGAACCTCTTGAAGATACTGTGATTGCTTCTCTCCGAACAAAAGGAGAATGTAAGACCTCTATCACGCCGACGGACTGTCCAGATTAATCCCGAAACCCAGAGAACCTCTTGAAGATACTGTGATTGCTTCTCTCCGAACAGAAGGAGAATGTAAGACCTCTATCACGCCGACGGACTGTCCAGATTAATCCCGAAACCCAGAGAACCTCTTGAAGATACTGTGATTGCTTCTCTCCGAACAGAAAAAGAATGTAAGACGTCTATAACGCCGACGGACTGTCCAGATTAATCCCGAAACCCAGAGAACCTCTTGAAGATACTGTGATTGCTTCTCTCCGAACAGAAGGAGAATGTAAGACCTCTATCACGCCGACGGACTGTCCAGATTAATCCCGAAACCCAGAGAACCTCTTGAAGATACTGTGATTGCTTCTCTCCGAACAGAAGGAGAATGTAAGACCTCTATCACGCCGACGGACTGTCCAGATTAATCCCGAAACCCAGAGAACCTCTTGAAGATACTGTGATTGCTTCTCTCCAATCAGAAAAAGAATGTAAAATTACGTTGTGCAACTCAGTGAGGGAACTCTCAATAACAAAAAACAAGAAAATGTAAACGATGAGTTTATCAGGCAAACCAAAATCAAAATTCTTGATAAACAATAGACTTCGGATGTTTTTTCTTTATGTGACAAAGTACTGATATATAGTGAGCGAGCAATTCCCACAACATTCCAAAGAAGAATTGTGAAGGACTTCCATGCCGGTCATCCAGGGATTACGGGGGCGTGAAAAGCCTTATGCGCAGTTATGTATCCTGACCAAATATGGATAAGGATGTCGAAAATGTGGTCAAATCTTGTAAAGGCTGTGCCTTGGAAGCGAAAGCACTTCAAATCAAATATAGTCCTTGGCCTAAAACAAACCGACCATAGTCTCGAATTCACGTCGATTTTGCAGGCCCGCTAGACGGATTCTGCTATCTTATAGCAGTAAATGGTTTTTCTAAGTGGCCTGAAGTTCTTAGATGTAGAAATCCCACTACAGAAGTGACAATAAATTTTCTACACGAACTGTTTGCCAGTTTTGGTGTAGTATTGTTTAATCTTAGACAATGGAACATAATTTATGTCCGGCGAATTTAAAAATTTTTGTGAGACCTTCCAGATCAGTCTTATCACGATTGCTCCATATCACCCAAAGTTCAATGGACAAGCCGAGTGCTTCGTTGACACGCTAAAAAAAACTCTGAAGAAAGCTCGGGGCACACTCACAGAAAAAAATCCTTCATGTGTATAGAATAACGGCCTACGACAACACACCTTTATCATTACCCCCAGCCGAGGTAATGTTTACTCGTAAAATCAGGTCTGTGTTCGACAAGCTACTTCCCAAGCAAACATAACCTGGACGAACAAACACGGTACCTACGAAATTTTACCAACCCGGAGTGAAAGCTTTTTTCCGGATGTACCGGGATAATAAATGTTTCTGGCAAATGGGTACAATTAACAAAAGAATAAGAAATATTGTTTATATAATAAAAGATCTTCAGTACACTCACAAACACACTTAAATCAGATCAGAAAACGTCTGTCGGAAAGAGGTCCTCTTGAAAAAAAAAAAGACGTAATAAGTGTCATGTATGATACTTCTGGTACACCAATAACACAAGCGACCCCGGAACAGCGCCGTGTAAATGGAAAAAGGAAAACGAAGGATTTTCTTCAAAAATGAAAAAATATTAAGAATCCAAAAGGAAAAAATATTAAGACTCCTGTGGAGTTAATACTTAGGCGGTGGGTGTTATGGTGACTTACACATATGACACATTGAACTATATTTAAGTAGCAGTTCTGCTTTGTAGTGCACACACACACACACAAACAGAGGGAGAGAGAGAGAGAGAGAGGAGGAGGAGGAGGAGGAGGAGGAGGAGGAGGAATGTATTCCAGTATAACTGACAGCCGCGTTAATAATCATTCATTGTCATATGTTGGTACTTCTGTTTTAGTGATATATTTGCTTAACACTGTTCCGTCTTTGTTTCTTCATTTCAGGCCCCAACGGACCACAATAACTTTGTGACAAGGTCACAACAATAACAAAAGTAGGTTTATACAGAGGCCTCACACGCACACACACATAAACGTAAGTTATATTTAGGCAGTAGATTCTTATCTGAACTAGTTTAATTAACGGCCTGTTTAATTATTTATTATATATTTCGAATTTTTGAATAAGATGTTGAGTATTAGACTCGAAGTTGTACACGCTTGTGAAAATTAATTGAAGCAAAACGAATGTCTTTGCACACTTTCCTTGATCAGGGATACGTCGTTTCTTGGCGTTTTTTTCTCTTCTGACAGCATTTTCCTTTGCGTTTTGGAATGATGAATCCGATATATAAATATATATAAATATATATATATATATATATATATATATATATTTGCCTTTATCACACAACAGTTAAAAGGATTACACCAACAATTACTGCGATCTCTCTGTAAGGTTTGCTAATGTCTTCGTGCAGCGTTACAGTTTTCGTACGCTTTCTTTGGAGTTACGTCCATTGCAGACAAAAGCCGTAAGGCAATCGAGACAATAGTGTCTGTGCTCGATAAAAATCTGATACAATCACGGATGACGCACTATATTTCAAGGCCAAGTAAATGTCATCATACACCCCGAAAATAGAATCATATTTACTGCACACCACAGTAAATGATCTAATTTAAGGAAAAAATAAAAATCGATTACACCCTGGCACATCAGAGGGTTTAAAACTGGCGCTCCGTATGGTGAAAGAAAGAAAACTAAAGCAGTTGTTTCAATTTATTTGTACAAGGGTATAGATAAACTGCCGAAAGTTTTTTCTTTTCTTTTTGTCTTGATCAAATCGCAGTCATTTTCAGTGTGGTAGTTAGAATTTCTTTGTCTACATCCTGGTATATATATATATATATATATATATATATATATATATATATATATTGATCGGAATCCAACAAGTGGATGGAATAACGAAAAAAGAACAAATACGGAACGTATATCAGCTGGATGTGCGTTGTGATGCAGTCTTGGAACGAGTTAGCGGGGAGCCGAGTTCGAATTACAGTCGAATTCCTTTCATTCACTTACGCACCAATACCATTGGGAAAAATATTAATCCGTCTCTTCCCTCCAGCTATGGATTAAAATCAGGACAGATGGGGTTCTTTAGCCTGGGCTGGCAACCAGTCTAACTCAGCGTGTATCACGTATGGCACTTAACTGACTGACTGATCTCAGGCTAATATGTTTCGCTTTTACTAAAGCTTTCTCAGAGACTGATAGAAAATAAGAAAAAACAAAGAGACGGTATATTGGTATGTTGTGATTTTGTAACAGAGAGAGAGAGAGAGAGAGAGAGAGAGAGAGAGAGAGAGAGAGAGAGAGAGTCAAATACATACATTTTAAAGGTTCAAAATTCCTAGCACCTGAAGAAGGCTGAAACGGTCGAAACGGCCGAAACGTTATGTTATTCGTTTTCTTCTTTTTTTAATTTTTATAAAAATTACCATTTTTTTTTCTACTTCTAGTGTGGCAATATTAAATTGAACATGGAAACAAACCAGCGTAATTGTTTACCGGAAGCGAAATTTGATCTAAACAAAAGCTAGGCCGTTATATTTCGGTCATCAGAAAACAGTGGAGGTAAACCAAATAATAATGTTTGATAAAAAGAATTTTGGAGTAGATTGAACATCGAGATGTATCTTGTTTACTAATGGTGAAATCTGAGTTGAGTGCTGTTTAATTTGGGTCATCGGAGAAAGGTGGAAATGAACGAAAATAATTTTTTTGCTAATGGAATCGAAATCGCTTACTAAGCAAAAGGGCCTTTGGAGGTCACATGATTTTTGGCTGTAGCAACAGACACTCATGGTAGCGCATGGAGCGACCTGGCTTATAACCTTCGGTTTTCTATATAAGCGCGTCGTAATGCTGAAGTTGAGAGAGTCGGACGACGACCGTGGTATACGGTCGTGTAATATCGGGTCTCTCCGATGTAGGGGGTTGCTGACAAGTGAGACCAGAACCGTGTGAGCGTACGGGCCACCCATCTTCTCGCTGGAGTAAGGTTGCTGACAATTCGGACGAATCAGCCACCTAACTGAAGACGTCTTTGTATGAAAAAGGAGAGTAAAATATATTTTATATTTTACTTGCATTTGGTCCTATTGTTCAGACGTAGGCCTCATTGCGGATTGTAATTCTTGTTGTTGTGCGGTAACGACGGAAAGAGGAAGAAGAAGATTATAAAATGTTTATGTGAAACTGATATTTTGTGAAGAAATCAAATTGAGGGTTCCCGACAAAGAGATTTATGACTTGAAAAGTTTAAGCGTCGCCCCGAATTTGTTGCGTATTGTTGAAATTTAAAAGTCGCCCAAGGACTTTGAGAAATGTCGTCGTCGTAGCGGTCGAAGTGAAAAACCGATGAGTATATGAAACTTAATGTTCGTCACCAGCCCGGCAATATCAGAATTGCATCAGCCGTCATTTGCACCAGCACCTTTGAAAGGGAGCGTGGTCCCTGCGTTTTTATTTGAGAAGAATTGTCTCCGTCAAAAGAGTCTCGAGAACATTGTCGAAAAGAGTTATATATATCTTCTGAGACGATTTAACAACAAATTAACCATACACACTGTCTCTCTGTCTAGACTCCAGTGTGTGAGTTGTTATGCTAAAAAAACTTTTACTTCTCTAACCTTTTTCTTTTTTTTATTCTTTTCTTGTATATAAAAGACATTAGCAGCGCAACCATCGAACAGTTGTCTGTTTGGCTTTCTACAGACAATATCTTTTTTCTGTCTATTTCTTTTTTCTGTATTCTACGTGTTTAACACCGGCTAACCCAACCGTGTCTACATCTTCAGCTTTCTGGATCAAATAATCACAACGTGGGCAGAAAGCAGACTTAAACAAGTGAACCGGTTGACTGACCTATGCGTGCTCAGGGACCTACGGCCAACCACTTGAGTTCGGTTAAAACAGAATAAATACTTCAACCCGAAGAGGAAGACGCCGGAAGCTAAGGGGCCAGGATGGAAGAGTTAGACCTGGTGCACGTTGACCAGAATAGGACCATGGAGTGGAAGTGTTAAATATACGGTCCCGTGACCAGGATAACAACCCCGGGGACAAAAAGAGTTAAATATATGGTGCCGTAATCACCAGTATTCGACCCGAGGGTCCAGAGTGTTGAAATTTGGGGTTAATACTTATTGATCAGATATGGGTCACGTGTAGTAAATCAATAGATAAATTTTAAATGTATGTGCGTGGAATATTTTAGATTGAAAATGTTATAATATTGTATGTGTATGTTTGTCTAGAAACGCTTGTCTGTTTAGGTGTATGTTGGACGGTAATATTAGTTAATATATGTCTATGTTTTAATACACTTGCTGCATGTATTAAAACAAGCGATATTTTTTTAATATGTCTGTGAAGAATACTTTGGACGTTAACGTGTGCATATGTGTGTTTATGTAGAAACACTTATTTGTCTATGTATATGTTTTACGTTAATTTTAGTTAATATAAGTGTATATGTGTATGTATGTGAAGAAAAGTTTGTAAATGTTTTTTCCGTATAGATCGTTGAAATGTAGTGATGAAATGCAGAGAGATTTTGCGATGATTTTATATTTGGTTGGACATTTTATATTTACATATATCTGAGTGCGTTTTATGAGATGCCGTACCTTCGTAATCACCATTAGACTCATCTAACTCTTTCTTAATCCTCTGTATTTCCTTCAGATTGATACCCAAACACTCTGAAATGTTTATATTAGAGCTTCCGGCATGAATGCCAAGCAATACAGAATGCAGTTTTCTGGCGGAAACAGTTGAGATGTGATGCCATTTTTTTTTCTCAGAAACGGTGCCTAACTGAATCTACTTTACTATATAAACGGCAAAATAAAAAAACAAAGTGACGCGCATGTGCGAAAGTCAAAATATAAAATGGCGACAATTTACCCATAACACAGTCTGTATAAGAACATTACTGATAAAATGTGCCACTTAACACAGACGCTATACAAACACAACCATATATATATATATATATATATATATATAGATAGATAGATATAAACAAACACACACTTATATATATATATATATATATATATATATATATATATATAAATTGCACACACAGGTACATACATGTGTACATAAGTATGAATAATGAAAATAGATATATACAGTGGCCTCATATATATATATATATATATATATCTATATAAATTGCACACACAGGTACATACATGTGTACATGTATATGAATAATGAAAATAGGTATATACAGTGGCCTTATATATCTATCTATCTATCTATATATATATATATATATATATATATATATATATTTAGAAATTGCATATATAGATAAATGTATAAGTGTGTATGAATTATGAAAATAGGTACATACAGCGGTCTCATATATATATATATATATATATATATATATATATGCGCGTGCGTG
The DNA here is from genome assembly GCA_037127315.1 of Ascarosepion bandense. Classification (NCBI taxonomy): domain Eukaryota; kingdom Metazoa; phylum Mollusca; class Cephalopoda; order Sepiida; family Sepiidae; genus Ascarosepion; species Ascarosepion bandense. Next base: position 5,228,484 of record JBBBDQ010000514.1, on the reverse strand, counting down.
TGTGTGTGTGTGTGTGTGTGTGTGTGTGTGTGTGTGTGTGTGTAAGCGTATGTATGTCTGTAAGAAATGCAACACTTAGAAATAAAAAAATGAAATAATTTACTTAAGGAAAAATGTAAATAAATTGACTGCGTGACTTAAAAACAGATGACTACATCCTCTTTCTCATTTTTTTTTCTTTGACTCGTGTCAAACATTATCAGTGTGGCAAAGTGAATACATTGTCATTGCGTGTCTTCCATTAAATACTAAATGGCGACGAAAAGGAGAAAAAAAAAAAAGAAACAGTCAAATCAGAAAACGTGTCAGCAATGGGCGAATTGGTTACTGCAACTGGAGTGTCAGGTGATGTACAAATTACGAGAAGTATTTTGTAAGCACCACTCTTCATATTTTTGCGAGAAAAGAATATTTACATATATTCTGATTTCTCAAGAATAAAATCAACCATCTTAACATCTAGTTGATGTACGTAGTGAGGCCTGTTGGTCGCCAAACGGCGAAATCTAAGTAGAACGAAACCGACATTGTCATTTAAGTGCCATACGGGATACACGCTTAGGTGATCATGTCTCGAAAGAGACATAACTGACTGGGAAGAAGATTTTTTCCGCAGTAGGTTGTCATTACTTTCTAATGTAGACTGGTTGCGAACCTAGGCTATAGAACCTAATCTGTCCTGCTATTTAACCCAAAGCTGGAGGGAGCAGAGACGGATTTATACTTTTCACATGGTTATTTGTAACGAATTCAACTGGAATTCGAACTCGGGTTTCTGATATCTCGTTCCGAGCCGATATCCACTGCACCACAACGCACTTCCGACAAGTTTGAATTCCACAGGAGACTGTTTATGTATGTTTTTATTATTTTCTTAATGATTCCAATACAAGCAAGATGAAAATTGCAAGGGTTTACAAGAAAGAAAGTTCTACGGCTATATCGTGTTGAATGCACCGGTTCCCATCCGATCACCGAAGTTAAGCAACATCGAGCCTGGTCAGTACTTAAATGGGTGACCATTTGGGAATACCAGGTGCTGTAAACGTAAGGACCAAGAATGGTCCACCGGTCCTCCAGGCTTGAAGGCTAACAACCCTGCCCCGTAAAAAAAAAACAAAAAAAAAACAAAAACAGTTTGTTACAGAAAGAGCAACAAAAAGTTGCTGCCCTATGCACCATTGGGTGTGATTGACGATGATGACAGACCAAGAAAGAAAGAATAAGGGAAGAAACGATGATAAAGGAGCCCACACTCGTTCGGTTTGCTGGAAGGAAAGTATGTTTTGCTTTTAATAATTTTACCCCAAGCAAGGCGGAACCGTCACTAGTGATCAGGGGGGGGGGGTTACACTGAAAAAAAATCTTAGTATATACATTAATGAAGAAAGAATAACGGATGAACGGGATTCAAGGACATAGAAAATAACAATTTAAACTTTTGGAGATCGTAGCTGAGTAAAGTACTAACACACTGGATGCTGGATTGCTATGTGATGTCAGTTCTTCAATACGGCAGTGAATGCTGGACAATATCATCGAAAATGAGGACAAAACTGGAAGCAGCGGAAATGTGGTTCTACAGAAGGATGCTGTGGATATCGTGGACTGAGCATACAAGCAACGATGAGGTGTTGGAAAGAATGGCAACAAAAAGGAAATTAATACTGAGCATCAGGAAGAAACAACTGAAGTTCCTGGGACAGGCAATGAGGAAGAAGAGCTTGGAGAACCTGATACTGACTAGCCAGATAGAAGGAAAGAGAGACAGAGGAAGGCAGCGGATAACATATTTGCAGGGCCTGATCAGGTGGATGACGGGACGGGGGTTGCCAGGAGTAACAGGAGCAAACATACTAAGAGCCACAAGGGATAGGGAGACGTGGAGAACCATGATCGCCTACGTCCTGAAGGGACAGGGCACATAGAAGAAGAAGAAGAAGAAGAAGAAGAAGAAGACGCAGCTATCAGGGAAGCAAGTGAACGGTAAGGAATTCCACACGCGGTATGTGCGAGAAAAGAAACTGTTCGAGTAGAAGTTTCGTTTACATTTAAGAATTTTAACGGTAAAATTTGAGACCTAGATGCCAATCTAGAAGTACGTTTAAATTAACGTGTACAGGGGTACCGGGGGAAAAATCATCAGAGCAGTTGCCTTGGAAATAGTTGTAGAGAAGACAGAAAGAAGCCACACCCTGTTGGTGAGAAAGTGACTGAAATAAAGATGCCAGGTCAGGATCGATCAAATTGCATATCCTTCTTTGGATTTTGTCAAGAACCTCTAAATTAATGGCAGGAGGATCCGATCATATATGGCAAGAGTATTGAACGCACGGTAGATTTATAAATGTATATGATCGATTCACCCTTACCGCAGAAAGCAATGGTAACCTACTGCGGGATAATCTTCTGCCCAATCAGTCATATCTCTTTCGAGACATGATCGCCCAAGCGTGTATCACGTATGGCACTTAACTGACTGACTGATGATCGATTCTGACGATAGTAGCTTTCTGGCTCGACACAGTGACCCAAATTTTCTAGTAGTTTCGATGCAGTCGTTAGACTCCAAGTTGGTTGAAAAAGTGAGACCAAGAAGGCGCAATGTGTTGCTGTCTAGGACACTAGCATCAGTCATGCTGATGGCGGGAATTTTACTCTAAGCAAGGCGGAAACGATACTAGTTCGCAGGCGTTTATAGTAAAAGAAAAAAGTGGGCACAGCGGGTATTGAAGAAAGAATAAAAGATAAATGGGATTCAAGAAGACAGATGACAATTGATGTTGCATTTAAACTTTTGGAGACTGTAGCAATCATAGAATCAGGTAAACGTAAGGGAGTTGTACAGGCGGATTGTGCGTGAAAAGAAACTGTTGGAGTAGAAGTGAGAGTTACATTTTCAACAGTAAAAGGGCGGGACCTACGTGCCAACCTAGTCAGTCAGTTAAGTGCCATACGTGATACACGCTTGGGCGATCATGTCTCAAAAGAGACATGACTTACTGGGCAGAAGATTATCCCGCAGTAGGTTGCCATTGTTTTCTGCGGTAGACTGGTTGCCGGCCAAGACTGTAGAACCCAATCTGTCCTGTTATTTAACCCATAACTGGAGGGAATAGACGGATTAATACCTTTCCCAAGGGTATTTGCGTGTAAGTGAATGCAATGAATTCGGCTGGAATTCGAACTCGGCTCCCCGATTTCTCGTTCCGAGCCGATATCCAATGCACCACAACGCACATCCTAGCAGCGCGCTTAAATTTATGTGGGAAAGCAGGGAAAAAAGGGGAAAAATCTCGTCAGAGCAGTTGTCAAATATTTGTAGAAAAGACAGTAGGAAACCACGCCGTATACGCGAGAAAGAACAAACTAAAGAATTAAGGTATGTCTGAGATTTCAAAGAGTACATGTCTATCTATATTTCTGAGATGAGGTAGTATTTACAGTATTTCCCTTATCCGGACTATTGTCCTCATCTTTGTTGACATTTCTACGACGTTTCCACTGTTGTACGCCGCGGCCTTCTTCAGGTTCTCGGAATTTCGAAGCCAACACTTTATTACAATCATTGGGGCATATCATTTTCATCCCTTGCATAGTAGTGCATAGATTGGAATCATGAGTTATCTCCCTTGAACCCTGCAAGTTACTTGTTCACCACTGCTGTAGCCTGGTATTGAACTCACAACTGTTTGTGTCACGACACATGAACTAACCAACATCAGTACGATCTTAAGAAGTGGTTCGACACTTCGCACTATCTCTCTCGAGTAAGACCCCTAACAGAGGAGGACATGACTAAGGATTGTGTGTACTCTATTCAATGCAGTTTTGGAAAGAAATATATAGAAGAGACAGGCTGTCCCCTTAAGGTAAGACTACAAGAACATCGCAAGGCTGTAACACGAGGGGAAATAGAAAAATCAGACGCAGCTGACCACATATGGAGGGAGAAAGGGGATCACCGCCCCCTATGAGATGAAGTTGAAATAATAGATAGAGAACGCCACTGGAAACTACGTAAACTTAAGAAATCAGCACATATGCTAGTCTTTAAAAAGCTCCTAATCGACCAAGCATAGAGATGAACACAAATGGGAACCAGTAATACGGAGTGCCAGAGAAAATTATTAGTGTCCAAAATTGCAATATGAGATCTGGTAAAAATACTAGAGAAAACCATTAACATCAGAAATACTAGAGAAAACCATTACCATAAAAAAATTGCAATATGAACTCTGGTAAAAAAGGGTTACTGGACATTAGGTTTATAAGTCACCAAAATTCAGTTGTTCTTGTCCTTCTTTGACTTGACCCAAAGAGTTGTGAGTTCAATACCAGGCTCAATATGGCAGCGAATATTGAACAATCTTCTCAATGATTAACCAAATACGCAAAGCAATAGAAACAAGGAAAAGTGTACGAGACTGTTACGTGATGTCTCTTCTCCTATATGGCAACAAATGTTGGACAATCTCCTCAAAGATGAATGAATGATTCGAAGCAACAGAAAAAAAGAAAAGAGAACTGGAGTTTCACGTGATATCTGTCCTTCTATATGGCAGAGAATGTTGAACAGTCTCTACAAAGAGAAAGAAGAGACTCGAAGCAACAAAAATGTGGTTCTACAGAACGATGTTGAGGATACCATGGACCAAACAATTGAGCAACAAATAGGTGTTGGAGAGGGTGTGAGAAGGTAACTTATGCCTAACATCAGGAAGAGACAGCTGAAGTTTCTGGGATAGGTGATAAGAAAGAAAAGGTTTGGAGAATCTAATACTCACAGAAGAGAAAATAAATTATGATGTAAATTTTTATAAATTTGTGTAATATTTATGCACTAGACCCTAATCTTTATTCGGTAAAAATTTCATTGCCAATAATGCATTACTTTTTAAGTAATACACATATTTATGTCTTTGTTGTTTCCGTTCCTTATATTATGGCCGCTACTCTCTCTCTCTCTCTCTCTCTCTCTCTCTCTCTCTCTCGCTATATATATATATATATATATATATATATATAGTGTTGTTGAGGTCTTAAATTTTGTTTTTATCGTATACCAATAACTAGCAGGTCTAGACCAGCCTCGTCAAGTGGTAATAAGCAGTCCTATTTTGGCTAATCCGAGATCAACAACTCAACGTTGGTTGAATCGGCCAAAGGTTAGGGAGGTTGACTAGATGCAGCGAGGGTCGTGTTATAAGGTATTAAAAATAAAAAGGCAACTGCAAAACTAGTCATGTAAGGGTTCCTTTTACTCTACGGGATGTTTTGATTGTAAAATTTGAATAAAAACTGAGAAGGATATATAAAGGAAGGATTATTTGTATATATATATATATATATATATATATGTTTGTGTGTGTGTGTGTGTGTGTGTGTGTGTGTGTGTGTGTGTGTGTGTGTGTGTGTGAAGGAACATTATATAAAGGTTATAACTTATATAAATTAACTAACAGTATAGACCGGCGTTGCTCGGATGTCATGAAAGCTTTAAAACTAATGCATGGTCCTGGAGCTCAGACTCTTTGGACGTTGGCACGAAAGACTAAAAAGCAATAGTTGTTTCCAGTTAAAGTGAAACCGTAGACTGAAAGGAAAATGAATGGATGTAAGTCAAATTTTGATTTTCTGGTATCGATATCAAATAAGTTTTTTTCGTCGTAAACTGAATTTTGAAGGCTAAATAAGTCCTCTGATTAAATAGTATCATGGCTGAGACTAAGAACTACAAATATACCTACTTAGAGACAAACCCGAGGCAAAAACTAAAAGAAAAGGGATGAAAAAATACAGACATACAGGCAGATAAACAGACACACACACAAACATCTTGCCTTTTATATATATATATATATATATATATATATATATATATATATATATATATATTATCAATTTTCTGCACTATTGTAAGAATTGCAATCTTGAAACTTCTGAATATCCTTTCTTATTTCTTTTTCTATGAGTGTATCAAATTTGATTAAAATCGGACCACTCCTTCTGTAACCCGATTTTTTCGATTTTCGATTATCGATTTTCGATATTTATAACGAACCTCTCTAATTATCTGTTAAAATAAAAAGCTCGAAGTATACTAGCGGACATATATATATATATATATATATATATATGTGTGTGTGTAAAAATATACTCAGTTATGATCTGAGATTAAGGATTAAGGACAGAATGGTTAAATAAAACAAAGACAAGAGGAAAACTTATTTATTCATAACTTATTTATTTCTGCTAGAAAAACCCGTTTTAAGTTCACGTTTGTACTATTTGACAGTTTCGGCCGTTGCACGCTCCGGCCTTCTTCAGGTGCTAGGAATTTCGAACCCAACCCTTTATTACATATCAATGTGTAGTAATGCCTCGATTGGAAGTCATGAGTTATCTCCCTCTAACTCTGCATGTTACTTGCTCACCAAATATGAACGATATACTTGAAGCAACAGAAACAAAGAAAAGAGAACTGGACAGATATCGCATAACAGTCCAGTTCTCTTTTCTTTGCTTCAAGTTTATCGTTCATATTTAAAGAGATTGTCCAGCATTTACTGCCATATAAAAGGACAGATAATACTATGCAATCAATTATTGTTTTCTTTGTCCAGCGAAATCTTCCCGTATTTCAATACACTGCTTTGCTTTTAAAATGCATTCTATGACAATGCCTTTTCAGATCTTCGTGTCACACTTTTCCTTCTCTGTCAGAACGCTTCACAGGTATTTAAACTCCTGTACCTGTTTGATTTTTGTGGCCGGATATGTAGTTGGCATTTTGGGGTCCTTATTTTGCTGATGATCATGTATTCGGTTTTCTTGAATTTTATGTTTAGCCCTTTCTTCTCATATTCCCTCATGAAGTAAAAAAAAAAAATTGACAAAATCATTTGATAATATATTGCTAGCTATTATTGAGAAGAAAGATGAATATATTAAGATGTAAGTGCTTCAAAGACTTTAATTATTCTATTACACAGGTCAACACGATTTTTGGTGCCACAAAACAAAACACGGTTTTTCTCTACTTCTATAGGGCTAATTCCGAAACTGACCTTAGATTTTCATGCTTAGTTACCGTTTTTCCTGTACCGATATTGCTCATTTCTGGAAAAAAAAGATCAATTTACGATCTTGGCCTATTGAAACATTTTTTTTTAATCGTATCACCCCGAGCAAGGCGGCAACGCCACTGATGTGCAGGGAGCTACGTCATAGTGAAAAGATTGGAAAAGAGAAAGCCGGAAACCACATCCTAAACAGGGAACAAGGGATGAGCCTCTTAACCTGTTCAATAGACATGGGTGGAGTGTGAACCGGGCGATAGATAGATCTCGGTCGTAGAAACCCATAAATTTTCAGGTAGGTCGAGTAACTTGAAATATTTTTTTATTTATTTTTTTTAATCATTTCACCCCGAACAAGGCAGAAACGCCACTGATGTGCAGGGGGCTACATAAATGTAAAAAAGATTAATTAGAAAAGAGTGAGGAGTACAAACTAGTTAGAAAGGAACAATAGAAAGCTGAGAAAGCAGGTGCGATGACAGATACATAGGTGGAGAGAAAGGGAAGATTATACTGGAGTGGGGAGAGAGCTAGAGTCCAGTGGTTAGTAGATGAGTATTGACTTTGCATTTAAATTTCTGGAGGTTGTAGCCGTCAGGAAAGCAAGAATACGGGAGCGAGTTCCACAGGCGGGAAGTGCGAGAGAAGAAGCTGCAGGAGTAGAATTGTCGTCTGCATTTGGCTAACCTGACTGTGAATGGGTGGGACCCAGTTGCCAGTCTGGTTGCACGAGTAAACACCTTTTGAGGAGGCATCAGTGACTTAAGTTCGTCTGAGCAGAAGCCATGAAAGTATTTATAGAACAGACAAAGGGAGGCCACATTTCGACGATGGGGAAGTGGCTGTAGTCGAGCCGCCAGATCAGTACCTATCACATTACAGACTCTCCTTTGGAGCCTGTCAAGAACACTGAGGAGAACGGCAGGGGCACCTGACCATAAATGGCAGCAGTACTCCATGCACGGACGGATGGTTGACTTGTATATATGCAGGATGGATTCAGGCGGAAAAAACATCCTGGATCGACATAGTGACCCAACCTTAAATATACTATTTTTATAAGAAAAAAGTACTTTTGAGTAAAACAATTACCGAATTTTTCCAATTTATTGCCCAAGTCCCAATTAACTGATATACTTTATCAGTAATACATATTATCATTAAAAGGTTAATATGTATATTAACTTTCATTTTTCACATAGCCATCTAAAACAATTTCCAGATAACTTCAGCGATGTGAGTGACGAGTAAGGAAAACGATTCCATCAGAATATCAAAACAATGGAAGAGCGCCAGCAGGGACGATGGAACAAACGAATGATTGCTGATTACTGCTGGTATATCAAAAGGGATTTAAATAACATTGAACATGGCAGATAATCAAGAAAGAGAAAATTTTTACGATAATTCTTATGCTTACGAAGGTTTTATATCTGCTGTATGATCTTACTTTGAGAAATATTGTCATCGGTCAATGTCACATATACAGAAAACAAATGAATTTTTTTCCCAAAATGAGGCAGTTCCGTACAGAGAAAGTGTAGCTAACCAAGATAAAAAAAAAGAAGGGAGTTTTCAGATTCAGCGGTCTCAGTCAGTCAGTTAAGTGCCATACATGATACACGCTTGGGCGATCATGTCTCTAAAGAGACAAGACTGACTGGGCAGAAGATTATCCCGCAGTAGGTTGCCATTGTTTTCTGCGGTAGACTGGTTGCCGGCCAAGACTGTAGAACCCAATCTGTCCTGCTATTTAACCCATAACTGGAAGGAAGAGACGGATTAATACCTTTCCCAAGGGTATTTGCGCGTCAGTGAATATGATGGATTCAACTGGAATTCGAACTCGACTCCCCGGTTTCTCGTTCCGAGCCGATATCCACTGCATCACATCTGGACAATCTTTGAAATTTTTCTTTGACCCAAGATATAGGCGTTGACCAATTGTTGATCTTATTATCTTGTCATTGAAGTCAAAAGTGATTTTATCGTTTTGCATAAAAACTTCAAACTGCGGTTTTTATAATAAATCAAATAACTTTAAGAAAACATGTTGAAACCACACAAACAATTAGCTTAGTCTTTGGTTCGATGGCTAAATTAATTGTTTAAGATTTGACAAAAAACATTCAAAGCAAATTGAGGTTGATATGATTTGCATAACAACTGTAGACGGACTACATTACGACTCCGAATTTTCCATTATTGATATATAAGAAAAAAATATTCCACGCATTAAAATCGTCACATTGACAAATCACGAACTGAAAATCATTGGGTATTTTTTGTTCAAGTAAACAATTCCGTCAACTCCAAGCGATAGTCTCGCTCAGAAGCTGTTTCTTTCTTTATCAATACCGGAATGTGCTTTGTATTCGGCTGTCTGCTTGTATTGTACGGATAACAATTGGCATTGACAGTCTAAATTTCACCAATAAAAAGAAAAGCCAATATTTTTAATGCAAAGAAATTCTTAACTTTCGTGTTTGCCGAAATTATCCGGTAAGGACGAAGTTTTAAAGGAAAAAAGTAAAACAATAAATAAATAGGCAAACGATAATCATAGCAAAAAAAAAGAAAAAATAGCGAAAAGAAAAAAAATCTGCGAAAACAGCAAAGAAAAAAAAAAGAAAACATCAGCAAAAATGAAAAATAGTAAAAAGCAAACACAGCAAAGAAACAACTAAAAACAAAAACAGCAAAATGCAAAAAGAAAAAACAGCAAAATGTCAAAAAAAGCAACATAATACAAGAACCAAAAAAAGATCAAAAAACCAAAAAAGCAAATAAAAAAATAAAATAAAAGCAAAAATAGCAAAACAACAAACTGCAAAAAACAAAAGGCAACAAAAAATGAAATTACAGCATAAAACAAAAAAGCCATTGAGATATATTATTTTGTTATGAATGTCTGTCAGTGATTCGGCAAGAACACATTTAAATATACCTGTATTTATGAATAAACGTCTATATATAATTTTTAAACATATACTGCTAAATATAAGAGACAGTGAATGTCTATTATGTTTAATCATGAGCCTTTCTAAACATCGTATTTTGGCCTTAATTTCAGATGAAAATAAACAAAGATTCTCCAACATTTGGATAATTTTTTTATTAAGTTGGTTTTAAGCTTTCGGCTCACATGAATCATCTTCAGAGAGGTTAAAAGTACGTTAGCACAAAAACATCCACCATCAGCGACAATTTTATCTTGTGTTGATATAAAACTTTGCTAAGCAACGATAACACTTACCAAAAATAGCAAACGCAGTTCGTAAATTTGTAATGCGGTTCTATGACGTTACACCGCGTGAGAGCTCGAAATGTCAACACAAGATAAAATCGTCGCCAATATGCGATGTTTAGAACGGCTCATGATTAAACATAATAGACATTCATTGTCTCTTATATTTAACAGTATATGTTTAGAAAATTATCTGCTGCCTCAATACACCATATATATATATATATATATATATATATATATATATATATATATGTTACGGAAATTAACGAGTTTTAACGAAACTTGGTTATAAACAAACGACGATTTAAAATTAATTGTTTAAGCATAATTTTTTATCGATACTCGTATTTAAGTAGATATTCTGTTTTTTAATTAAAGAGTATTATATATTTATAACTACTGGCCTGATTATTTACGATAAATTTTTATTACGAAAATGTGTGTCATATAATGTGATATATATATATATATATATATATATATATATATATATATATATATATATATATGATGTGGATGTTTTTGTGCTAACAAGCGTTTTTCTCAGAAGTGTTGATAACACGTACATACTTAAACAAGAAAATAAACAGAAACTAAAAATCCTCGAAGCAATCTACATTAAAAATTTAAACCTGGTTTGAATACAATCAATTTTGATATTTCCAATAACGTACTCAAATGCCTGTAATCAGACCAGGGACCACAACGCCACTATTTTGTCACTGTCTTCGGCCATCCGCCATAGTAGGGATGGACTTATATTTTCAATTTAATTCTTTTTATTGTTAATAACTTAAATGTTCTATGTTTACTGTTTGTTAATATTTACTCTTTGATAATGGCTTATGTGAGCCGAAAGCTTACACCCGATAAAAAAATCAACAATTACTGTGATTTTTTGTTGTCTTTCAACGATACCACCATCAAGTATATCAGACGGTATGAACGGATCCTACACAAATTTAATAGACAAAACTTGTCAATATTATTCAATGAAATCTGCATTAATGAAAAAATGCTGCCAAAATACACACAATATATATATATATATATATATATATATATATATATATCGAAAATGTGATATAAATATATAATACTGTTTAATTAAAAAATAGAATATCTACTTAAATACGAGTATCGATAAAAAATAATGTTCAAACAATTCATTTCAAATATATATATATATATATACAAATGAATAAGGAACGAAGAAAATATTTGCAACTGTCAAAACATCAATATAAAACAGTGCTCAATATAAAGATAGAGCAATGAATATTTATTATAAATTATACATTAGAACATGTACAAACTAAAAGCTACTAGAAAATTGTACATTTTGTTTCGACATTGAAAGAACAATGTCTCATCAGGTACTTCATGATGGTTCATGATTAGATGTAAGGCACGGCACGAACTGCTAATAGCCTAAGTGAAAGATGTAATCTATGTATAACAAAAAAAAAAAAAATGGGAATAGCATATCCTATTCCCAATTATGCTATTCCCAACATATTCACTAATTATGCTATTCCCAAACAAAAACGAACTATTGAATGAAAGAACGGAAATTATGACAAAGTGTAACCATACTAAAAAATACCTATTAGGTTCATACAGCCATGGATGAAAATGTCATAATTCCTTGTAATTTTAAAAATTGCGCATTCAAAATTTCCCTGCCACATGAGCGTTAAAACCCCCCCAAAAATGACCGTTACGTGAGTGGTCTTAAAAAAAAAACTGTAAACGGTAAAATCACTCACTGAAGATCGCCTGAAGACTCCACTGATGGTAGAAATCTAGGTCGCGTAATAATTCGTTTACAAATAGAAAATATTTAGAAGTTCTACGACATAATTGTATTGAACAATTTTTAATACAAATGTGCACTGGTCTAATCTTATTATGACCAGAAACTAAGTAATTAAACAGTGAATATATATATATATATATATATTATTGATTAATCTGTTGTTGCTTGATACTATTACGTTTATATATATATATATATATATATATATGACTGATTAATTTCATTGCTGAGCAACATATCAAATATTTATGGCTCATTTAATGACGAAATTTAAGTTTCTTGATAGTTTGACGTAATAAGGATATGATATATATTATTCATTATATATATATATATATATATATATATATATATATATATATATAGAGATAGAGAGAGAGAGATAGATTGCAAATATGTGCATGTATTTAATACATACACACTCACATACAAACGCGCGTGCGCACACACATATACGGATATAGACGTTATTTGGTTCCAGTGAACTGCGCTAATGAGTTGGGAGTTCAATACCCGGCTATAGCAGTAGTGAACAAGCAACTTCGAGTTTTGAGTTAAAAGCATCCAGTAGTGACATCGCACATGGAAAGAGAATAATATACCTCAGTGATTGAAATAAAGGGTTCGGTTCAAAATGTTAGCAGCTGAAAAACTTAGCCGAGCAGAGAAGGTATTTAAATAATAGCGGCGTCAAGGGAAAAATCGTCATTTTGATATTACTGTTGACATGAAGATCTATGTTTGCCAAAATTGCTTCATTTCGTAATCTCAGACAACATCAAGAAGCCCAAAGACTATATAAACGGAAACAGCACGAAAAAAAAAAAAAGGTGAAGATCGTAGTTAGAAAATATATGAATTAACAAAAATACTTTATTTCTTAACATTTCATTCTTCTGGTTATAATGACATGTCTCTCTGAGGACATGTGTCCTTCATGTCAGTATCACGAAGAACATAGCCTTGACATGAAGCTATAGAGCATCACATTCATATTTGACAACGTCCACAAGTTCGTAGGTTAAACCAAAATCAAACTTAAGAGATTCATTCTTACCATCTATCAATCTTAAACTATAGCTTTCTCTTGTGAAAAGGTAGTCGACATTCGAAGACATTGGACAAGTGAAAGACTTCAATCAGTTCCAAAACAAAGCAAAAACAGAAAAAAACAATGAGAACCCCATCAAGGTTCAGCAATTTTGCCATGCCGAAGGAAAGTTATACTTGGAGTTTGTGGTTTGGAAGAATGCGATTTTTGGTTAGGAAAAAGTGACTGTGTCATTTTTGAGACAATGATTAGACAAGATGGTTGAAGATGTGTTGCGGTGTTAAGGCTTCGAAGCCACATGCTGAAGAGATGGAAGGTCGACGGACAGTGAGAATCTCGGAGTCGGGAGATTTTGAAATATGTCAGATGTTATCAGAGGGCGGCAAAGGTTCCTTATCGTCAGTGGAGGCAAAGTGCATAAAAGAAAAATGGTGGAAAAGAAATCGTGAGATTGGAAGAAAAAGATGGAAGATAAAAAATAATTCGTATCTATCAGTTTTCATATCTTGTCGTAAATCTCTCTTTTTCAGTATCACTCATTCGCGTCAACTGTTTTTATCTAATTCCGTTCATATCTATCTATCTATCTATCTATCTATCTATCTATCTATCTATCTATCTATCTATCTATCTATCTATCTATCTAGTTCACTTCATATCTATCTATCTATCTATCTATCTATCTATCTATCTATCTATCTATCTATCTATCTAGTTCAAGTCATATCTATCTATGCAGTTCACTTCATATGTATGTATGTATGTATGTATGTATGTATGTATCTATCTATCTATCTATCTATCTAGTTCACTTCATATCTATCTATCTATCTATCTATCTATCTATCTATCTATCTATCTATCTATCTAGTTCACTTCATATCTATCTATCTATCTATCTATCTATCTATCTATCTATCAGTTCCAGATTATCTATCTATCTATCTATCTATCTATCTATCTATCTATCTATCTATCTATCAGTTCCAGATTATCTATCTATCTATCTATCTATCTATCTATCTATCTATCTATCTATCTATCTATCAGTTCCAGATTATCTATCTATCTATCTATCTATCTATCAGTTCCAGATTATTCTATCTATCTATCTATCTATCTATCTATCTATCTATCTATCTATCTATCTATCTAGTTCAAGTCATATCTATCTATGCAGTTCACTTCATATGTATGTATGTATGTATGTATGTATGTATGTATCTATCTATCTATCTATCTATCTCTCTATCTAGTTCACTTCATATCTATCTATCTATCTATCTATCTATCTATCTATCTATCTATCTATCTATCTAGTTCACTTCATATCTATCTATCTATCTATCTATCTATCTATCTATCTATCTATCTATCAGTTCCAGATTATCTATCTATCTATCTATCTATCTATCTATCTATCTATCTATCTATCTATCATATCAGTTCCAGATTATCTATCTATCTATCTATCTATCTATCTATCTATCTATCTATCTATCTATCATATCAGTTCCAGATTATCTATCTATCTATCTATCTATCAGTTCCAGATTATCTATCTATCTATCTATCTATCTATCTATCTATCTATCTATCTATCTATCTATCTATCTAGTTCAAGTCATATCTATCTATGCAGTTCACTTCATATGTATGTATGTATGTATGTATGTATGTATGTATCTATCTATCTATCTATCTATCTATCTCTCTATCTAGTTCACTTCATATCTATCTATCTATCTATCTATCTATCTATCTATCTATCTAGTTCACGTCATATCTATCTATCTATGCAGTTCACTTCATATGTATGTATGTATGTATGTATATATCTATCTATCTAGTTCACTTCATATCTATCTATCTATCTATCTATCTATCTATCTATCTATCTATCTATCTATCTATCTATCTATCTAGTTCACTTCATATCTATCTATCTATCTATCTATCTATCTATCTATCTATCTATCTATCTCATTCTACATATAATGCGCATATCGATGTAATGGTAAACACGCGGTAAATAACTATAAGATAAAAGGCTGATATGTCGATTGAGTATTTGTCCGGCCTGGGAAAGACAGGTAAACTGAATATTTTATGCGCACCTTTCCGGTTTTTTTTGTTTTGTTTTTTTGTTCCAAATTCTTATTTTTATTTCCGTGCTTATTTTCTTAAACTTTGTTTTTCAACTTTAATCTCGTGGGCGATAAAAATGTCGGGAAACTTGAAAGCGAAAATAAATTTGCTGATTGCATGGAGCTGGTCACTTTGACGGGAGAATATATTGCATTTTTTTTTTCACACGGATTTTTGAAATTTTGCCTGGCATTCGCTACATAAATGGACCTCGTACCTAGATACCGCAACTCTCAAATTATTCAGTGAATTTAACACAATAACTGGTTACAAATTCTAACCGGTGATGATTTCATGGTTTTCCCCTTTTAAAATTCTGATGAATGTTAATTCTTAAGTTCTGCACATATACAAATCTACCATCCGCCCGTGTATTGAATATTGCTGCCATATCTGGTCGGGTGCCCCTGCTGCTCTCCTTGGGCTTCTTGACAAAATACAAAGGAGGATCTGTAACGTGGTTGATACTGACTTGGCAGACCGGCTGCAGCCGCTCTCACACCGGTGTGATGTGGCTTCCCTGTGCCTCTTCTACAAGTACTTTCATGGCTTCTGCTCCGATGAGCTTAGATCACTAGTGCCGCCTAAGCACGAATTTACACGAGATATTAGATTAGCAACTAGGTCCCACCCTTTTACAGTTAAACAAATAAGATGTAACCGTAAATTCTACTCCAACAGCTTCTTTTCTCGCGCTTCCCGCCTGTGGAACTCTCTTCCACAAGTCTGCTTTCCCGACAGTTACAATCTCCAGGTGTTTAAATGTAGGGTCAATAGACACCTCCTATCACACTAACTCCCAACTATTCTCACAACACTCTCATCTACCCAACCCTCATTCTCGGTATCCTTACCCGCCTATCACCCACCCTCTGTCATTTCCTATATTTAATCAGCCTTTCTCCACTCTACGTAGCCCCCTGCACAGTAGTGGCAGTGACATGCCTTGCTCGGGGTGAAACGCTTATAAAAAATTAAAAAAAATACGCTCACGGAGAGATCTTCGCCTATAAAATATCCCTAGAAATTCCCCGATTGCATCGTTAAATATTTGAATTTGAGAGCTAGAAAGACCTTTGAAAATTTAAGTTTTTCTATTTTAATTTTTTGATGAATTAATGATTGAATAAATTTTTTATGAGTTCTGTGACAAAAAAATATCTGTAGAAATTCTCCTTTTGCATTGTTAAATATTTGAGCATAACAACAGTAACAAAACTAGAAAGACTAGTGAGAATTTCAGAATAATAACAATAATAATAAATATGAATGGTAGTCTTTATTTTAAGAAGTGGGTACAAATAAACTAATCAGATTCACAACCCTATCATACATTACAATTTGTTCATTCACCACAAGAACTCGTCCATTTTTCATATACCACATATTCACAGGGAGACCCAAAAGAAAGGAAAAACCCATGACATAAAAATTTAGTTTTATACATTTTTTATTATGAATGACTGTAAAACACTTCCCACTTTATAGGCAGCCGGCTTTCTTTTTTCCAATCTTTTCACTTTCTTTTTTGCTTATTTTTTTAATTGGAGTAGATAGACTAAACTATCGCCCGGTTCACACTCCACCCACGTCTATTGAACAGGTGTAGAGGCTCATTCCTTGTTCCCTGTTTAGGATGTGGTTTCCGGTTTTCTCTTTTCTAATCTTTTCACTTTCCTTTTTTGCTTATTTTGTTTTTTATTTTTTATTTTATTCTATTTTATTTTTTTATGTTTTTTTTTTGTTTTTCAATTGGAGTAGATAGACTAAACTATCGCCCGGTTCAGACTCCACCCACCTCTATTGAACAGGTGTAGAGGCTCATCCCCTGTTCCCTGTTTAGGATGTGGTTTCCCGTTTTCTCTTTTCCAATCATTTCACTTTCTTTTTTGCTTATTTTTTATTTATTTATTTTTGTTCTTCAATTGGAGTAGATAGACTGAACTATCGCCCGGTTCACACTCCACCCACGTCTATTGAACAGGTGTAGACGCTCATCCCTTGTTCCCTGTTTAGGATGTGGTTTCCGGTTTTCTCTTTTCCAATCTTTTCACTCTTACGTAGCCGCCTGCACACCAGTGGCCTTACCGCCTTACTTGAGGTGATGTGATTAAAAAAAAAAAAAAAAAATTAAACGATCTGAAATTGACAATTTTCCATTTCATTAAAACAGCAGTTAAACACTTCTATCTCCCTTTCTTTCTTTCTTTCTTTCTTTCTTTCCAGGTAAATTTATATGAAAGTCAAAGAAAAGAATAAAAACAATAACAACAACGATGAACTAGAAAAACCCATGACAATTTAACAGTTTTCCAATTTGAATTTTCTGATGAATCGTAATTCTCAAGTTAATGATTGAATAAGCTTATGGCGAGTTCTACGATAATAAAATATCCGTAGAAATTCCCTTATCGCACCGTTAAATATTTGAGCTTAACAACATTAACAAACCTAGAAAAAAAACCGTGAAAATTTCACGGTTTTTCCTATTTGAATTTACTGCCGAATATTAATTCTTCAGTTAATAATTGAATAAGCTCTTCGCGGGTTGTACGAAAACAAAATATTCGTAAAAATTCCTATATCGTTAAATATTTGTGCTTATCACCTTTAATAAAACGAGCAAGACCTGTAATAATTTCCCTTTTTTCCTATTTGAATTTTCTGATGAATCGCATATTTAAATTTGACAGCTTTAACAAAACAAGAAAGACCCCTGATAATTTCACGGTTTCCTATGTAGGGGCCTTGGTGATGCTTGTTATTTTGGCCTTGTGCCAAACACAACCGAAGTCTCCACAATTTAAATATCAGAAGATTGAAGGTTGGATGTTGAAATGTGGAAGGATAAAATATTTCGTTTCTACATTAAAGTAAAAGTTTATTAACAGAATAACAAAATTGTAAGAAGAAAAATATCGCCCGGTTCACACTCCACCCACGTCTATTGAACAGGTGAAGAGGCTCATCCCTTGTTCCCTGTTTAGGATGTGGTTTCCGGTTTTCTCTTTTCCATTCTTTTACCCATACGTAGCCCCCTGCGCATCAGTGGCGTTATCGCCTTGCTTGGGGTGATATGATTAAAAAAAAACCAAAAAACAATAACATATTTGTTAGAAGTTCATAGAGAAAATGAATGTAGATTTGTAGTTAAAATTGTTCAAAGAGAAATGTAAGTATTTAAAATGTTCCACAGAAGTTTAGAGTTCATGGTTGATAGTAGCAGAATGTAATGTCTTATGTTCCTTTCTTTTTTTGGTAGGTTTGTGACAGGTTAAGAAAGAAAATGAAAAAAAAAAAGAAATTTTACTTAACGCAGAATTCGGAGCGTCCTGTTTTTGTTGCTGTTTTATTTGAAAGAAGAGGTAGAATGAATATATATCGACGCGACATGATTTCAACTTGAAGTTTCTTCCTTACATTGCGACGAGATGCTATCAGATAGCGCCCTCATTCTGACTTATTTTGACCGGTCACCAAACGGTGTTTAAATAGTGAAATTTATAATGTGGCCGGTTTCAGCAAGCATTTTCATTCTTTAGGTGTGAAAAAATAAAATTTGACTCACGTCATATATGAATTTTCTATTTTCTATCCAATCAGGATCCAGAATTTCACTTTTCACACTGACTTTTGAAATTTTTCTTGGTCTAGGTTTTTCCAAACTGCTTTTGTCGTTTGGATCCGATTTTGCGGGTGTGCAATTTTACTTTGTTTTAGTTAACTGTTGGATTTTTTTTTTAATCATGTCACCCCAAGCAAGGCATTCCACTGCCACTATAGCGCAGGGGGTTACATAAAGCGATTAGGTATAGGAAATGTCAGAAGGAGGGTGATAGACGAGTTAGGATGTACATAAGGAGAGAGTTGGAGAGAATGAGTGTGAATTAGTGTGTTAGGAGGTGTCTATTGACCCTACATTTAAACTCTTGGAGGTTGTTGCCGTCGGGGAAGTAAGCATGCGGAAGGGAATTCCACAGGCGGGAAGTGCGAGAAAAGAAGCTGTTGGAGTAGAAATTGCGGTTACATTTCATCGGTTTCACTGTAAAAGGGTGGGACCTAGTTGCCAATCTAGGATAGAATTTGTATCCTATACCTATTTGAATTTTCTGATGAATCTTAATTCTTCACTTAATGATTGTATAAGAACGTCAGTCAGTTAATTGCCATACGTGAAACACGCTTGGGCGATCATGTCTCGAAAGAGACACGACTGACTGTGCAGAAGATTATCCCGCAGTAGGTTGCCATTGCTTTCTGCGGTAGACTGGTTGCCAGCCAAGGCTATAGAACCCAATCTGTCCTGTAATTTAACCAATAACTGGAAGGAATAGACTGATTAATACCTTTCCCAAGGGTATTTGCGCGTAAGTGAATGCAAGGAATTCAACCGGAATTCGAACTCGGCTCCCCGATTTCTCCTTCCGAGACGTTATCCACTTCACCACAACGCACATATTTATTTCAAGAAGTGGGTAAAAGTAAAAAGATTTCTGATTGACCACTTTTTCCATTTTACTGAAACAAACGTTAAAGGTTTTTATCTTTCTTTTTGCTTTCATTTTTTACTTAAACGAAGTAGTTTCTTTCCACATGTTTCCACGCGATTAAAACGGCATTGGCAGGACATAACGGTCGTGCGAACTAAGAAGGGAAGCACATTTCTAATGGGATATAAGGAAACCCCACTTCTTTTTATCTAAATATACATTGATCTGATAGTTATCGTTAGTTAACAAGATGGAGATGCTTATTTTAATTCTTTTCTGTGTATAACATACACTTTTTACCCACCATTTGCGTCCTATTGAACATATAAAATAAGGGTATAAAATAAGGGTATAAGAAAAATTACAGCAAAACGCCGAAAATTTATTTGAAAAAATTTAAACAAAAGTTTAAAAAATTAAGCAAAGATTCCAAGATCTTATAAATATTTACATTATTTACATTGTTCAGACTGTTAACCTCATCATTGCCATATTTACGACGTTTCAATTTTTTGTACACCCCGGCTTTATTTAGGATCTGTGGATGTGCGTTGTGGTGCATTGGATATCGACTCGTAACGAGAAATCGGGGAGCCGAGTTTGAATTCCAGCTGAATTCCTTGCATTCACTTACGCGCAAATACCCTTGGGAAAGGTATTAATCCGTCTATTCCTTCCAGTTATGGGTTAAATAACATGAAAGATTGGGTTCTATAGCCTTGGTCGGCAACCAATCTACCTAAGAAAGCAATGGCAACCGACTTCGAAATAATCTTCTGCCCAGTCAGTCATGTCTCTTTCGAGACATGATCGCCCAAGCGTGTATCACGTATGGCACTTAACTGACTGACTGACTATATTTCTGAGATGAGGTATTTTAATTATTTAAACTATTTACATTGTTCGGACTGTTATCCTCATCTTTGTTGTCATATTCACGACGATTCTCCTATGCCAACCAAACATAGAAATGAATGCATTACGGAAACCAGTAATTCGGAGTGCTAGAGAAAATTAATTACAAACATCAAGATTGTAATATGAACTCTGGTAAAAAATGTGTACTGAGTCATTAGATTTATAATTCCCCAAAATTCATACACTGATGTCCTCAAGGACACATGGCTAAATGTGAGTTTACTACCTGGCTAGAGCAGTGGTAAGCAAAACTTTAGAGTTGACTTAAATGCCACTTCTGGATAACTAAAACATTCGGAAGTAGCATGATTCATGAAACGAGAACAAACTAAATTCCATATCACCTGAAGAAGATTAGAGCGCTGTGAATATGTCGACAAAGATGAGGACAGCAGTCAGAACAATGAAAATAGTGTGAATAATTACAATACTTCATCTCAGAAACATAGACAGATTCTGAAGAAGGCCGGTACGTATGACGGCAGAAATATCGTGAATATGACAACAATGATGAAAACAACAGCCCGAACAATCTAAATTAGGTACCACAAGTAATTCCAGTAAGCAAAGTACACTGATGTATTTTAAACCGAAATTATATTGATTGGAATCTAACATTTTTTTTATTAAAAAAAAAATCAATTCACCACCATTTTGATTGATCGACACATTTCGTAAACAGCCAAATTACAGTTTTAAAAATCTTGCAAAAATAAAATATACGTCGCTGACACGTTATTAAGTCAATTTTTTAAATTTAAACTTACCTTATTCTGATTTTTAAAAAGTATTACTTGCTTACTGCCCAAATTTTACGATAAAAGCTTTTCTTAAGCACGGTAGTTTTCTTATCAGTCATTGGAGGTGACAAATGATTTATTGACATATTCCGGCTGTCGAAAACGAGAAGTATGGCGACAAACGTGCGAATATTGTATCTAGCTAAAATGGTAAAATTTTCAAATTTTAATTTCTTTTTTTTTAAATTTTTAACTACATAGTAAAATTAAAAATTTAACATAATATTTTCAGCAATTATATAATATTTTATAGAATTTTAGTTTAGCTTTATAGCCAGACATTTGAATATGCTTCCTGAATAAATAAAAATTCAAAAATATACATTTCTTTTCAAATAATTTTACTATTTAATAAGAAAAAATGAAATTAAAATAATGAGTTGAAAGTGCGGGTTTCTGTGCTTTTCCATGTAAGGGGAATAATCCAAAACGCTTGCTAACTTCTAAAATCTATATGAGCCCTATGAAAACCTATGACCCCAATGGAACATCGGACTTAATAAAAATGAACATATTTACACACACACAAAAAAATTATTATTTTAAAAATATGATTGGTGAACGATTTTTATTAAACTTTTCAATTTTCGATAGGCAATATAATCATCAATTCTTAACTAAAAAATCTAACCGCAACAGTTCTTTTAAAGATTTTAAAATATTTTTAGAACTTTATACATCATTATAATAACAAAAAAAAAAATAATTCTTTTAAAATTTCATTAGTGATCGAAACTCTGTTTTCTTCCGACTGTAATGTCCTTAATTTTTATTATTTATTCAAGCAATTAAAAGTTTATCAAATTAAATAATACTAGAGTTTTATTGCATTTTTTATTTTACTCTTCGTAGCTGATTTTCGGATACTGTTGCAAAATTTAAAATTAAAAAATAGATGATTCATATTCCCCAATGTGTCCTGCGTTTAACTAATAAAATAATAGATTCCAAGAAATTAAAATTTATTAAAATTTCATGGATTTACGTGAAGGGAGGGGTGGTAACAGGGGTTAAAAAACAAAATATTTTTACCAAGATTTTAAAAAAATATTGATTTAAAAATGATTTCATTCATTTGTGAATGAGTACTGAAAGTTTCATTAAAATCCGACAATTATTTGAAAGTTTCATTAAAATCCGAAAATTATTTGAAAGTTTCATTAAAATCCGACAATTATTTGATTCATATTTCCAAATTTAAGTTTTTTTTCACCGAAAAAAGTGGTTCATGTAATCATTACGTGATCCATTGTAAACAGTCGTAACTTTATCTTGTTCTGCTAACTCTAATCAAAACAAAATTTTCTGCCAAAATTTCAAACATGTTAGAAGGGATAAAAAGAAATTTAAAAAATAAATAAAAATTACTTTGATTTTTTCCTCTTAATAATATAATAAACATTTTGATGGAAAAAGTTCGTTTTATTAAGTTTTGGACCTTTTTATTCATGCTGTTTTTTATTTTTATTTTTATTTTTTTTGCAATTTAATGATTGCCCTTATAACAAAAAACCTTACTTGACAACGTCAACTTTGTACACGGCCAAAATATACGAGTCGAATTCGAGAATTAAGAAAATATTTACATTTCTACAACTTATTTATTATTATTATTATTCAAAATTTCGGCTTATTTTCAATCATCTTCAGCGTAGTTAAAGGCAGTCGGTAGGTGCTGTGACGTAGGCAAACAGTACTGTAACGTGGGAGGTGTAACGTGCGTTATCTATTTATTTATTTATTTATTTATATAATTTTGAAAATTCAGCTTCTATTTTTTTTTTCATTTATATGTAATTGCTATTCATTAGATGTGCGTTGTAGTATAATGGATATCGTCTTGGAATGAGAATTCGGAGAGTCGAGTTCGAATTCCAGTTGAATAAGTTACATTCACTTTCGCTCAAATACACTTGGGAAAGGTATTAATTGCTCTCTTCTTCTTACAGCTAAGGGTTGAATAGCAGGACGGATTGGGTTCTGTAGCCTTGGCTGTCAACCAGTCTACCACAAAAAGAAATGACATCTTACAGCGGGAAAATCTTCTGATCTGTCTCGAAAGAGACATGATTGCCCAATCATGTATGGTACAGCTGTCTTTATGTTTTCTCCTTTCAGCTATGGGTAGAATAGCAGGACGGATTGGGTTCTGTAGCCTTGGCTGTCAACCAGTCTACCACAAAAAGAAATGACATCTTACATCGGGAAAATCTTCTGATCTGTCTCGAAAGAGACATGATTGCCCAATCATGTATGGTACAGCTGTCTTTATCTCTTCTCCTTTCAGCTATGGGTTGAATAGCAGGACGGATTGGGTTCTGTAGCCTTGGCTGTCAACCAGTCTACCACAAAAAGAAATGACATCTTACTGCTGGAAAATCTTCTGATCTGTCTCGAAAGAGACATGATTGCCCAATCATGTATGGTACAGCTGTCTTTATCTCTTCTCCTTTCAGCTATGGGTTGAATAGCAGGACGGATTGGGTTCTGTAGCCTTGGCTGTCAACCAGTCTACCGCAGAAAGAAATGACATCTTACTGCTGGAAAATCTTCTGATCTGTCTTCGAAAGAGACATGATTGCCCAATCATGTATGGTACAGCTGTCTTTATCTGTTCTCCTTTCAGCTATGGGTTGAATAGCAGGACGGATTGGGTTCTGTAGCCTTGGCTGTCAACCAGTCTACCGCAGAAAGAAATGACATCTTACTGCTGGAAAATCTTCTGATCTGTCTTCGAAAGAGACATGATTGCCCAATCATGTATGGTACAGCTGTCTTTATCTTTTCTCCATTCAGCTATGGGTTGAATAGCAGGACGGATTGGGTTCTGTAGTTCTGGTTGGCAACCAGTCAACCGCGAAAGGAACTGTCACTCTATTTCCGGAAAATCTTCAGCCTAGTCAATCCTGACTCGAAAGATTCATGATCGCCCAAGCCTGTATCACGTCGGGCACTTAACTGACAGTGTTGTTATTTGTATGAAGAGCCATTAGTTGTTTTAACTATTTTTTTTTTACGATTTTGTTCTTGTTTCTGAGTACCTGTCTAATATTTCTATTATCTATATTCTGCTTATTAACTCTGGTCCAAGAGGTAGCTGGTGTATCTACGTGACAGTGTGGTTGTGATATATCCCATGTAAAATCTTTCATAGTTTTCATTTCAGAGAAACATTCTCTGATTCAGAAAGCATATTCATACGACAAATTCTCTCTACCTTTTTTTTTTTTTTAATCATCTCACCCCAAGCAAGGAATTCCACTGCCACTATTCCGCATGGGGCTACATAGGGGAAGGTAAAGAGAAGGTGTGGTTAGACATAGGGAATGTCAGGAGGAAGGTGACAGATGAGTAAGGATACCGAGGATGAGGGTTGGGCAGATTGGAAAAGTGTTTGATAGAATAGGAGCAGGTTAGTGTGTTAGGAGGTGTCTATTGACCTTACATTTAAACTCCTGGAGATTGTATCCGTCGGGAAAGCAATCGTGTGGAAGAGAATTCCACAGTCGGGAAGTGCGAGGAAAGAAACTATTGGAGTAGAAGTTGCAGTTGCATTTTATCGGTTTCACTGTAAAAGGGTGGGATCTAGTTGCTAATCTAGTATCTCGTGCAAATTCGTATTTAGGGAGCACCAGTGATCTAAGTTCATCGTAGCAGAAGCCGTGAAAGTATTTATAGAAGAGACACAGGGACACAGGGAAGCCACGTCGCGCCGGTGGAAGAGAGACTGCAGGCGGTCTGCCAAGTCGGTATCTATCACATTACAGACCCTCCTCTGAACCTTATCAAGAAGCCCGAGGAGAATAGCAGGGGCACCCGACCAGATATGGCAGCAGTATTCAATGCACGGGCAGATGGTAGATTTATATATGTGCAGGATAGATTTAGACGGAAAAAACTTCCGGGCCCTACACAGAGAACCGACTTTCATAGCAGCAGATTTAGCAATGGATTCGATATAGTCATTCCATTTGAGGCCCGCTGAAAGTGTGAGACCAAGGGGGCGTAGTGTTTTACTCTCTGGGAGGCAAGCCTGGTCCATGCTAATGGGAGGTAGGTGAGATTGTCGATGATGGTTAATTGAGAGTAGCTTCGTTTTAGAAGCATTAAAATTTACTAGCCATTTCTTACCCCAGTCCAATATGGATTGGATGTCTTTTTCAATCTCGGCTGCGAGGTTAGCTTTGACGCCTACACCAGATTTTTGAAGGAGGCGAGAGTAAACTGTGGTGTCATCGGCGTACAAACCTATTTGGGATCTTATGGAATCAGGGAGATCATTAATGTATATCTGGAAGAGTGTAGGACCTAAGATGAGCCTTGGGGGACACCTGCGTTTGTATGGTAGTTCTTGGAGGCATGTCCGTTTAATATCACCTTCATTGTGCGGTTAGAGAGAAATGATTGGATTAGGTCAAACAAATGTCCAGTTATACCATAGCTCCGCAGTTTACATAGAAGGCCAGCATGCCAAACTCTGTCGAACACCTTAGATATATCCAATGCAACGGTTCGGGCTTCGCCATTCCTGCCTGTTATATGTACTCGGTGATGGTCGTTAGCATATCAGCAGTAGACCTGGTGAAGCGGAAACCATATCGCTTGTCCGAGAGGAGCCTGTGTGCTGTGAGATGCTGAACCACCTCGGCGTTGATAATGGCTTCGAACACTTTGCCAAAGATCGGAAGAAGGCTGATAGGGCGGTAATATGCAGGGTCAGAGGGTTCTCCAGTGTTTTTAAATATAGGAACGACAGAGGAAGATTCCCAACAGGTAGGAAAGCAGGAAGCAGAGAGGCAGAGGTTGTAGAGCTTAGAAAGGACAGAGGAGAGTTCAGGGGCACATTTCTTTAAGACTATGGTTGGGATTCCGTCACCACCGCTCGCTTTGTGAGGGTCAAGTTTTAAGATTATCTTAGAGATAAGCGAAGGTCTAATGTGGACATCATTCAGTTGTTCCTCGGTTCTAGGTGAGAAGTCGGGTGTAAAACCTCCAGATGAGTCCAGACTCGAATTGTTAGAGAATCTGCAGGCAAAGCATTCAGCCTTATCTGCTGGGGAGGTGAGGGCCTCAAATTTGTTGATTAGCGGGGGTATTGTGGACTTGCTCTTGTTAAGTACTCTTTTACAGAGTCGCCAGTAGTCTTTACCGCCGAATTTAGAGCATGCTATGCGTTGCTTCATTCTGGCAGCAAACACCATCTTAGCTTCGTTAAGTATCTTTTTACACTTATTACGAGCTGAGGCGAAAAGGCGCCTGTTTTGGTCCGACGCGTAGTTACGACAGAGTCGGAAGAAATGATTCCGGTGGGCAATGGCGGCCGAGCAAGCGGGTGAGAGCCATGGAGACGAATGAGATTTAAGCTGGAATTTCCTAGCAGGGATGAAGGCATCGATGCCAGCCTTAACCCAGGAGGAAACCTCGGATGCACATTCTTCGATGGGAAGACTAAAAATGTTGTTCCAAGGGATGTCACAGAGGAAATCTCGGAACGAATCCCAGTCTGCTCTTTGATAGCAGTAGGATATTCTACTTGTCTGGGTATCATGGGTCGGGCGGGAGTGGAGTGAAATATTGACGGACACTACAGTGTGGTCAGAGTTTCCGAATGGACAGAGTTGTCTGGTAGTGCAAGAGTCTGGGATGGAAGTGAAGCAGAGGTTTAGAAGTGAGTCCCGTCCGTTAGGGTTGTCGGAGAAACGCGTGGGGAAGTTCACTACTTGCGTAAGGGATTGGGTGATTGAAAAGTTCATGGTGTGGATACCAGCAGTGACAGCGTTCTTCAGCCACCAAGCCCATGCATATGAACATTGGAGTCCTTCCTGAAGAGGGGAAGGTAGCCAGCAACGTAGAACTCAGATGAGGGGATAGAAGGGTTAAGATTAGTTTCACATAGGGCTGATATATCAGGTGAGTTATTATGGAGGAATGAATCTACGCTGAGGAAGTTGGTGCGGATGCCGCGTATGTTAGTGAAAGAGATGCAGACAGGTTTGGGCGTTTTCAAATGAGCTGGTTTAGTTTTGCTATTATGTTTGCTTTTTTCCATAGTGATTCAGTTGAGGAGAGGTCTTAGAATAGAATCAGTCGGTCAATCGTTTGCAACTTGTGAACTACCTACTCTGATGATGAAAGGAAGTCGAAAGCTTGGCCCAAAATAATAGTGTTACACAATGCACATATACTTTGCTTCAAATATTAACTAGGTTAAATACACGAAGAATTTTTCTTGAATAAAAATGTTTGAAATGAGGTCCGTATGTGTGTGTTTGTCTGTGTGTGTCCGTTACCTATAGACTCCGAAACGGCTGAACCGATTTTATTGAAAATTTACACAGTTGTAGTATAAGCGTCTGCGAGTGTTCTTAGCTAGGTTTTGTGTCGAGGTACCCCAGATAAATATCGAATCGATAATCGAAAAAATCGGGTTATAGAAGGAGTAGTCCAATTTTAATCACATTTGACATACTCATAGACAAAGACATAAGAAAAGATATTCAGAAATTTCAAGGTTTCAGTTCTTACAATAGTGCAGAAAATCGATAATATATATATATAAAAGGCAAGATGTTTGTGTGTATGTCACATATCACATTTGATATACTCATAGACAAAGACATAAGAAAAGATATTCAGAAATTTCAAGGTTTCAGTTCTTACAATAGTGCAGAAAGTCGATAATATATATATATAAAAGGCAAGATGTTTGTGTGTGTGTCTGTTTATCTGCCTGTATGTCTGTACTTTTTTCAGCCCTTTTATTTTAGTTTTTGCTTCGGGTTTGGCTCTAAGTAGGTATAATTGTAGTTCTTCGGCTCAGGCATGATACCATTTACTGAGAGGACTTATTTAGCCTTCAAAATTCATTTTATGACGAGAAAAACTTTTTTGTTTGATATCGATACCAGGAAATGAAAATTTGACTTTCATTCCTTTTTTATTTCAGTCTACGGTTTCGCTTTAACTGGAAATAACTATTGCTTTTTAGTCTTTTGTGTCAACGTCCAAAGAGTCTGAGCTGCAGGACCATGGATTAGTTTTAAAGCTTTTATTACACCCGAGCAACGCCGGGCTATACTGCTAGTATATATATATATATATATATATATATATATTATAATTATTTTACTGCAAGCAAAGCAGAAATGCAACTAAACCGAAGTGGCTTACAGTTAAAAAAAGAAAAGTTAAAGGGGATGTCGAAAAAAAGATAAGAGATGGATGGGATTCAAGTAGATAGACGATGGCAATTAACGTTGCATTTAAACGTTTTGAGATTGTAGCTTTCATTGAAGCAAGTGAATGAAAGTGAGTTCTACAAACTTAAATTGCAAGAAAAGAAACTATTAAAGTAGAAGAGGTGGTTACATTTAACTATTTCGATGGCAAAAGTGTGGGTCTTTGATGCCAGTCTAGTAGCACGAGTAAATACATATGACCAAGGAACCAGGGAAAAAAGTTATCAGAGCATGAAAATACTCGTAGAAAAGACGGAGAAAAGACACTTCACGTCGGTGAGAAAGTTCATGAAGACGCTCTATGAGGTTAGGATCGATTATATCTCAGATCCTCCTTTGGATTTTTGTCGAGAACCGCAAGATGAATTGCAAGAGCACTCGACGAGATGCGGCAACAGTATTCAATGCACAGATGAATGGTCATTTTTATAAATGTGCAAAATTGATTTTGACGCGAAAAACTTCCTGGCCCGACACAGTGAATCAACCGTCCTAGCAGTAGATGCAGCTATGAATTCAATGTAGTCATTCCATTTGAGGTCATTTGAGAGAGCGACTTTCAGGCTATGAGCATTGGCTGGTAGTTCAACTACATATATATAATGGACAGTTAGGCGTTACAATATAACTGTTCTCACGAATCCAATAACCGTTAATCCCACCACCAAACTGAACTTGATCTTGATGATCAAGTTCAGTTTCGTGGTGGGATTAACGGTTATTAGATTCGTGAGAACAGTTATATTTTAAATAATTCTAAAGTAACTGTTATGGACCACGAAGGGATTATTTTATAACTTTTGTGTAGGTTTGTTAACTTTTAAACCCCCTATTTATTATTAACGAATTGTGAAAAGGTATTAACCTCTCCACTCCAAATTAATTAGTAAGATAAATAAAAATTCTTACACTCTAAATATATATCAGTATTCTAATTTTTTGCTTGTTTATTAAATTTTCATTTGGTATGTATATACCTCTTTTCTCCTCGGTATAGGATAATCAATAACATTTGTATCACTAAATCATTATTATCTAAAAAAAACGTTATTATAATCTAAAGATATTTTCTGGTTTAAATAACCTGCAATGGGTTGATAACCCATAAAAATGAATAAATCAATCAAGGAATTTTGTAAAAGAAAGAAAGAAAAAATTAATAAAGGAATTAAGAAAGAAAGAAATGTTATAAAAGGAAGAAAAAATTATATAAAACGTAAAGAACGAAATTATATAAAAAGAAATAAAGAAAGAAAGAAATTAAGAGAGAAACAAAGAAATAAAAGGACAGTAAATAAAATAAAGGGTTTATATATAAGAAAAATATATAAGAAAAATAAAATAAAGAAATAAATTAAGAATGGAAGCTAGTAATAAAAAGACATTACAAAAAATAAAGAAAAAAAGCAAATAAGAAATTAAGAAAAAAAAAAGAGATTATATAAAAAAGAAACAGATTATATTAGAGAAGAAAGAAATTCCAAAAACGTAAATTAAGAAAAAAGTATAAAAACAAAAGAAAGAAATTATGTGCAAAAAATTATTAAAGAAAATTATAAAAAAGAAATAAATTATATAAAAGTGAGAAAGAAAAACTATACAAAAGAAAGAAATAGATTATATAAGAAAAGAAGGAAATTATATAAAAAATAAAAGAAATTAATAAAGAAAGAAATGATAAAAACGAAAGAAAGCAAGAAATCATATGAAAGAAAGACATTAAAAAAAAGGAATTATATAAAAGAGAGAAAGGGATTTTATATAAGAAAAGAAGGAAATTATATAAAAAATAAAAGAAATTAATAAAGAAAGAAATGATAAAAACGAAAGAAAGCAAGAAATCATATGAAAGAAAGACATTAAAAAAAGGAATTATATAAGAGAGAAAGGGATTTTATATAAGAAAAGAAGGAAATTATATAAAAAATAAAAGAAATTAATAAAGAAAGAAATGATAAAAACGAAAGAAAGCAAGAAATCATATGAAAGAAAGACATTAAAAAAAGGAATTATATAAAAGAGAGAAAGGGATTTCATATAAGAAAAGAAGGAAATTATATAAAAAATAAAAGAAATTAATAAAGAAAGAAATGATAAAAACGAAAGAAAGCAAGAAATCATATGAAAGAAAGACATTAAAAA
Organism: Ascarosepion bandense; assembly: GCA_037127315.1. Lineage (NCBI taxonomy): Eukaryota > Metazoa > Mollusca > Cephalopoda > Sepiida > Sepiidae > Ascarosepion > Ascarosepion bandense. The sequence goes on along the minus strand of JBBBDQ010000514.1, from coordinate 5,197,546 downwards.
AAAGGAATTATATAAAAGAGAGAAAGGGATTTTATATAAGAAAAGAAGGAAATTATATAAAAAATAAAAGAAATTAATAAAGAAAGAAATGATAAAGACGAAAGAAAGCAAGAAATCATATGAAAGAAAGACATTAAAAAAAAGGAATTATATAAAAGAGAGAAAGGGATTTTATATAAGAAAAGAAGGAAATTATATAAAAAATAAAAGAAATTAATAAAGTAAGAAATGATAAAAACGAAAGAAAGCAAGAATCATATGAAAGAAAGACAGTAAAAAAAGGAATTATATAAAAGAGAGAAAGGGATTTTATATAAGAAAAGAAGGAAATTATATAAAAAATAAAAGAAATTAATAAAGAAAGAAATGATAAAAACGAAAGAAAGCAAGAAATCATATGAAAGAAAGACATTAAAAAAAGGAATTATATAAGAGAGAAACGGATTTTATATAAGAAAAGAAGGAAATTATATAAAAAATAAAAGAAATTAATAAAGAAAGAAATGATAAAAACGAAAGAAAGCAAGAAATCATATGAAAGAAAGACATTAAAAAAAGGAATTATATAAAAGAGAGAAAGGGATTTTATATAAGAAAAGAAGGAAATTATATAAAAAATAAAAGAAATTAATAAAGAAACAAATGATAAAAACGAAAGAAAGCAAGAAATCATATGAAAGAAAGACATTAAAAAAAGGAATTATATAAAAGAGAGAAAGGGATTTTATATAAGAAAAGAAGGAAATTATATAAAAAATAAAAGAAATTAATAAAGAAAGAAATGATAAAAACGAAAGAAAGCAAGAAATCATATGAAAGAAAGACATTAAAAAAAAGGAATTATATAAAAGAGAGAAAGGGATTTTATATAAGAAAAGAAGGAAATTATATAAAAAATAAAAGAAATTAATAAAGAAAGAAATGATAAAAACGAAAGAAAGCAAGAAATCATATGAAAGAAAGACATTAAAAAAAAGGAATTATATAAAAGAGAGAAAGGGATTTTATATAAGAAAAGAAGGAAATTATATAAAAAATAAAAGAAATTAGTAAAGAAAGAAATGATAAAAACGAAAGAAAGCAAGAAATCATATGAAAGAAAGACATTAAAAAAAAGGAATTATATAAAAGAGAGAAAGGGATTTTATATAAGAAAAGAAGGAAATTATATAAAAAATAAAAGAAATTAATAAAGAAAGAAATGATAAAAACGAAAGAAAGCAAGAAATCATATGAAAGAAAGACATTAAAAAAAAGGAATTATATAAAAGAGAGAAAGGGATTTTATATAAGAAAAGAAGGAAATTATATAAAAAATAAAAGAAATTAATAAAGAAAGAAATGATAAAAACGAAAGAAAGCAAGAAATCATATGAAAGAAAGACATTAAAAAAAAGGAATTATATAAAAGAGAGAAAGGGATTTTATATAAGAAAAGAAGGAAATTATATAAAAAATAAAAGAAATTAATAAAGAAAGAAATGATAAAAACGAAAGAAAGCAAGAAATCATATGAAAGAAAGACATTAAAAAAAAGGAATTATATAAAAGAGAGAAAGGGATTTTATATAAGAAAAGAAGGAAATTATATAAAAAATAAAAGAAATTAGTAAAGAAAGAAATGATAAAAACGAAAGAAAGCAAGAAATCATATGAAAGAAAGACATTAAAAAAAAGGAATTATATAAAAGAGAGAAAGGGATTTTATATAAGAAAAGAAGGAAATTATATAAAAAATAAAAGAAATTAGTAAAGAAAGAAATGATAAAAACGAAAGAAAGCAAGAAATCATATGAAAGAAATACATTAAAAAAAAGGAAAGAGAAAGGGATTTTATATAAGAAAAGAAGGAAATTATCTAAAGAACAAAATAAATCAAGAAAGAAAAAATTATAAAGACGAAGAAAAATTTATATGAAAGAAAGAAATAAGGAAAGGTATAATAAAGAAATTATTTTAAAGACATAATGAGATTATATAAGAAAAAAGAAATAAAAAAGAAAAAGAAAGAAATTAATAAAGAAAGAAATGATAAAAACGAAGGAAGGAAATCATATGAAAGAGAGAAATTAAGAAAGAAAGGAATTACCAAAAAAAAACAAAAAAATCAAAGAAATTATATAAGAAAAAGAAAGAGATTGTGTAAGAAAAGAAAATATCTATAAAAAATAAAAAAGTCAAGAAAGAAATGATAAAAAGCAAAGAACAAATCATGTGAAAGAAAGAAAAAAAGAATTTATAAAAAAGAAAGAAATTATTAAAAAAAAGAAAGAGTTTATATAAGAAAATAAAAATGATATAAAAATTCAAGAAATAAGGAAAGAAATTATAAAGACGAAAGAATGAAAGAAATCATATGAAGGAAAGAACGAAGAAAGAAAAAATTATAAAAAATATTGGACCAATATAAAAGAAAGAAATTATATAAAAAAGGAAAGAAATTATATAAAAACAAAGACTTAAGAAAGAAATGATAAAAACGAAAGAAAGAAACAAGTCATATGAAAGAGAGAAAGAAATTATAAAAATATAAAAATTATATAAAAGAATGAAAAAGATTATATAAGAAAAGAAAGAAATTACATAAATAAAGAAGTCAACAAAGAACGAAATTATAAAAACGAAAGAAAGAAGGAAAGAAAGAAAGAAAGAAATAACATAAAAGAAATTAAGAAGGAAACAGATTGTCAAAAGGAAAAATATATAAAAGAAAGATGTTATAAAGAAAAGAATGAAATTATATGAAAAATAAAAGAAATCAAGAAAGAAAGAAGTGATTAAAAAATGAAAGAAAGCAAGAAATCTTATGAAAGAAAGAGATTAAATAAGAAAGAATTTATAAAAAATAAAAATTATATAAAAGAAAGAGGTTATAAAAAAGAATGAAATTATATGAAAAATAAAAGAAATCAAGAAAGAAAGAAGGGATTAAAAAATGAAAGAAAGCAAGAAATCTCATGAAAGAAAGAGATTAAATAAGAAAGAATTTATAAAAAATAAAAATTATATAAAAGAAAGAGGTTATAAAAAAGAATGAAATTATATGAAAAATAAAAGAAATCAAGAAAGAAAGAAGTGATTAAAAAATGAAAGAAAGCAAGAAATCTTATGAAAGAAAGAGATTAAATAAGAAAGAATTTATATAAAATAAAAATTATATAAAAGAAAGAGGTTATAAAAAAGAATGAAATTATATGAAAAATAAAAGAAATCAAGAAAGAAAGAAGTGATTAAAAAATGAAAGAAAGCAAGAAATCTCATGAAAGAAAGAGATTAAATAAGAAAGAATTTATAAAAAATAAAAATTATATAAAAGAAAGAGGTTATAAAAAAGAATGAAATTATATGAAAAATAAAAGAAATCAAGAAAGAAAGAAGGGATTAAAAAATGAAAGAAAGCAAGAAATCTTATGAAAGAAAGAGATTAAATAAGAAAGAATTTATAAAAAATAAAAATTATATAAAAGAAAGAGGTTATAAAAAAGAATGAAATTATATGAAAAATAAAAGAAATCAAGAAAGAAAGAAGGGATTAAAAAATGAAAGAAAGCAAGAAATCTCATGAAAGAAAGAGATTAAATAAGAAAGAATTTATAAAAAATAAAAATTATATAAAAGAAAGAGGTTATAAAAAAGAATGAAATTATATGAAAAATAAAAGAAATCAAGAAAGAAAGAAGGGATTAAAAAATGAAAGAAAGCAAGAAATCTCATGAAAGAAAGAGATTAAATAAGAAAGAATTTCTATAAAATAAAAATTATATAAAAGAAAGAGGTTATAAAAAAGAATGAAATTATATGAAAAATAAAAGAAATCAAGAAAGAAAGAAGGGATTAAAAAATGAAAGAAAGCAAGAAATCTTATGAAAGAAAGAGATTAAATAAGAAAGAATTTATAAAAAATAAAAATTATATAAAAGAAAGAGGTTATAAAAAAGAATGAAATTATATGAAAAATAAAAGAAATCAAGAAAGAAAGAAGGGATTAAAAAATGAAAGAAAGCAAGAAATCTCATGAAAGAAAGAGATTAAATAAGAAAGAATTTATAAAAAATAAAAATTATATAAAAGAAAGAGGTTATAAAAAAGAATGAAATTATATGAAAAATAAAAGAAATCAAGAAAGAAAGAAGGGATTAAAAAATGAAAGAAAGCAAGAAATCTCATGAAAGAAAGAGATTAAATAAGAAAGAATTTATAAAAAATAAAAATTATATAAAAGAAAGAGGTTATAAAAAAGAATGAAATTATATGAAAAATAAAAGAAATCAAGAAAGAAAGAAGGGATTAAAAAATGAAAGAAAGCAAGAAATCTCATGAAAGAAAGAGATTAAATAAGAAAGAATTTATATAAAATAAAAATTATATAAAAGAAAGAGGTTATAAAAAAGAATGAAATTATATGAAAAATAAAAGAAATCAAGAAAGAAAGAAGTGATTAAAAAATGAAAGAAAGCAAGAAATCTCATGAAAGAAAGAGATTAAATAAGAAAGAATTTATATAAAATAAAAATTATATAAAAGAAAGAGGTTATAAAAAAGAATGAAATTATATGAAAAATAAAAGAAATCAAGAAAGAAAGAAGGGATTAAAAAAATGAAAGAAAGCAAGAAATCTCATGAAAGAAAGAGATTAAATAAGAAAGAATTTATAAAAAATAAAAATTATATAAAAGAAAGAGGTTATAAAAAAGAATGAAATTATATGAAAAATAAAAGAAATCAAGAAAGAAAGAAGGGATTAAAAAATGAAAGAAAGCAAGAAATCTTATGAAAGAAAGAGATTAAATAAGAAAGAATTTTATAAAAAACAAAAATTATATAAAAGATGAAATTATATTAAAATAAAGAAATGAAGGCAAAAAATGATAAAAACGAAGCAAATAAGTTAAAAATATTTATAAGAATTAATGAATTAGAATATATAAAAAAATCTTCACAGTTCAAATCTTTTTTTCATCATTTTAAATGCGCTTTTTAAGGGGAAATTCGTGCCATCGGTGACTTGAGTGGGACCATGAAAAGAAATATCCTCAGAAGTGTCCGGCTTTACTTTGGTGGGAGAGCCTGTGTCAATATTTTCTTGGGACACACAGGGAGGAGAAAAGAAAAAAGCGTGAGCCACAAGGAAACACTTGTGTTCAGAAGGCGGAACAAATGACGATGACTTTAACTGAACTAAAAGATACGTTAGAAACCCTTCAAATTACGCGCATGGATAACGCGCGTGCACACACACACACAGGGATATATATATATATATATATATATATATATATATGTGTGTGTGTGTGTGTGTGTGTGTGTGTGTGTGTGTGTGTGTGTGTGCGCGCGCGCGCGCACTTAAATGTGTGTACGCGTTCATGTATATGAATATACATACGGAAGAGTGTTAAAATAAACTCGAACTGATTAAGAAGGGATTTCAAATTTGGAAATTGGATTTTGGAAATTGGGTCGGACCTAGAACTTTTCAGAACCTTCACATATATATGGCCAAAGAACACACAGACACACACCCGCAGGCATATATATATATATATATATATATATATATATATATATATATATATATATCGGGCATCTAAGTATGTTCACAAAAATGGTCTGGTATTCAGAGATCTAAAAGTTTGACGCGTAGACATGTGGTCAGATATTCTGAAGAAAGTGCCGTAACTAGAATTTTTCAGCACCCTATATATATATATATATATATATATATATATATATATATATGTATATATATATATAATATGTATATATATATTATATATATATACATATTATATATATATATATATACATATTATATATATATATATATATATATATATATATATATATATATATATATATATATATATATATATATATATATATATATATATATATATATATATTTTAATTCAGATACTTCAATCCAAGGGAAAAACGCAGGAAGGTAAATTAAAAAAAAACGATCCTAATTAATATTAAAAGTTTATTTTAATATTAAAAAATGATACAGGAAGAGAGCTCCATGTAATAAAATATTACAGAGCAAATATATATTAAAAAAGGATTAATTCAAAGGTGTTGAATGGCCATTTCGATATGAAGATCCCCACGGGGAACGACACATCACCTCAGCAACAGAAAAAAACCTTTCAGAAACTGGAGAAAAATTAGTCTACTTTTCCTTTTTAAATAATATTTTTAAAAAATATAATATATATATATATATATATATATATATATATATATATATATATATCCGTAACATACTCGTCGATAATACAAATATTTTAGCATCATCCATACCAAAAGTAAAGGCTAAAACTAATAAAATCATTACTCATAAAAAAATAAAATCAACACTCAATAATATCAACTATGAAGACGCCAATGACGTACTTACCGTTTTCAGAATATACGCCCACATACAAAAAACAACGACGCATATTTAGTAGTTCTTAAAATAAAATTCATCCTTGATAAAGGCTAAAAGTATAGCCGAAAGCGCTCAGAAAAACAAAACATTTGGATATAATTTGTTCTGAAAAAATATAAGATTGCATTAAAAATTATGAAAAAAATAATAATCATTTTTAATGAAATATATATATATATATATATATATATATATATATATATATATATATATTTCATTAAAATGACAGACAAGGTATTATTTTTTTTCATAATTATATATATATATATAGTACTATCCTTGGTAATTTGTAAGGTTAATTCCACGGAAGATGGTAATCCGATGAAAACTCAATGTTAGAATTTAACAGAGTATTTTAATGAAAATAAATTGGATGCCTTTATAAATCCATTGGTAATAGTTTATTTCGCGGAAATCTTACAAAACCGCTCCTTAGACCAAAATTCTTCAAAAAATACATACATATATATATATATATATATATATATATATATATATATATGCATGTTTCGGTAAGAAGATTTACAATAAAATGGGGTTAAGTATTTGTTCAAATTTTTTCTTATGTTCATATAATTCTTTTCTTTCTTGGACACAGGATATTTTATTTTAGAAACACGATCAGCAGATTGTATCCGTGTTCATAGTTGATTTTATTGAGTGTTGGCTTTTTTAATCAATAATTCTTCCATTAATTTTACACCTTTTTACGTGTAGGTGAGGCTATTATATATGTATTTCCAACGCAAATAAGACATTCCTATAACAATAGATAAATGCATAAATTTCCTTACATTGTAAAAATGTAAAAATGAAATCAGTGATAATGATTAAAAGCATAGCCGAAAACGTTCAGAGATGCAGAACATTCAGACAATTTCTACATAATTCATATCCAGAAATGAAAAAAAAAAGAAAAAGAAGAAATAAAAACTCGACCAATGTTGCTTGTCATTTGTTCTTAACGTTTGCTGTCTAAATACATCATTTTATATATATATATATATATATATATATATATATATATATATATATATATATAACGTAGAATATTTGGTGTTTAAGCCAGGTAAATTCCGACAGAAATGAACTCAAAATATTCAATGACAAATTTATTTATTTAATTTAACAGAGTAATATCTAGAAAAACTTTTAGATATTCTATAATTTCATGGCTAATAGATATTTTGCACCCCAAAAACTTGCTGCTCGTCAGATCCAAATGATACAAAAGTTAATATTCAAAATAATAAAGAAAAGAATCACATGCAGAGATTCACGTGCCCATACCTAGCCCATCTCGAGAATCTATATATATGATTACTGCTGAGATGTTTTTCACTTAACTGAGCAGGTTCATACAGACTTCAAATTATTATGTCGTCAATGTTTCTTTTACTGCTCTAATCAGTTTTTTCTACTATTTATGTGGGGCTTGTTGTAATTTGATATTTTTGTGGGAGTGGTCAATTGCTTTTACTTTTGTAAAATTTTATTTATATATATATATATATATATATATATATATATATACTCCACCCACTTCTTTTGAACAGGAGTAGAGGTGATCGCCTTGTTTTTTGTTTAGGAAGGGGTTCCTGGTTCAATTCCCTTCTCCTTCGGTCTTAGTGTTAGATCAGCTGGAAGCTCTTTGCAGTTATTGAGTATGGTGGTAACGTCTCTTCATTCTGAGGGTACCGGGTTGGCAGTTTCCTGGTTGCTGCTTCCGACTGGTATTTAGGAGCCTGAACACTTGCGCAGCGTCTTGAGAGGCTGCTCTGATCAACAGTTGAATAATACCGGGATTCCTGTAGTGCCGTATCGCGCATGGACGGGCGTTCCTGCATGAACCTCTGGTGGGCAACCCCGAGGCCACATTATGTTGCAGGCTGCGCCAGTCTCCATCCTTCACATGTTGCAAACAGTGACCGACTGATTCTACTCTAGACCTCTCTCTCTCTCTCTCTCTCTCTAACTAAATCACGACGAAAAGAATCAAACAAAATAGCAAAACTAAACCTGCTAGTCAAAAAACGCCCAAAACCTGTCTGTGTCTCCTTCACAAACATACGAGGTATTCGCACTAACTTTTGCAGCGTAGAATCATTCCTTCAAATTAACTCACCTGATATCTTAGCTCTATGTGAAACTAACCCTGACCCTTCTATCCCCTCTTCTGAGTTTTACGTTCCTGGTTACCTTCCCCTCTTTAGGAAGGACTCCAATGTCTATATGCATGGGCTTGGTGTTTATGTCAGCGTTCACCTCCTGGGTCATTCTTTCATGTGCTTCCGTCTTTCATTTCTAAGCTCGGTTAGTTATCTTTTCTTTCTCTACCGCTCCCCCTCCTCCCCTGACTGTTCGGTACTTCATAGCATCTGTAACAATATCAGCAAGGCCATTTCTTCTCATCCATCTGCCCATATATTTGTGTTTGGTGACTTTAACGCCCACCACACCAAGTGGCTGGAAAACTCTGTCAACGACCTTGCTGGTGTCCACACCATGAATTTTTCAACCACCCAATCTCTTTCGCAAGTGGTAGACTTCCCCATGCGTTTCTCCAATAACCCTAACGGAAGGGACTCGCTACTAGACCTCTGCTTCACTTCAATCCCAGCCTCTTGCACTACCAGGCAGCTCTGCCCTTTCGGAAACTCTGACTGCGCCGTAGTTTCCGTCAATATTTCATTCCACTCCCACTGTACCCAAGAAACCCAGACCAACAGAATATTCTACTGCTACGATCCGTTATATTTTAAACAGTATTTATTTCACCTGCAAACCCGAGAAAACCTATTTGAGAACATGCGTCTTCCAGTAAGATTCGATAATTAAATCGGACAAGGCCAGCATTATTTTATTAACGTAGAGCCATACCACAAAATCAATAAAAATTATAAAAAGGTGCCGAGTCACTGGGAAATCAACATAAATAGGGAAGTCAAGAAAATATCTAAGGAACTAAAAATAGATGATAGGGTCAGTCAATCAGTTAAGTACCATACGTGATACACGCTTAGACGATCATGTCTCGAAAGAGATATGAATGACTGGGCAGAATATTATCCCGCAGTAGGTTGCCATTGCTTTCTGCAGTAGACTGGTTGCCGACCAAGGCTATAGAACCCAATCTGTCCTAACCCATAACTAGAAGGCAGAGACGGATTAATACCTTTCCCAATGGTATTTGCGCGTAAGTGAATGCAATGAATATCAGCTGGAATTCGAACTCCCCGATTTCTCGTTCCGAGCCGATATCCAACGCATCACCACGCACATCTGCAGATGATAGATGACAGTCTATGACTGTGATGAATGCCTGCTGTTTATTTAAAATTGGTAGATGATAGGGTACCAATAGGGTACCAATAGATGATAGGGTAGATGATAGGGTACCAATTTTAAATAAACAGCAGGCATTCATCACAATCAAAGACCACAAAAACAATTTCATTAACAATCTCACAATATAAATTATTAAACTCTTCCAAATCTAAACTTATTTATAAATGGAACTTTGTCTGTGTGTGTGTGTCCGTTACCTATAGACTCCGAAACAGCTGAACCGATTTTCTTAAAAATTTACACAATTGTACTATAAGCATCTGCAAGTGTTCTTAGCTAGGTTTTGTGTCGAGGTACCCCCAATAAATATTGAAAATCGAAAATCGAAAAAATTGTGTTATAGAAGGAGTGGTCCGATTTTAATCAAATTAGATACACTCATAGACCAAAACATAAGAAACGATATTCAGAAGTTTCAAGGTTGCAGTTCTTACAATAGTGCAGAAAATCGATAATATATATATATACAAAAGGCAAGATGTTTTTGTGTGTGTCTGTTTATCTGCCTGTATGTCTGTATTTTTCATCCCTTTTATTTTAGTTTTTGCTTCGGGTTTGGCTCTAAGTAGGTATAATTGTAGTTCTTAGTCTCAGCCATGATACCATTTACTCAGAGGACTTATTTAGCCTTCGAAGTTCAGTTTACGACGAAAAAAACTTATTTGATATCGATATCAGGAAATAAAAATTTGACTTACATCCATTCATTTTTCTTTCAGTGTACGGTTTCGCTTTAACTGGAAACAATTACTGCTTTTTAGTCTTTCGTGCCAACGTCCAAAGAGTCTGAGCTCCACGACCAGAGATTAGTTTTAAAGCTTTCATTACACCCGAGCAACGCCGGGCTATATTGCTAGTACTACATAATTATAATTAGCAAAATTATCCTTGAAAGTGTTTCCATGTCCACTAAGAATCATTTAGGCATGAACCAATGAAAGAACACAGCCAAGACAATTGATTTGTTCACAAAAATAAAAAATGAAATGGACTGCACTTTTATTCAGTCTGATATATGTAACTTCTACCCATCTATATCTGAAAAACTTTTAACCGTAGCCTTACATTTAGCTAAGAATTGCTGCTCGATTAGCGATGAAGACATCAACATCATCAAACAGCCCAGAAATCTACTTAATTTTACGATGAATGTCTGTGGACTAAAACAAAACAAAAAAAAAAACAACCCTGATTTTTGCATCTCTTTGGGGGAGTATGATTCTGCAGAGGCCTGTGATCTGGTAGGACTCTTTTTGCTCTGGAATCTTAGACACATCTTCGATTTATGCAACGGACGTTATCGGAACGACCGACTGATAATTGTCCGCAAAACTTATCCACAAAAAAAAAAAAAAATAAAACGGAAAAACTCAGAAAGGATCTAATAATTATTTTTCAAAAACCACGATCTTAATATTACTACCATCAGTCAGTTAAGTCAGTTAAGTTCCATACGTGAAACACGCTTGGGCGATCATGTCTCGAAAGAGACATGACTGACTGGGCAGAAGATTATCCCGCAGTAGGTTGCCATTGCTTTCTGCGGTAGATTGTTTGCCAGCCAAGGTTATAGAACCCAATCCTGTTATTTAACCCATAACTGGAGGGGTGAGACGGATTAATATCTTTTCCAAGGGTATTTGTGCGTAAGTGAATGCAATTGGTTCAACTGGAATTCGAACTCGGCTCCCTGATTTCTCGTTCCGAGCCGTTATCCACTGCACCACAACGCACATCCGCTACTACCATAACTAACGTTAAAGTCCTAAATCTTTTAGATGTTACTTTCGAACTGAGCAGTGATCTGTACAAACCGTACACTAAGACCTCACATAAGCATACATACATCAACAGGGAATCCAATCACTCCAAAGAATCACTAACCACCTACACAAATCCATCTAATTTCGTTTAACTACTAACTCAAGCAATAAGAAAAATTTTGACAATTCTAAAATTAAATGCATTAATACGTTAGAAAAAAGCAAACTCAACAGTAGTTTAGAATCAGTCAGTTAAGTGCCATACGTGATACACGCTTTGGGTGATCATGTCTCCAAAGAGACATGACTGACTGGGCAGTAGATTATCCCGCAGTAGATTGCCATTACTTTCTCCAGTAGACTGGTTGCCAGCCAAGCCTATAGAACCCAATCTGTCCTACTATTTAACCCATAGCTGGAGGGAAGAAACGGATTAAAACCTTTCCCAAGGGTATTTGTGCGTAAGTGAATGCAAATACTCCGTCAAAAACAAAGCAGGCAGAAATTAGCAGAAATCACGGAAACGTCACATTATTTGGTTTAACCCACCCTTCAGTCGTAACGTTCAAACTAACATTGTAAACTCTTCTTGAACTTAATTCACAAACATTTCTACCATTCACCAACACAGAAAAAAACCTTCAACAAAAATAATGTTAAAGTCAGTTATATTGGCATTAAGAACATAGATAAATATATTTCAAAACATAATCCTATGATATCAAGTAAATATTTGGCTCAGATAAACAAGATGCTTCACCCAACTAAAAGCAAAAGTGGTCTTTCTAAAATAACTGCAACTGTCGAAAAATAAAACCTGCTCATTGAATGGCCAATGTATGTCTGAAAGTATTGTTTAAAAAGCTCGAATTCATTCGGATGATAATGATGTTAAAATTTACTTTGGAAGCGCTTCTAACAGATGGAAGATAAGATTGAACAACCATTTGTTGTCTTTAAACAACAGTAAATACAGCAAAAGTACTGCTTTATTAAAATATTGGAAATTAAAAAACAATAACAAGACCCTAATTATTACCTGGAATATCGTAGCTAAATCCAAATCTTACAACGGAAAACATGATAGATGTAAATTATGCCTTTTAGAAAAACCTGTCGTCTTAAACAACATTTAGTCAGTCAGGTGAATGCGATACGTGATACACGCGTTGGGCGATCATATCTCGAAAGAGACATGACTGACTGGGCAGATTATCCCGCAGTAGGTTGCCATTGTTTTCTGCGGTATATTGGTTGCCCACCAAGGCTATAGAAACCAGTCTGTTCTATTATTTAACCCATAAATGGAGGGAAGAGTCGGATTAATTCCTTTCCCAAGAGGATTTGTGTGAACAATATTAATAACCTTAATTTACTTAAAAAAAGTGATTTACTGATCACAAACTGCCATAGAAAAAACACGTATTTAAATTCTTATATCGAGATTGATATAAATTCTTCTATACATTTGCCTATTTCTCTTTCTTTCTTTCTTTCGTTCTTTCGTTCTTTCTTTCTTTCTTTCGTTCTTTCTTTCTTTCGTTCTTTCTTTCGTTCTTTCTTTCTTTCTTTCGTTCTTTCTTTCGTTCTTTCTTTCTTTCGTTCTTTCTTTCTTTCTTTCTTTCGTTCTTTCGGTCTTTCGTTCTTTCTTTCTTTCGTTCTTTCGTTCTTTCTTTCGTTCTTTCTTTCTTTCGTTCTTTCTTTCTTTCTTTCGTTCTTTCGTTCTTTCTTTCGTTCTTTCTTTCTTTCTTTCTTTCGTTCTTTCTTTCGTTCTTTCTTTCTTTCTTTCTTTCGTTCTTTCTTTCTTTCTTTCTTTCGTTCTTTCGTTCTTTCTTTCGTTCTTTCGTTCTTTCTTTCGTTCTTTCTTTCGTTCTTTCTTTCTTTCTTTCTTTCTTTCTTTCTTTCTTTCTTTCGTTTCTTTCGTTCTTTCTTTCTTTCTTTCTTTCTTTCTTTCTTTCTTTCTTTCTTTCTTTCTTTCTTTCTTTCGTTCTTTCGTTCTTTCTTTCTTTCTTTCTTTCGTTCTTTCGTTCTTTCTTTCGTTCTTTTTTCTTTCTTTCTTTCTTTCGTTCTTTCTTTCTTTCTTTCGTTCTTTCGTTCTTTCTTTCGTTCTTTCTTTCTTTCTTTCGTTCGTTCTTTCTTTCTTTCTTTCTTTCTTTCTTTCTTTCTTTCTTTCTTTCTTTCTTTCTTTCTTTCTTTCTTTCATTCTTTACCCCGCAAATATAACTGTTCACAATTACAAAAAAAGCCTCTTTAATTTTTGCTCTCTGCATTGTTTATTTTTTAACTTTTATTTTATTTTTCATTTTAATTTTAAATTTAAATTTTTACTTAAATTAAATTTAAATTTTTACATTTGATGATTTACGCCTCTTTGATTACTTCCCTCTGCATTTTTAATATTTTTTATTTTATATTTTAAATTTTAAACTTAAATTTTTATCTGCATGTCATCTTAAAATATTTAAATTTTTAATCTTGTTATTAAATAAGCAGTAACTTAACGTTATAAAATTTAATTCTCATGAACACCGAGTTAACTTAAATTCAAGTCTATTAAACTGTTAGTTCGAAATATTCACCTGACGATTGTGTAACGCATGACACTCCGAATCGTGCCATCGATTGTATATTCATTGATATATATATATATATATATATATATATATATATATATATATATATATATATATGCCCTGGAAGAATAGTAGACTTTGAAAAACAGTAGCTACTCTAGCAACGCATCGTACATTCTGCAATGAATTAGAACACTCTCAGCTATTGGGCATGTATAATGATAAAATACACGCTAAAAAGCTAGTCTCCTTCTACCAAGCGTCCATAGCTTAGAGGTAGAATCGCTGACTGACGCCAATTCGGTCGGGTTTCAATCCTGGGTAAAATGCAATCGGCTGTCTAACTGTACTGATGAGCTGTGATACAGCAAAACAGATTTGTCTGCGGATGACTATATATATATATATATATATATATATATATATGAACAACTAGGAACAGAGTAGGGAGGAAACTGATAAAAAATGGTTTCCTTCTTATTTAAAGTATTACTCGTTTTGTAGTATCAAATTTTTGTTTTTATATATATATATTCCATTCCTGTACCAGGTGTAATTTTTTATTTTTTAACACAGGTGTAATCTAAAAGTCCTTTTCAATGACCGATTCTTGAATTCATTTCGCTGTCTCATTTTTCCCCGCTTCTTCCCTACCCTCCGTAACAATGTCTCTACGACAAACTTCTAGCATAATCTAATCTCCCTTTTAAATCCCCCTCTCATTGTTCTTTCTTATTCATTTTCTTTTTCCTTCTTTTCAAGTAAACTTTCGGTGTATGAATTCCTTTTTGTATTGTGTCTTTAAATTTGCATAATAATGATTTTGTCGCTTAAGAAGCGAGCATTTCTCGCTGAAATGGCCATACGACATGTGTAATTTTCGAAGTTTTATTTGTATACACACACACACACACACACACACACACACACACACACACACACACACATATATATATATATATGGCGTATGTGTGTGTGAGTTTGTGTGTGTTTGTGTGTGTGAACAGAGATAGATAATACAACACTAGGATATATATATATATATATATATATATATATATATATATATAGATAGATAGATACTTGTGCAAATTAATTGAAACAAAGTAAATAAAATATTCCTAGGATCTTTCACATTTCCCGGATTACGTCATCTCTTGGCGTTGTTTTTCTCTTACAACCGCATTTTCCTTTACCTTTTGGACTGACATAGATAGATAGATAGATAGATAGATAGATAGATATGAAATGACTTTCTCCGATTGTTTTTATCTACCAACCGCACACACAAATACGCACTCATTCAGACACGACCACAGTTAAAAAAAAGAACACAAATTCCGAAAAACGAAAAGTATCCCACATTCACCGGAGAACTGTTGTCTCTGGACAACTAACGGAGTAGAGGATGGGGAATTAAACTAAAGAAAGTGGGGGCAAAAAATAAAAAGGGGCTAATAAGTATCCCCTAACTAAGTTAACTTGGCATAAAAAAATTAAAACAAGCCTGAGCTACCTTATTTTGGGCAGAGATTCCAAAGGTTAATACAGAAATTCCAATATACTAATGCATCAAAATGCCACTATGTCAGTTTCTTTCACTCCACTGATACGCGCAAGACTCATCCACCTTTTTCTAAGTTCTGATGGATAGATTCGTCAACTTTCTGTTCTGATCTTGACTTTAAGCTGAAGCTTAAAGAACAAGATCAGTAGGGAATAGGTATGCTTCTCGTTTCCATAAAATTCTTTCTGTCAAGTTGTCTATATCGCGACCCACATAGCACGTAACAAACACAAAAACATGCTGAATAGGGGCAAACTGTCAACAGAATGCATTCATAGTCACAATTTGAAAACCGGGTCTCTTGTACATAACATACAGCCACCCCGCGACTCTGAAGATCGCGAGTAAACCTCACCCTGTCAGATTTTGACCTCAGGCCTCGGGCATTAAAACTAGCTAAGAAGAGTTCTATTATCAGTCCGATTAGGGTTGGGAATCGGCATTAAACATGGCCAGGGGGAGAACATGGACTCACGGCCGCTCTCACTCATGCTTCTGACGTCAAGAGACATACCACCAATGTCCTAGGGGAATGTTAACTTCATGGCTTTATACAGGAGAAGTTTTGCAAACACTCGTGTCCTTTGGTAGGTTAGACTAGTAGGTAAATTCTCCGTTTCACCATGTTTTCCATGCTTTAAAAAAGCCAAGAGCAAACTCCACAGAAAGATCAGTTTAATGAGCCATATAACAAAACTGATCGTCCGAATTCCGATGAATAGAGAGAGAAGCAAAATCAGGCCAGATATAGGACAAGAACAGTGTGGTTTCTTCAAAGACACTGCAACAAGGAACGCCATATTTATGATTAGGATGCTCTCTGAAAGGGCTATACAAATGAAGAAGGACTTATACCTGTGCTTTATTGATTATGCGAAGGCGTTTGACAAAATACGCCACAAAAATGATGGAGGTGTTTGGCAGCCTTGACATATTTGGGAAAGACTTAAGAGTAATCAATAATCTTTACTGGCAGCAAACCGCTTGTATACGGACAGGTAACGAATTCAGCAGATATACAAAGATAGAAAGGGCGTAAGACAAGGATGTGTCTTTTCATCGGATTGATTCAACTTGTACAGCGAGAATATTTTGATGACCCTAGAAGTTATACCTAGATTGGTCATCGTAGGCCACACTTGGAACAACCTAAGGTACGCAGATGATACAGTGCTGATAGTAGACAAAGAAAGGAAACTACAAGACCTCCTACAGAAGGTAACTGAAGAGAGTGACAAGAAAGGACTAGAAATAAACTGCAAGAAAACTGAATGCATCGTCATCAGTAAAAAAGGCAGCCCAATATGCCAAATACAAGTCGGAGATACTAAAATCAAACAGGTATAAAAATTTAAATACCTGGGAAGTGTTATAACAGAAGACGGAAAGTACGACACAGAGCTCTAAAGGAGAATTGGCATGGCGAAGGAAGCATTCCAGAAGTTGAGTGAAATATTAAGAAACAGGACAATTTCACTAGAAACAAAGAAAAGAGTACGGGGTTGCTATGTGATGTCACTTCTTCAACATGACAGTGAATGCTGGACAATATTATCAAAGACGAAGGAAAAACTTGAATCAGCTGAAATGTGGTTCTACAGAAGGATGGTGCGAATATCATGGATCGAGCATGTGAGCAATTATGAGGTTTTGGAAATGATGGAAACGAAAAGGAAATTAATACTGAGCATCAGGAAGAGACAGCTGAAATTCCTGGGACATGCAATCAGGGAAGAGGGCTTGGAGAACCTGATACTAACAGGCCAGATGGCGGGAAAAAGAGACAAGGGAAAGCAGCAGATAAAATATTTGAAGGACCTAATCAGGTGGATGATGGAACGAGGATTGCATGGTGTAACAGGAGAAGATGTGCTAAGAACCACCAGTGATAGGGAGACGTGGAAATCCATGATCGCCTACGTCCTGAAAGGACAGGGCACATAGAAGAAGTACAAAAAAAAAACTAGAGTTATTCTTAATATTGCTTTAACTTTTTGACATTGTCATCATCCAAAAAAACCAACAGCGAGAATGTGGAAGATGAATCGTTTGCTTTTTGTAAAATCACCCAAATATTTAAAGATCGCTGTCCAGAATTGATTATGGTCAAGATACTTTTTGCTTTTGGAAATTTTTTAGGGTTTTCTTTTCTCTTGATTTATCTCAGGTTTAGCAGAAGTTTTAAGTCTTTAATTTTTCTTGACTGTTTAATTTGTTTATTTGACTGTTCAGGTGTCACTCGACATACGCCCTCTCCGGTACTGTAAGGGGGTTTGGATTTTTTTCGGCTGATGGGCTTCGCTGTCTTTTCTGTTTTTGTTGTGTGATCGATACTTAGCTACATCATGGACTCTTCCAGTAGTATATTATCAACAAACTTTCGCGAACGCTTGTCGACCAAATAAACTAACACAATTCTTTTTTCAACTTTCTGTAATTCTTGAAGGTCTACTAAGAGACCATCTCCTTTCATAAAATGTTCTTAGCTCTTGACTCTCCCCAGGAACTCTGTCATATTAATTATGCGCATCAGTGGGTACTTGAAGCAAGAAGGAGAGTCCCCGGTCACTATATTTTCGTCTTTGCTTTTGCTGCTGTCGTTGTTGTTATTGTTGTTGTTACCAGTCTCAGTTAACAACACCTTTTTTTAGATTTTGGCTATTCTTGGTCTCCATAGTTTTCCTTGAATTTATGTTGTCGTCAAATTTTGGCAATGTCTACGTTCTTAGTCAATTTTGGTTAAATGTTTTTATCGGGAGAGTCTTTCTTTTTCGTACCGAATAGTCTTTTTTTTAATGGAAATTTTATCATCCGTATTTGCTTGCTTTAAATTACTTATTTTAAACGAACAACAGCGTGGAAATTGATAAAGATATAAACTAAAGAAATTTTTAAACAGATCAAAACCAATAAAAACAAATTTACGAAGACAATGAAACAAAAAGACCTACCAAAGCTGGTTTAACCAAAAGAGTTTTGATGTAAAAAATTTACAAATTAAAACAAAGCCTTACTCGAAAAGATGGAAAACAAATTTAACAATGACAAAAGAAAACAAAACGACAAACAAGAAAAAAGAACGTTTGATGTGAAAAAATGGAAGGAATAAATTTACTGAAACTACGCAATTAACTAAAACAGGTTTTATTTTTTAATTAAGACCAGCAGAATAAATAAATTATTAAATAATTACTGAAAAAAAAATATTAAAAAGTGACCTTTAAAAAAAAGCAAAAAAAAAAAAAAATGAACCTTTGACGTGAAAAAAAAAAAGAAGATATTTACTGAACCAACGCAACTAAAAAGTTTTCCGGTTTTGTTAAATTAAAACCAGTAATAAAAACAAGGATGTGCATTGTGGTGCAATGGATATCGACACAGACCGACAAATCGGGGAGCCGAGTTCGAATTCCAGTTGAATTCCTCACATTCACTTACGCACAAATACCCTTGGGAAAGGGTCTCTTCCTTCCAGTTATGAGTTAAATAATAGGACAGATTAGATTCTATAGCCTTGGCTGGCAATCAGTTTACCGCAGTGTAATCTCTACATTTTTTTTGTTAGCAACCGAGCTACATACATAAGACAGGGTGTCGGCAGCTGAGTTTTTTTTTACCGGACGGTGAGTTACATTGAAGGAGTAACACATCCTCTACCTGAATATCTTCTCATTTTTGATTCTGCTGGTAGTTTTCGTGTTAATCATGAATGTGACTGATTTTTGATCGGTAATTAATTTAAAGTGTTGCACGATCAAATAATTTCAGCGATTCAAAAATAATATAGGCTTTTTTTCCTATTGCACAATGTCTACATTATGATTTAGCCACATGGTTCTGTAAAAAAAAGCTATGGACCTATTGGTCCTGGTTAAGCGTCAGCTTTTAACTTTTAACAGCTGCCATGAATAATGTGAGATTTCTGTCAGTTTCCGTTCGATTTTTACCACAAATGGTTACATTATCGATGCAAGCATAGATGCCTTGCATATTCTTTTTTTTTTCTTTTAATCATTTCATCCCAAGCAAGGCATTCCACTGCCACTATTGCGCAAAGGGTTACATAACGAAAAGTGATGAGAAAGAGTGGTTAGATATAGGAAATGTCAGTAGGAGGGTGATAGACGGGTAAAGACACCGAGGATGAAGGTTGGGTAGATGGGAAGAGTGTTTGAGAGAATGGATGCGGGTTAGTGTTTTCGATATTATCTGTCCTATCACCCGTTGAAAGCTAGCTACCCCGTTTGTTACCCCAAACGGTATTCTGTGAAATTGATAAAATTTACCTCTAGCCTCGAAGGCTGTATAGCTACCTGATGAAAAGCAATTTTGAAGTCAAGAGTGCTACACTGTTTTTAGCTATTTTTTATCATCTCGTATATTTTTGGCAGAGAACAGGCATCAAGCAAAGTAAACTGGTTTATCGTTTCAGAATAGTC
Organism: Ascarosepion bandense; assembly: GCA_037127315.1. Taxonomy (NCBI): domain Eukaryota; kingdom Metazoa; phylum Mollusca; class Cephalopoda; order Sepiida; family Sepiidae; genus Ascarosepion; species Ascarosepion bandense. Next base: position 5,177,426 of record JBBBDQ010000514.1, on the reverse strand, counting down.
GGTTACCATTCGTTTTTCCTGTTCTCAGAAAAGAGAATACGAAGGCTTAAGTTCTCTACGGCGAATGACTTGGTTCGAATATATCTTCCTATACCATACGATTAACTTTGGTTTAGATAAATAATTTATCCTCCGTGTGTCGCCTAGATTTAGTAACTACCGGTTTACAGTAGGGTGTTAAATTGTTGAAAACTGTTGGGTAAGGCATTCTTATGGCTGCTAAGCCGCAGACTTTAAAAGGTGGTTCAGAGCCTTCGAAGGGCATTTCTAATATCGAATGTTGACGCAAGAATTTTTGACCTAATATTAGGTCGCAACATAAATCCTTCATTAGTAGACACCATGCTTTTTCCTTTAAAGTACCCTTTAATTTTAGGTAAACCAAACAGTATCCCAGATGAGCTAACCATCACTGCTTTGTTCAGGCATAGGTATGAATTTTCTTTCGCAATGCTTGCGTTAAGGAAGTTTCCTGTGTCCCCCTGTGTCCTTCTATGCTTTTAGTGGCTGTTCATTAGTTGTGATCTCGATCGTTGTAGAAGATAGCCAAATGTGTTCAATGATGTCGAACAAGGCACCATTTGTATTTCTACAAATTTCTGACTAATGCTTCTGCTTTTATATGTACAGAATTTGTCCTTTTTTTGAAGAGCCTCGTTTTTTATACAATGGCGGCGCAAAATAGTTGAAGACTCTGACGTTACAAAATTTGTATCGAGCAATTTGTTTTGCTAACTCTAGTACACTTGCTTGGTCATAAGCCTGGTGTAAACTGGTTTATCGTTTCAGAATAGTCGATTACTATTCGTTTTTCCTGTTCTCAGAAGAGACTACGAAGGCTTAAACTCTTTACGGCGAATGACTTGGTTCGATTATATTTTCCTACAACATACGATTAACTTTGGTTTGGATAAATGATTTATTTTCGTGTGTCGCCTAGATTTAGTAACTACTGGTTTACAGTCGGGTGTTAAATTGTTGAAAACTGTTGGGTAAGGCATTCTTATAGCTGCTAAGTCTGCGACTTAGCAGCTATTTTCGAGTACTCTTTTCGGATATCCGTGGACCGAAGCCCTAAATGGAAGGCATTACATATCCATTCGGCTCGATTTTGTTCCGCTGACAAGGAAGAAAATGTACATACCTTACTTAGTTTTACGATGACAAGATAGGATCCATCAATTGAATCTGAGAGCAGTTGACACCTCGTAGCATGTAAGCATTTTATTCCTCATTTTTATGTAGATCTCGTTCAGGGATTTTAAACCTCTTTGTATGAAAGTGCGTCTGCGAAATACTCTAAAATTTGTGCTAAGTCATATTTCGTGAGGTAGTGCAACTTATTAGAACTTTCGTTGCAGGTGGTACTTAAGAAGTTTATGAAACTTCTCTTCCAGTGACGATATTCTAGTTCGGTGTCAGACACGTTGTGGTCAAAAAAGTTTCTCTGGACAGAGTAGATTAGCGATTATCAAAATAACTATGAAAGTTCGTTAAATTGGAGTAGAATTGCTAGAGACAATTCGTATTGGCTTACATATAAGCTTTAATGAACTCTGAATACAAGCAAAGTTTTCCTAAATATATGTATTCAGAACAGATCCATTAATGGTGGGGAATGGATCATACCACATAAGCGACTTACGAATACTACTAAGTGAAAAAGTAAGAGAAATAATATGAATGAAAGACTAATGAAAATGGATAATAATTGATAATGCTATATCTAAGAAATTCAGATAATTTAAGACGATTAATTCTTGGTGTAAATGCAGGAGAAATAAATTGAAAGAAATACTAATATTAAATAACAATGATTAATGTTATTTAATCGAATGAATTCGAATGATTAATCGCTTCAAGCAATTTTTGCTTTTTATTTGAAATAATATAATCAAGGAGCCAAAAGTTATTTTGGTGGATTTCGTAGATTTTAAAGTCGAGTTTTTATATTGATGGCACATCTTCACGGAGATTTTTTTTCGAAATTCGTCACAGATTCAACTAGAACGTCTCAAAAGAGATAAAATTAGATCCCATACTTTATTCTCGAATTTATTATCGGCCATTTAATGTGAAACAAGCTCGTATGTATAAAAACGGCCGTCGGAGAAAGCAGGCGGATGTGTGTGTGTGTGTGTGTGTGTGTGTGTGTGTGTGTGTGTGTGTGTGTGTGTGTGTGTGTGCGCATGTCAGAAGATCGCATTCGTCTGCCGGCCATTTTTGACATCGCCTAAAAGCATGAACGGTTAAAACGTTGCCGAAAATAACAAAAATACACGCATTAATCGACAAAGACGCGAGCTTTTTTTGATATTTCAACATAGCTACGTGTAATATTTCATCTATCAAAATAAAAACACTTTGTCTGCTTGGCTGCAAGCGACGCAAACCCAAAACTGGAAACACGAAAAAGGTCAGATTTCCAAGATTGGCTGATCAGGAACTTGAGGCTTATCAAGCGAAATTTTTGATTTTTGTTCGGATACATTCTTGCTTTGAAACAGTCATTTCAACTTGATTTCTTTCTGTTTCGTGCTAAAAATAATTATCTAAAAGAACTGAAACTTATATAGTTGCTGTTGCATATTGTTCGATGCGGGATCAAAATTAGTATTTTGAATGCTGCTTTTCAAAGCAAACATTTATTAAGATTGGCGCAACATGGTCTTTTTACACTACTCTTCCTGACGCCATACTAAGTTTGGTAAACCTCTAGAAGAAATAAACGGCTACAAGACATGAATTTGCTTTTATAAAACCTAAACTGACACAAGGTTATATTTTAAAGGGCATTTACACTCGACAGAAGAAACCGTTTGTTATCATGAAAGTTCATTTTCTACATTAGAATAATCAAATCTCCGGGGACGGATACTAGTACTTGATCGCGGTGTAGAATCAAGTAGATAGTGTTACAAAGGTTGGCTCAGACCTGTTTTAAGCTAAAAAAAAAATAAAAAAAGAATCGAAAACAAAGAAACGAAAGCTGAGCGATAAATACAGCATCAGTTCGATCCGCAAGACATTCGATAGTCTTGAGCAAACGAATGTCGGAGCAGGGTTTTGGAGAGATACCAAGAGGAAAAAATATAGAGAGCGACAAGAGACTGGGCCAAGTTAATTTCCCTGAAAGCCTACGTCCGGAAAGGAACGGAACGTGAAGAATAAAATTGAATATCCGAGCGAGGTTTGGCAGAGATACCAGGGGGGAAAAATATTGAGAGCGACAAGAGACAGGGCCAAGTGGAATTCTATGATCGCCTACGTCCGGAAAGAAACGGAACATGAAGAAGAATGGATAGCTGAGCGGGGTTTGGGAGAGATACCAAGAGGGAAAATATTGAGAGCGACAAGAGACCAGGCTAAGTGGAAGTCCATGATCGCCTATGTCTGGCACATGAAGTAGAAGAATGGATGGTTGAGCGGGGTTTGGGAAAGATATCAAGAATAAAATTACTAATACGACGAGAGACTGGGCCAGGTGGAAGTCCATGATCGCCTATGTCCAAAAAATAAGTGCATAGGAAGAAGAAGAATGGATGGTTGAGCGGGATTTGGGAAAGATACAAAGAAGAAAAAATATTAAGAATAACAAGAGACAGAGGCAAGTGAAAGCTAATGATCGCCTCTGTCCTGTACGAACACGAAAAGTCTTTTATACAGAGGGCATACAAAATAGATGAAGAGGTCTCTGATATTGCTGCACTTGTAACGTAATTTTAGCATTTTGTTTTGCTAAATCTAGGACAATTGCTTGGTCATATACCTGGTGTAACGTTATGGTGCTATTTTCAAGCATTCTTTGTCGGATATACGTGGCCCGAAGACCGTCTATAAAGACATCTCTGCTCGATCTTGATCCGTAGAAAATAATGGCAACCTACTGCAGGAAATTATTTTCCACAGTCAGTCATATCTCTTTCAAGACATGATCGCTCAACTGTGTATCACATATGTCACTGATACCGAAGAAAATGGACAGACCTTCAGTCAGTTAAGTGCCATATGTGATACACGCTTTAGGCGATCATCTCGAAAGAGACATGATTGACTGGGCAAAAGTTATCCCGCAGTAGGTTGCCATTGCTTTCTGTGGTAGACTGATTGCCAGCCAAGGCTATAGAACTCAATCTGTCCTGTTATTTAACCCATAACTGGAGGGAAGAGACGGATTAATACCTTTACCAAGGGTATTTGTGAGTAAGTGAATGCAAGGCCTTACTTAGTTTCAATAAGGTTTGGTAGAATTCGTCAATTGAATCTGGCGCAACGGAGCAAGTAGCTGTCTTGAGACCATTTAAAGTCTCTTTTTTATGCAGATCTTGTCTGTGGTTGTTAAAACATTTTTTGTAAGAAAATGCGTTTGCGAAATACTCGAAAACTTGTGCTGAGTCATATTTCGTGAGGCACTGCAACTTATTAGAACTTTCGTCACTGTAGGTACTTAAGAGGTTTACGAAGGTTCTTCTCCGGTGACGATATCCTAATTCGCCGTCAGATGTATTGAAGTTGTAACAAGTATTGAAGTTGTACCTGAACGGCGTAAGTAATTGATATCCGGTGGTTGCTAATGTCAACAAAAGTGACATCCATCTTGAAAATGATGACCCGGTAAAGATATGGTTGACAAATATATCCGGCCGTAGATAAAAGTCAGCAAAGGACAAGGGTGGTTGACAGATATATCTGGCCGTAGATATTGTCAACAAAGTGCAACAAGAAACAAATAAACAAGCGACAGCCGGTTTAAAAACAATGGACCGAAAATAGCGACAACCCGAAAAAGCAAAAATGTGTGAGAGCTTTAAGTAAGTACCTCCACTAAATCGCTGAAAAAACAGCATAGTATGAATAAAAAAGGCCCCAAACCTAGCAAAAAAAAAAAACTTTTTCCATCAAAATATTTATCTTTTTTTTTTTAATCATATCACCTCAATCAGGGCGGTAACACCACTGATGTGCAGAGTGCGACAGAAGAGTGAGAAGATTAGAAAAGAGAAAACCGGAAACCGCATCCTAAACCGGAAACAAGGGATGAGCCTTTTCACCTGTTCAATAGATGTGGGTGGTGTGTGAACCGGGCGATAAATATATCAACAATAAGTATTTATAGTAAAATTATCAACAATATATATTTATTGTATATCAGTCAGTTAGTTAAGTGCCATACGTGATACACGTTCGTCTCGAAAGAGACATGACTCACTGGGCAGAACATTTCCCCGCAGTAGGTTGCCATTGCTTTCTGCGGTGGACTTGTTTTAACCCATAACTGGAGGGAAGAGACAAGTTAATACTATTCCCAAGGGTGTTTGCGCGTAAGTGAATGCAATGAATTCAACTGGAATTCGAACTCAGCTCTCTGATTTCTCGTCCTGAGTCGATATTTACTGCACCACAACAGACATCAGTATGGTGTATCGTATATATTTAGCTAAAAACGTGTTCAAAATATTTAGATTTCAATATTAAATAATTCATAGCAGTTCATATGCTGCAAATAAAATAGACCTATCAAGTATGGGCATGTTTAAATACGTATTTACTGTTTATAATATACAACGTATTTCCCCAAGCATAATACGCCTTCATTTATAATACGCACAATGTTGCTGAAGGCGTGGGAAAATGCTTCGAGTCACACATAATATGCACCCAATGTTTGGGAATCAAACCCTATAAATTTTATCTCTCCAATTTCTTTACGGCCAGCGTTTCCTACTCTAATTCAAGCTGTAATTGAAAATATCTTTTAAAATTTCTAATCATCATGATTCTAAAAAGAAACGGAAATGCCTCTATTGTGCCTACTGCGCAGACTCATTAACCTGTTTTTGTTTCATAAAATGTGCATCTACCGAATCTCTATGTAGTTCGAGTTAGTTATACATAACTCAAGTTGGTTTAAATGGTTTTAAACAGAGAATAATATTATTTCAAGTTAGTTTTATGATAGTTCTTATTCCATTTTACTTTTGTAATATATTTAGGTACATATGATAGTATTTGTCATTCTTATGGGGTCACAATCACAATCACAATATTAGTGTCAAACTGTCATATGTCTATGTCATTTTGCAACTAAAATCGACCTATAAAAAAGCAATTTTTTAAAGATTTTTTTTGTAGCTGTGCATAATTTGCACCCCTAAATTTACTTATTTCTTTTTAGAAAAGATGGTAAATGTTCTTTTTAATTCCCTTCGCTTTCCTCTTCAAAGTTATCCAAAATAGCATTATCTCTGCGAAAATGTATATACTGAACTCAAATCAAGTGTTAGTTATTGAAGAAACTTACCTTTTTTTATCTAAATGTCCATAAAAAAACGAACTCTATCTCGCACTTTTTCTCTCCCGTAACTCTCACGAAGTCATGTAATTAACTGCAGAATGACATACTGCGCATGTAAACAAGTTTTCGCAGAATTTTTACCGATTTATCTTCATTTACTGATACTTCCGGCGATGTACTTCTGGGAACGAAAGCAATGCGCTATTGTATTTCTACGCTTATTACTTTCATTAACGGAAGAACATCGTCGGAAGTTTTAGTAAAGGAAGAAAATTGACCAAAATTCCAAACAAAATTTCTGCCTACGTAGAACGTCATTCTGCAGTTAATTACATGACTTCGTGAGAGTTACGGGAGAGAAAAAGTGCGAGATATAGTTCGTTTTTTTTATGGACTTATAAAGCAAAAAAGGTAAGTTTCTTCAATAACTAATTGTTGATTTGAGTTTAGCATATACATTTGCACTGAAATAATGCTATTTTGGATAAATTTGAAGGGGGGAAAAGCGAAGGGAATCAAAACGAATATTTACTGAAAAGATGCGTATTGTACATGAGAAATTAGGGTATTTTTTAAAATAATTTTTTAATAATTTCTTCCTTAGTATTGGCGTTTCGTTCTTTTATTTTTCTCTTTCATGGATGCTATTTTCTTCGAAAGTTTGTTAAGACCAAGTTAATAGCCTTTTAGGCTTCGTCCGCGCAAATAAGGGTTGTATTTTTAATACGTGACAGCTGGTCGGTATCAGAATTTTAGAGATGCTTCAGTGGGGTATAGGCAAAATAAATTTGGGAATTTAAGAAATTTGGAATTAACAGACTCCGAGACTGACACTACCACTTGATTCTTGTGTAGGTAGTGTTGAAAATTTCTCGGCCTTACCCAAATTTCTAGAATTTGATTTTCTTCTTCTTCTTCTTCTTCTTCTACGTGTCTTGTTCTTTCAAGACGTAGACGATCATGGTCCTCCACGTCTCCCTATCCCTGGTGTTTCTTAGCACGCTTTCTCCTGTAACATCTCGCAGCCCCCGTTCAGTAATCCACCTGTTCAGGCCCTTCAAATATGTTATCCACTGCTTTCCTCTGTCTTTTTCCCTCTATCTGCCCTGTTAGTATCAGGTTCTCCAAGCCCTCCTTCCTCATTGCATGTCCCCGGAACTTCAGTTGTCTCTTCCTGATGCTCGGTATTAATATCCTTTTCGTTTCCATTCTTTCCAAAGAATATTTAATCATCATTGCTTATATACTCGGTCCATGATATCCGCATTATCCTTTTGTTGATCCACATTTCAGTTGCTTCAAGTTTTTCCTTCATCTCTGATGATATTGTCCAACATTCACTGCCATATTGAAGAACTGACATCACATAGCCATCTAGTATGTTCTTCTTTGTTTCTAGTGAAAGTTCCCTTTGTCTTAACACTCTACTCAACTTTCTGGAACGCGTCCTTCGCCATGCTAATTTGTTTTCGGATCTCTGAGTCGCACTTTCCATCTTCTGTTAGAAAACTTCCCAGGTGTTTAAATTTTTGTGTCTGCTTGATTTTAGTACCCCCTCACCTGTATTTAGCATTTTGGGTTGCTCTCTTTGCTGATGACCATGCATTCGGTTTTCTTTCAGTTTAATCTGATCAAACAGCCAAAATTTGTTAAGAATCTCTTCTTGCTCGGATCTCCGTCCATCTGCTGAAACTCTCTCGGTAGGTTATGCGCTGTTTTCTTTTGTTCTCTGGCTTTCAGTCTGTCTTGTTAGTATCCTATTTTTAAGCTTTCTTTCGTCATTATCTGCCCCAGAAATTTCATTTTTGTTCCCATTTTTTTTAAAACTTCGTCGTTGTTCACATGTTCGGTCCATGGAATTATCAGCTTTAACAAAATTACAGCTTTTACGCATGTATAGTTTTTAGAAATGTTATACTCTTCAAATACCGCATCTATTATTGCATCGAACATTTGTCTGTCAAATATTTACGAACATTTTTATGTCTACCATAACGTTCGTGCATGAGACATAAATAAAAATCGTATCCATCAGTGAGAATCTGCGTGATAGCTTGAGAAGCAGGTGGATGTAAAAGTTCGAGCGACAGTCATTGAAGAATCTTTCTGTCTCTGGTTTGTTTCCTGTTCTACGAAAATGGATGAAAAAGAAAACAATTTCTGTATGACACTTCAAAAATCTCTAGAACATAATAAAGTTTTGAATTTACGCTTTATTTTCTTTCTTCTTTTTCTTTGGCTTTCCTTTATTGCGTGAGTTGATTATTTTTTCAGAGCAAAATTTCTATCCCCCCAACATTCTACAACATAAAAGAAAAAGAAACAAAAATGAATTATAAGATGAAAAGAATAAAAAAAGCTGAAAAAAAAAATGGAAGGAATAAAACAAAAAAAAAAGGAAAATATAAAGAAGAATTTTAAAAAATGCCAGCAGAAATGAAGAAAAATGAAAGCAGAAAGTAATTAAAGAAAAAGAAAGAGCAAAATAATGAAAAAAAAATGTGAAAAGAAATGAAAGACCAAGGAAATAGAAAATGAAAAAAAGAAACCGTAAGAAATAATATAAAAGAGAAAGAAAAAAGAGGAAGAACTGAAAGAAAATAAAGAAGAAAGCAAAAAAGAAAAGAATGAATAATTGAAGGAAAGAATAAGAAAGAAAAAACTGGAAGAAATGGAGGAAAACTAAAGAAAAGGAAAGAAAAAGAAGAACCCAAGGAAAAAAAAAAATTGAAAAAAAAAAGAATCCACGGAGAGTAAGAAAAAGTGAAGGAAACAGGACGAGAATAAAAAGAGGAGAAAATGAAGGGAAAAAGAATGAAACAGAAAAGGAAAGAAAAGAAAAAAAATGAACAAGTGAAGGAAAGAAGAGAAAGAAAAAGAGGTTTGAAGAAATCAAGAAAAAAAAAGAGAAGAAATGAAAGAAAATGAATAAGAAAGGAAGAATTGAAGAAAAGGCAAAAGATCAAGAAGCTGAAAGAAATGAAAAAAGAAGGAAAAAACAACGAAAGAAAAAGAAAAAAATAAAAGATATCTAGTAAGGAAATAAATAGAAAAAGAAAAAATGAATGAAAGAAGAAACCTTAAGAAATAAAGGAAAACAGAAAAAAGAATTTAAGAAATAAAAAAGGCAATAAATTAAGAAAGAAGGAAAATAAGTGATAAAAGGAAAATAAACAAAAAAGTAAAAGTCGGCATTGGTGAAATATTTACAAATAGAGAACCAAACAAAGGAAAAAATACTTGCTTACATCCCAAACTCTCGCCCGTTGAAGTTTGTAAACACGTAATATCGTGGTAGTTTATATGAGTTACCTCAATTTTTTCGCTGTAAAAACAGCATAGCGTGTTGAAAAATGGCCTCAGACCTAATAAAAACGAACTTTTATCGTCAAAATGTTTGTTATTATTAAGAGGAAAAACCAAAGCATTTTTTTTATTATTTTAATATTTTTTAATCCTTTCTAGCATGTTCGAAATTTTTTTTTTTTTTAATTTTTGCGTCAGCGGTTTATTTAATATTTGAGATTAATGTTTTTACGCTTTTTTTTCTCAGGTGTAAGATATATATTTTTAATTTTTACAAAATTCAATTAATTGTTGGATTTTAATGAAACTTTCAGGAATTAGTTGCAAACGAATTAAATTATTTTTGATTTTTTTTTTCATTTTGGGAAAATATTTTATATTGTTATACAATTAAAGATACAGGAAAATTTCGCTAAAAACAAAAAAAAAAAAAGATAGTACTGGATTGCTATGTGATGTCTGTCCTTCAATATGGCAGCGAATGCTGGACAATATCATCAAAGATGAAAGAAAAAGTTGAAGCAATTGAAATGTGGTTCTACAGAAGGATGCTGCGGATAACATGGATCGAGCATGTGAGCAATGGAGCGGTTTTCAAAAGGATAGAAACGAAAAGGAAATTAATACCGAGCATCAGGAAGAGACAGATAAAGTTCCTGGGACATGTAATGAGGAAGGAAGACTTGGAGAACCTGATACTAACAGGTCAGATAGAGAGTAACGTACTTGACTGAGTAGGTGGATGACAGAACGGGGGTTGCGTGCTGTAACAGGAGAAAGCGTGCTAAGAGTTACCAGGTATAGGGAGACGTGGAAGACCATGATCGCCTACGTCCTGAAAGAACAAGGCACATAGAAGAAGAAGAAGAAGAAGAAGAAGAAGAAGAAGAAGAAGAAGAAGAAGAAGAAGAAGAAGAAGAAGAAGACCCTCGTTTAATTTTAATCCGAAAATATTTTTTGTAGTTAAAGATAGGACTCATTGGAGAATGTAAATCTAAATTTTTTAACTGCTACTCATTTCCGAAAATCGTCTCAGCATCGTAAAATACAAAAAATAAATAACACTATGACATTATTTTATTAAAAAAGCTTTTAAGTTATTTTATAAATGATATTTATTATGAACACTATTATATTAATAAAATGTTTTCGCAGAATAATGAGTTTTTAATTTTTTTAAAATTTTAATTATGATAATTTTTAATACGAAAACCTTTTAAAATTTTGCATTACTTTTATCCGGTTAGACAATACTGTTATTAAACGAAAATTATATTTATTAATTAAAAATTGAAAAGCTTAATACGAATTCTGTTTCACCAAGATTTTTATAATTATTTTTTTTATTTATATAAAGTATCATATAATCTTCTCATTTTTATAGTATGGTCGACCATACACGATATTATTAGAAAATAAAAGCAATGACTGTAGAAAATTTAAAGTGAAAATTCCTAAAATTAGATTACAGAGAATATTTTCCAACATTTTTAAGGTTACTAGGTACTTAAAAATTACGTAAAAAAGGGGTCACCCGCCATCTTTTCAAGTTATATTTTAGCAGATAAAGTCTCCGTAGAACAACAACAAACCCGTCAACACGTTCGTCACTTGTTACGTGATTGACGTGCGATAACGGAAGTACATAATCACTGCTAGTTTTTGTTTTAAAAATCCATTTTTCTGTTATTTGAAATTTAAAGTAAATAATATTTTTCAAATCAGATTAATTATACTTTAAATGGTAAATTTTCCTTGTAAGTCCCGACGCTTTTCCCCTTCAAATTTATCCAAAATAGCATTATCTCTGTGCAAATGTATATGCTAAACTCAAATCAACTGTTAGTTATTGAAGAAACTTACCTTTTTTTATCTAAATGTCCATAAAAAAACGAACCATATCTCGCACTTTTTTCTCCCGTAACTCTCACGAAGTCATGTAATTAACTGCAGAATGACATACTGCGTATGTAAACAAGTTTACGCAGAATTTTTACCGATTTTTCTTCATTTACTGATACTTCCGGCGATGTACTTCTGGGAATGAAAGCAATGCGCTATTGTATTTCTACGCTTATTACTTTCATTAGCGGAAGAACATCGCCGGAAGTTTTAGTAAAGGAAGAAAATCGACCAAAATTCCAAACAACATTTCTGCCTACGTAGAATGTCATTCTGCAGTTAATTACATGACTTCGTGAGAGTAACGGGAGAGAAAAAGTGCGAGATATAGTTCGTTTTTTTTATGGACGTTCAAAGTAAAAAGGTAAGTTTCTTCAATAACTAATTGTTGATTTGCGTTCAGAATATACATTTGCACAGAAACAATGCTATTTTGGATAAATTTGAAGGGGCAAAGCCGTCGGCACCTAAAACGAACATTTACCCTTTAAATCAGCTAATATTTTTTTAAATTCTTTAAACTAAAGTTTCAGAAAAGAATTTTTTAAAGATTTTAAAAAACATTTTTTTTTACAAATGTGTCAAAATGGCCGATGTCAATTATTTTAATGCCAGCAACCCCCCGAAAATCGATCCCAATACAATTTCTATTTGAAATAGAGCAGAATATTTTGCTTCCTTGAAATAGTAAATTTAATAATTTTACTTTCGATTTAATCTAAAAAGAAACCTTCAAGAATGCTTTTCTGTCTAAAAAAAAATAATTTTAAACCTTAGCTATCGAACATTTTTTTGTATGCATCTAGTTTACATGGCAAGTAGGGTGGTGCTTTGTGCCGAAGAAACAAAATGTCGACAGAAGACGATGAACAAGAAAGTGACGAAGATAAAATGTTTCCTGTGGCTAAACTGCTGTCTACCAAATGAAACTGGGGCGTTACGTAGTAAGACTTGATTTCGTCTGTTGCAACTGAATTAGACGGTGGGTTTGTCGGTCGGGTCCCTGCTGTTTTTTGGGAAACACCCGAACCTAATTAAAATGAATTCACAATGTTACAATTTTTAAATATTTTTGTTCTTTTTTGCTTAATTGTTTTTATTTTTCTTCTGGCTTATACAATTTTTACGTTAGTTTTAAAGTATAACAAAACAGATAGAAGATTGTTTTTTAACACCCACGGCCATATATTTGTATACAACAGGTGTAGTAAAAACAAGGAAAATAAAACACTTAACTTAGCAATATGATTTGCAAGCTGTTTGCTACGTTAAACTATAAAATGAGCCAGGGGCAAAAGAGTGGGAGTTCTTTTGGATAATCAACCAATCGAGCCACATTGCAAAACTTATCATCCAAATTCTGACGAATAATTCTTGCAGCAGGATCAAAACGGAAAAAAAAACCCCAGTTCGGCTTCGTTGAAGAAACTGGAACAAATAGTGTAACTTATTTATACTCAGAATTATATTCAGTCAGTTAAGTGACATACGTGATACACGCTTGCGTGATCATGTCTCGAAAGAGACATGACTGACTGGGCAGAAGGTTATCCCGCAGTAGATTGCCATTACTTTCTGCGATAGACTGGTTGCCGATCAAGGCTACAGAATCCAATCTGTCCTATTATTTAACCGATAACTGGAAGGAAGAGACGGATTAATACCTTTCCCAAGGGTATTTGCTTGTAAGTGAATGCAATGAATTCAGCTAGAATTTCTCGTTCCAAGCCGATATCCAATGCACCACAACGCACATCCAGAATTATATTAGACAGAACAATGAAAAACTTAAAGGAAGTATACTTATGTTTTATATATTATGCAAATTTGTTTGATAAGGTACGTCAAAATGAACTGCTAAAGTTTGATTTATTGGGGAAGGATATTAGAATTGCAGGTAAATTTTTGTTTTATTCCCCGAAAACCTTACCCCGTCAAAACTTTCTAAAACATCCTTAATTCCGTGCAAATGTTCATGCTGAACTCAAATCGATAATTGTTTATTGAAGAAACCTACCTTTCTTTCATGGTATCGACCATAAATACATCGGACTATATCTCACCCCTTACTACCGTTGTCATCTCTGATTCACCGCTGAATGAATTGAAGCGTAGGTTTGTTTTTTTCGGTCGATTTTCTCCATTTGAGCAATTACATCGCGAATTGTTCGGTTTCGGAACTCATTTTGCGCGTAGGGATTGATAAAAGGACGAAAAAACGTAAAACTCCGCGTGAATTCAGTCAGCAGTGAATAACATTTTTGAACCATGGTTACAGGGTGAGATAAACAGCGACAAGAAGTTCCATATTTTTGTGCTCGATAAAATGAAAAAAAGGTATGTTTCTTCAATAAAGAATTACCGATTTGAGTTCAGCATATACATTTGCACGGAAATGGGGATGATTTTGAAAGATTTGAAGGGTAAAGGCCTTCAGGGAACAAAATAAAAATTTACCGAATTGAAAAAGTAGTCAGCAAGCCATTGCATTTTTTAAGCCTTGAACGTCAATATGAACCACAACAGCGGCGTAAAATGCGTTAAATAAATTTTTAAAATCATATTTTGATAAATAATTCTTCTGTTATTTATTTGTAATTCAATTTTTTCAAATTAAAATATACAAGCAATGTTTCTGTTTGCAAAATTTTATCTTTAAACTTCTCGTGTTTGTGTAGAAGGATTTTATATCTGCCTTGTTAAAATTCAGTCGTAAATTAGAAAATCTACATCGTTCGTAATAACAAGCATTGTTGTCGTCTGATATTTTAAATTACTACCAATCAGTCGAACATAGCTTTCCAAAAATAAATTGATGACATCTTTAATTATATTTTCTTAAAACTGCTCAGAATTATTTAAACAAGTGAAAAAATAAGTTTGCGAAAATTATTATTATTCCAGCCTCTTGGTTAATCTAAACTTATTTATAAATGGAACTGTGTGTGTGTGTGTGTGTGTGTGTGTGTGTGTGTGTGTGTGTGTGTCCGTTACCTGTAGACTCTGAAACGGCTGAACCAATTTTCTTGAAAATTTACAGTTGTACTATAAGCGTCTGCGAGTGTTCTTAGCTAGCTTTAGTGCCAAGGTACCTCCGATAAATATCGAAAATCGATAATCGAAAAAATCGAGTTATAGAAGGAGTAGTCCGATTTTAATCACATTTGATATACTCATAGACAAAGACATAAGAAAAGATATTCAGAAATTTCAAGGTTTCAGTTCTTACGATAGTGCAGAACATCGATAATATATATATATATAAAAGGCAAGATGTTTGTGTGCATGTCACATATCACATTTGATATACTCATAGACAAAGACATAAGAAAAGATATTCAGAAATTTCAGAAAAAAATAGGGGTATAGAAGGAGTGGTCCGATTTTAATAAAATTTGATATACTCATAGACAAAGACATAAGAAACGTTATTCAGACGTTTCAAGTTTTTAGAATAGTGCAGAAAATCGATAACATCTCTCTCTCTCTATATATATATATATAAGGCAAGACGTTCGTGTGTTATTTTAGTTTTTGCTTCGGGTTTGGCTCTAAGTAGGTATAATTGTAGCTCTTAGTCTCAGCCATGATACCATTTACTCAGAGGACTTATTTAGCCTTCAAAATTCAGTTTACGACGAAAAAACTTATTTGATATCTATACCAGGAAATAAATATCGAAAATCGATAATCGAAAAAACGGGTTATAGAAGGAATGGTCCGATTTTAATCAAATTTGATACGCTCATAGACATGATACCATTTACTCAGAGGACTTATTTAGCCTTCAAAATTCAGTTTACGACGAAAAAACTTATTTGATATCTATACCAGGAAATAAATATCGAAAATCGATAATCGAAAAACGGGTTATAGAAGGAATGGTCCGATTTTAATCAAATTTGATACGCTCATAGACAAAGACATAAGAAACGTTGTTCAGAAGTTTCAAGGTTTCAGTTCTTACAATAGTGCAGAAAATCGATAATATATATATATATATATATATATATATATATATATAAAAAAAAGGCAAGATATTTATGTGTGTGTCTGTTTATATCGATACCAGGAAATAAAAATTTGACTTACATCCATTCATTTTTCTTTCAGTCTACGGTTTCTGGAAACAACTGTTGTTTTTTAGTTTTTCGTGCCAACGTCCAAAGCGTCTGAGCTCCAGGACCATGGATTAGTTTGAAAGCTTTCATTACACCCGAGCAACGCCGGGCTATACTGCTAGTCACAGATATAACGTCAAATACGAGTCAAAATAATTAGTATCTGTATGTTAATTAGGAGGTACGTTAACGGGAGACGATTTCGAATTTCAGGCAGTGCATGAAAATCACTTACGTGCTAATACCATTGAGAAAGACATGAATAAAATTCTTCCCAAGCTCTGGGTAAAATAGTAAAAAAGACTGAATCCTGTATTGGATGGCAACGAGTCTCATCATCATCCTTTATCCATCACACCCAGATGGTGCATAGGGCATCAACTTTTTGTTGCTTTTTCTGTAACAAACTGCTTTTTGCAGGGCAGGGTTGTTAGCCCTACACCCAACCCCCAAACCTAGAGAACCGGTGGACCATTCTTGGTCCTTACGTTTACAGCACCTGGTATTCCCAAATGGTCACCCATTTAAGTACTGACCAGGCTCGATGTTGCTTAACTTCGGTGATCGGACGGAAACCGGTGTATTCAACACGATATAGCCGTAGACATGGCAACCAGTCTAAGAGAAGAAAATTTTGAATTCAAACCACGTGTTGCGTTATAGGTTTTGTCTTTTGGGGTAATGGCTACAAAAAGGTAACTTCAAAGCCAAATTTACTTCTGAGATGAGGAACGGAGTAACCTCAACATCCCCGGTGCAAAAGGAACCGGCAAGCCTTTGCACTATTCTGCCTAGAATTGTCACCATGAACCACAATTGTGAGGTGAAGGGGAGTGATAACAACAGCGGCGCAAAATGTTCTAGCTGAATAAATAAATAAATATTAGGTTGTCCAAAAAGTTCGTAAACACTTGTAAAAAATTGAAATTTTACTCGCAAAAATGATAAAAATTATTGCTCAAAATAAAGACCATCATTTTCCAAGACTTTCTGCCATCGATCTGCAAGCTTTCAGATCTTTACGAACTTTTGGGACAACCTAATATTAGAATAATCCAGAACTTATACTGGCACTAAACCGTCTGCATTCGGATACACATTCAGCAAATGCACAAAAACAGACAGCGGCTTAAGACAAGGATGTGCGTAAGCCCCTATTATGCATTCCTGGAGGCCGCAATCTTAGCAAACGACAGTATTAATGCGCAAATGACAGTGTTAATAGCAGACATAGAAAGGAAACTACAGGGACTTATTTTAGCACCAGTTCCAAAAATCTTGGCGATAAATATTTAGATGAATTTCAGATAAATTCAAGGGAAGTTATATTTGACTATATTTCTGCGAGGTAGTATTTAAATTATTTACATTGTTCGAACCGTTGTCATATTCACGACGTTTCGGCTGTTGTACGCTCCAAATTAGTCAGGTGAGTAGACTTTTTAACCTAACCCTTTATTTCGATCACTGCAGTAGATTGTTCTCGTTTTATGACTCATGCCACTTCTGGATGCCTTAAGTATCGCTATTTAACTCAACTAAGTTTTTGTCCACCACTACTTTCACCAGGTATTGAACTCACAACTCTTTGAGTCAAGTTACTGGATCTAACCAACGCTTTTATCTACTTGGTCATGTGTCCTTGAAGAGAAAAACTTATAGAGTTGAATTCAATGGAGATAACTAAGGTATCTAGAAGTGGCATGACTTATGGAATGAGAATTTATATACGGAAAAGTAATCGAAATAAAGGGTTCAGTTCAAAGTTCCAGTCATCTGAAGAAGGCCGGAGTGTATAACAGCTGCAATGTCGTGAATATGACAGTAAAGATGAGGACATCAGTTCAAACAATATAAATAAGTTAACACATCACTCAATAAATCCTGGGCCTAACTAATAAAACAACAACTTTAAGGCAAAATTCAACTTCATTCGTCAACATAGTCTTCTTCTAGGGTGATACACTGATTTCAACGCTTTTCTAACAATTCGATGCCTTTTTTGTAGAACGATGTGTCTTTGGCCTCAAAATACGCCTCAGTTTTCGATATCACTTCTTCATTGCAGCCAAGTCTCTTTCACTGGAACATTCTTTTGAGGTCTGCAAACATCAAGTAGTCGCTGGGGGCCAGATCTAGAGAATAGGGTGGATGTTGAAGCAGTTCGAATTACAAATCATGTAGTTTTGTCTGCTTTTGTGGTCGTATTTTGTCGATTTCCTCCTTCAAATGCACCAATAATGCTATATAATATTCGCTATTGATGGGTCTTCCTTTCTCAAGTTAATCAATAAACAATAACTTGCGTATCCCAAAATACGGTGGCCAAAACCTTGCCTGCTGATGTTTGCGTCTTTGATCGCTTTGGACAGATTTCACCTGCTGCTGTCCACTCAGTTGACTGCCGATTTGACTCTGGAGTGAAGTGGTGGATTGTAATATAACAATCTGGCCCCACCCGAGGAAGGCTGATGCAAGCGAGGGTGTTTCCGGTCGTTGAAAGGAACGGATGTCGTTTGACCTTATTTCCGGCAGCAGCGGAAATGGCTACAGAGGCAAACAGAACAGGTGTCTCTGAGAATTACGTGGGCGTGCGTGGGCGAGGCAAAACCGGAAGAAAAAGTCCCGGTTCTGGAAGATTATAAAAAGACCTCGGCACACGGATTCGCCAGTAGAGGAGCAACAGAGATCGGCCGGTGAAGAGAGACACAACAGATAAGACTACACTCCCGTCAACCCATTAGAAGCGCGCTCTCTCAATTCTCTGTTCGCTATTCTAACCGGCTCAGTCATTAAGACGCATAATTGGTGTCTAGTGACTTGCTGTTTTGAGACAACAAAACAGTTAGATGCGAGCTGGTTGCCACGGCGACGATTGAAATTCAACGGACTTAAAACTACCAGATAGAAAGAAAAAAGAAGACGAAAATAAAAGCAGCCGCACGACTATAGACATCAGCCAAGGTAGGTGACTCTTTGATTTGATAGTGCGTGTGTTCTGCTCTTGTTTATAACAAGTCTAGTTAGAAAAAAAAATGGAACAGCATACTTTTGCCGATCTGACCCTAGAATTGAGAAATGTGGATTGTTCAGTGTCGAACACATTAAGGGTAGAACAGAGGGGGTGCAGGACTACATGCAGAGAGTAGTACGCCTAGCGGAGAGCGCATAGGTTGGGGTTGACGGGAGGAATAAAGTTGAGATATTTACCTATCTGTAAGTATAAAACATCTGAGTTAATTTTTTTGTTAATATTTTACCATATATGTGAAGTGAGTTTACTGGTATGTTGCTTAATTAATCTTACTTTTATTGAGTAAGTGAAATGTAAAATCATGTAAAGGAAGTTTCTTCTACTCTTTAAAGTGGATAATTGGATTAACTTGTTGATAACAATGTTTTCTTTGGTTTGTGCAGTGTTAGGTTTTCTTTTTTTTTTTGGATTTCTTTTCAATGACTGTACACTACAAAATGATTTACATTTCTATGTTTGTGAATTATGCTTTTGTGCAGGTTCCCATCAATTCAACATCCTCTGTGAATTTTCATTTATGTGACTTGGGAAATATCTTTTGAAGATATATTAATTTCTGAAAACTTTATATTGACACGGATAGACCTGCAGATTCCACAGTTGATCGGAACAAAAAGAAAGAACAACTGAAAAGTCTTGTAGACTTATTGGCTGATATGCTATAGGATTGGGAAAGAAGCAGTGGGAGGATTAACGATAGTTTAAGTGAAATAGTTAGGAAGATACAAACGTGGAAAATTATTAATAGTATCTAAAGCATAAAGTAAATTATACGTCTCTGGTTCAGTGGTTTGGTCCCCAATTACGCAGAAATTTCCCAATTTTTCAGTGGACACCATGCCGGTAGAATTGCGCGATATGGAGGAGATTCCTATCCGCAAACTAGTAAATACCTTGGAACAGATAGATATGGAAAGATTTAGTGAAGGATATGAAGAACTCCCGAAGAAGTTGACGATAGGAGTCATTGCTGGCATAGTCGGCGTTATGATAATCCTTGGAATAATAGCTAGGAAGCGGATTTTTAAGTGTGAAAGAAGCAACAGTGCTTCGGGAAAGGAAAGGGAGTTATCCGTTGTGAATAGTACTCCGGGGTCAACGGGTGTTCAACACTCAAATGTCTCTGCGTTAAACAGAGAGATGTCAACAAATCAGATATGCTTGGATTCGAATCCAGAGGAAGTAGTTCAAGGAATAGAAAACATTGTACAAACTAAGGAACTACGAGTCACGGGTCCATTTTTTAGACTAAATTAATATAGATGAAACCTCTAATCTCCCACAAGTAAATTGCATGCGGATTAACGTTGGAATCAGGGTAATTTTCTTCATTTTCTATTGAACATTTCTCGGTCAGACTATGAATGATATGTACTGCAGATAATGGCCATTTTTCTGTGTTCAAACATAGTATGTTTGAAATTAAATTAAATTAAATGAAGTTACATGTGTAACAATAAACTCGAGCAGAAGCACGCATGGTGTTGGTCAAAGGTCATTTACTCGATGTCAGTTTAGAAACTGGGGCGCGGTTACCGCCTATGATCATGTGGTCGTGCATCGAGGCGTCTAAGCTTATGGACAGAGTCGAGAAAGTAAATGAACATTTTTAAGAACTTTGCCCAATTCTGTGAAAATGGATATTAAAAAAAAAAAATTAAAAAAAAAAAAAGAACAATGAAACATCGAGCTGGTAGAACAATTTTCACGATGGACACGAACATTGTTGGGTTGCCGATGTAGGCTCCCCTATATATATTTTTTTTGTTGTTTTTTTTGTTTCGGCATGCACATGTTTTGTTGTTTTGGCGTGCACATGTTTTATACAATTGTCGGGCTTGTGTGGCATGGGGAGGAGTGTGAGGGTGTTGCGCTTAAAATGTTCTTAGGTGAACATTTTGGAAAATGGGAGGGCGAGGAATGTAATATAACAATCTGGCCCCACCCGAGGAAGGCTGATGCAAGCGAGGGTGTTTCCGGTCGTTGAAAGGAACGGATGTCGTTTGACCTTATTTCCGGCAGCAGCGGAAATGGCTACAGAGGCAAACAGAACAGGTGTCTCTGAGAATTACGTGGGCGTGCGTGGGCGAGGCAAAACCGGAAGAAAAAGTCCCGGTTCTGGAAGATTATAAAAAGACCTCGGCACACGGATTCGCCAGTAGAGGAGCAACAGAGATCGGCCGGTGAAGAGAGACACAACAGATAAGACTACACTCCCGTCAACCCATTAGAAGCGCGCTCTCTCAATTCTCTGTTCCCTATTCTACACGGTTCATCGTCATTAATAAAAATATAACTTTATATTTTTATATATATGCGTGTTTGTTGTTTGTCGATATATAACAGGATCTGTTTCATCTATTGTCGCATATTTACGCAAAAACTGCTGTTTGTTGCGTTAAAACGGTTGGAAACAACGCTCTGAATCGTCGACGCGTTGTTGTTTTTGATTGACTGTGAGCAAACGCGGCACCCACTTTGAACACAGCTTTCTCATTGACAAATGCTCATGCCAAATGATGAATACACTGCCTTTCTTTGTTTCCAATGAGATTTTTCTGTCTTTCAGTAGCCGTTGAAGGATGCTGAGGATACCAAGGACCGGGCACTTGAGAAATGACACGGTGCTGGAGAAAAAAATCGACTTAAATTTTGTTGTGGCTGAAAACATTAATTTCAACAAAATTTCAACTCCGTTCCCAAGCAAAAGGGGACGGAAATTGCAACTATCCGGAGCTGATAATCTAAAATTAAATTATATACTTGCTTCCCTGACAGCTGCAATCCCCAAGAGTCTAAATGAAACGTCAATTGCCATCTATTATCTCCTTGAATCCCATTCTTCTCTTATCCTTTCCTCAACACATCCTGTATATTGTTATTCTCTCTTTTTACTCTACTAAAGAGACATGACTGACTGGGCAGAACATTATCCCGCAGTAGGTTGCCATTGCTTTCTGCGGTAGACTGGTTGCCGACCAAGGCTATAGAACCCAATCTGTCCTGTTATTTAACCAATAACTGGAAGGAAGAGACGGATTAATACCTTTCCCAAGGGTATTTGCGCGTAAGTGAATACAATGGATTCAGCTGGAATTTGAACTCGGCTCCCCGGTTTCTACAGCGTAGATTGTTCTAATTCCCAGTGATTAAAAGCTTTGGTTAATTGATCCAAAAAGGACTTAACTCAGAATTGTGACTTAAATACCTGGCCCAGCAGTGAAAAGAAAAACTTGGAGATTAAAATTATTAAGGGAATAAACTGAAATTCTAAGTCGGTTTGATCACTTCCTCTTTCGTGTCAACTGAAAGTTCGAAAAGAGAAAAAAAATCCCCATCTAAATTGTCCCAGAAACGAAACTTTAAAAATTAATTCAATATCATTAGAAAACTTGAGGTATGAACAATTCCAGAGACATTTGTCAATAAATATCGGGATAAGCCAGTACACAGCGAGACGTGAATTCATGCCTTTAAATGAAATATATTAGTAGTCAACTTCAAAGAGACAACAAAATCAGACATTTCAAGTGCGTTTTTTTCTCTTAGACAAACTAATATCAACAGATTTTTACCATACCTTTTTCTTAGGAAAAAATAGCTCTCTTTTCAGCGAAACAGTGAAAACATAATTGAAGTTTACCCCAAATATATCATAATTTATTTTATTTTCAGTTGAATTATTATCATTGTTATTATTATTTTTTTAATTTTTAAACAATGAGAAAGTGCAGGGAAATGTTGGTTCATGCTTTTCTTAATGTGACATTCCAAATGGGTTTAATAATTTTCTCTTCCGTGTTAATAGAAGATAAGACGTTCAACTGAAATGTTTGAAAAGAGAAAAAAAAATCCCCGAATGAAGCTTTAAAAATTGATTCCTTATCATTATCATTATCATTAGCAAACTTGAAATATCTAAAATCCCAGAGATCTTTGACAATAAACATGGAGATGAACCAGAGCACAGGGAAACGAAGATTCATGCCTTTAACCAAAAAGTGTTCGTAATCAACTTCAAAGAGAAAACGAACTCAAACGTTTCAAGTTCGTTTCCTGCAACGATATATGTGACGCTACGTTGCACCTCTATTCGCCAATGATTTAATTAAAATCTCGTTGCGTCAAAGATAAACGCCCTGCTCTTTGTTCTTGCTGATCATTTGAAGCCTCAGCAGTTGAGAATATCAGTCTCTTGATCTGACGTCAACGTTCGACGGCGTAATCAAATGAAAACCATGCAAATGAGACATCATACAAAGGCATATCAAAGGCAGGTACATAGAATTCCATAAGATGTTTAGCTCTTCAATTAATTCGCCATATTTGTCAGAGTTGTCTCCCCTTCTCAGTATCCCAGGATCCCACCCACGTTCTCTTTACCTGATTTTAAACAATGAATATTAACTGGATGCTAAGTTCTTAATGAAGAGGGAGGATTGTTTATATTCCGCCATATTCCACTAAATTCTGCCAAATTCCGCCATATTGCATATTTGTGGGGAAGTAAACGGAAGCTAGACGGATATAACATATGTGGAGGAGGAGGAGGAGAAGAAAAAGAAGAAGAAGAAGAAGAAGAAGAAGAAGAAGAAGAAGAAGACTCTCCATTTTTGTTTGGGAGATTCATTTTAAAAAAAGAAAAGCGTTTTCAAAAATGTGAAAGAGAAGAAGGAAAACAAGAAAAGATAAAGAAAAACAAGAAAAATATGGAGGGAAGTGATAAGATGATAAAGACGAACAAACGGACTAATAAATAGAAAAAGAAGAAGAAAATAAAGTAAAATGAAAATAAGATGAATAGAAGAAGAAGAAGAAGAAGAAGAAGAAGAAGAAGAAGAAGAAGAAGAAGAAGAAGAAGAAGAAAAGCCATAAAGGGAAGGGAGGAGTAGAAGACGCTGAAGTAGAGAAAAATCCTTCAGACAGTCAAGGCAGTGCATTTGAAAGGCGATACGGAGCGTTTTCTGCAAATTCCATTAGACAGAAATCTATTTGAAAAGAAGACAGAATTAAAGAGGCCCAAAATATGCCAAAAAGACAAAAAGAAAAAGAGAAAATCACAAAAAAAAGAAAACAGAAAGAAAAAATGATGGATGCAAGTGAGAAAGAAGTTAAAAGACGCAGTGAAAACAAAAGCCGACGTCTCAAAAGGCGACCGTTTCTCGTCTGCGTTTAATGAAATCGACGGCTTTGAACCATGAGGAAGACAAGCGAGATGAGACAGAGAAAGAAATCTAGTGCAGGTCTTTCAAAAATACAAAGACAATGTCACGTGGTACTCAAGGGAGATAACTCCTATACTAGGTGCATATTACTCTCACGAACGGACCTTTCACTTGAAGAAGTTAGATATGTTTTAAGGACAGGCCATTTAGACAGTTTTCACGCACTCTATGTACAAAAAGAAATCACTTGCATGAATGCAAGAAAAAATTATTAAAAATCATAATTGCAGTTCTTTGTCACTTGTCTTTCATGAATTATATATATATATATATATATATATATATATATATATATATCACTTGATACGTGTGTACAATACTTATGTATTTTAAGCGGAAATGTATTTCGTCACTGTCATTCACATATACTAACGTTGCCGACATATACACACACTTAATTCGTCTATAGTTTAAATATGCTTAACACACATTATTTTCGCTTACATATACTTAACATTCATAATAAACATCTAATGTTTTTATGATGCATTGACAAAAATTTACACACTTAAACAAACACAAGTTTTTCTTCATTAATTATTCGTCCATTGCTTTATCACACGTGACACGTATCTGACCAATGAAACCTCAATCAACAGACTGTCTCTTAAATTTTAAAATCATTCGTCTTTAATGAATTTCTGAAGAAGCTTGTTAAAATGAAACGTTAGATTAAAGATACTTTTTCACTTTGTCCTTTACTTATTCTATTCATATATATACATGTATATATATATATCTGTGTGTGTGTATATATATGTGTGTATGTGTATGAATAGAAGTAAATATCTGGCCAATGAAATCAAACGTCAATCAACGTACTGTCTCTTTCGTTTTTATCTTGTTTTAAATTCTAAATCATTGTCTTATTAGCAAATCTCTGAAGACAAAGTGAAACATGTTAGATTAAAGACACTTTTTCTTACTTGATCTTTACTTATTCTACTGAAACGGAAGGTAGTTTTACAAACATGAAGTTCGAGAAATATATATATATATATATATATATATATATATATATATATATATATACATACAGGTTCTCATGGTTTTCCAACAGATGGCGTCTCCAGAAATGCGTGCGTGTAGTTTCATATAGTAACGCATCTATAAAGAAGCACAATAAGCAAGCTTGAAATTCAGTGTATGTAATTTCGCCGAAGTGTAAACAACTTCGTTCTTCATAGCGTTAAACATTTCGGATATCTTTCCAAAGAAAGTGTATTTGCAGGGAATTTTACTGCACTACTTTATTTAAAAAGAATTCTTGTTGAAACATACGGCGATCATGCTTTATCGGAAACATCATGCAGAGATTGTTTTCTTTTTCTCCATGTGCCGTGTTCTTTCAGGACGTAGACGATCATGGACTTCCACTTGGCTCTCTCTCCTGTCGCTCTCAATAATTTTTCTTTTGGTATCTCTTCTAAGCCCTCTCCGTCAACCATTTGCTCAGACCTGACAAGTACGTATCCCCTTCCATTTATCCGACCTGTGAGTATTAAGTTCTCCAGGCCCTCCTTCCTAATTACATGTCCTAAAAACCTTATTTGTCTCTTCCTGATATTTACCGTCAGTCTTCTTCTCGTTTGCATTCTTTCCAACACCTAATAGTTGCACACGTGCTCCGTTCATGGCATCCTCAACATCCTAATGTAAAACCACATTTCTGCTACCTCAAGCCTCTCCTTCATCTTTGATGAGATCGTCCATCATTCACTTCCACTAACTCTGTGTTTAATCTGTCTTAGAATCTTATCACGCCATCTCTCTTTAGAGTTGACCTATGGGCAGATATTGGTTTAAACGTTTCAAAAATGATGATTTTATTCTATTCATATATATACGTGAATATATATATATATGTGTGCATATGTGTGTATGTGTATGAATAGAATAAGTAAATATCTGACCAATGAGATCAAACGTCAATGAACATACTGTCTCTTTCGTTTTTACACGCACGCATTTCTGGAGACGCCATCTGTTGGAAAACAGTGAGAACCTATATATATATATATATATATATTTCTCGAACTTCCTGTTTGTAAAACTACCTTCCGTTTCAGTAGAATAAGTAAAGATCAAGTAAGAAAAAGTGTCTTTAATCTAACATGTTTCACTTTGTCTTCAGAGATTTGCTAATAAGACAATGATTTAGAATTTAAAAAAGATAAAAACAAAAGAGACAGTCCGTTGATTGACGTTTGATTTCATTGGCCAGATATTTACTTATTCTATTGTGTCTAATCTGTCTTACGATCTTATCAACCCATTTCTCTTTAGCGTTGAACTAAAAATTGGTTTAAACGTTTCAAAAGTAATGATTTTAATGTTGGAGATAAAGAACTCTCTGATACATCGAAAAAAGATTTGAAGAAGAAGAATTGGAAGCATTACTTCATGAGTACTCACGTCAGGCATAAGCTAAACTCGCAGAATCATTAGGAGTTGACACCCTATATATATATAGTACTCTCTAGACAGACCTGTGTTTCGAACAGAGTTCATCATTCTAAATCAATTCTCAATATTCCTAAACAACTGAACAAGATGGCGGCTTTCAAACACTTTCGAAACGTTTGAAAGCATTAGGAATGATTAAAAAAGAAAGTACATTGAGTGCCGTGCGCGTTGAAGCCGAAAAACGTTGAACGGCGTCTTGTCACGTGGGAACAGCTGCTTCAATGGCAGAAAAGGGGAGGTTTTTGCATCGTTTTGTGACCTGCGATGAAAAGTGGAGACACTACGATAACCCTTTATCGTAGAAGATTGTGACCATGCATCAACATCGGTGGCAAAGCTGAATATCCACAGTGCGAAGTTTCTGCTCTGCATTTGGTGTCATCAGCTCGGTGCAGTTTATTATGAGCTGCTCAAACCGACAGACACCGTCACGGGAGTTCGATATCGACTGCAGTTGATGCGTTTGAGCTGAGCATTGAAGAAACAACACGACAAAGGGATTTTGCAACATGACGACGCTAGGCTGCATGTTGCAAAACGAGTGAAAACCTACTTGGAAACACTTAAATGGGAAGTTTTACCCCATTCGCCGTATTCACCAGACATTGTCCTTCCGATTATCATTTTTTTCCGATCGATAGTACAGGGCCTGGCTAAGCAGCACTTTCATTCTTATGAAAATGCCAAAAACGGGTTAGCCACAAAAGGCAGGTCGTTTTTCGGACGTGGAATTCAAATGCTACCCAAAAAATGGGAAAAAGTATTGTCTAGCAATGTACAATACATTCAATGACATGTTTCTTTTTAGTTTTTGTACATAAAACATTACTTTTAATGAAAAATCAGCGAGAACTTTTTCAATGTCCTAATATATTATTTACATTATTCGGACCATTGTCCTCATTATGGTTGCCGTTTGTACGACGTTTCGGCCATTGTACGCTCCGACCTTCTTCATGTGCTAGGAAATTAGAAATTAAGGACAAATGGCCCAGTGGATATAGACGTTGGTTAGTTCCAGTGACTTGAACCAGAGTTGTGAGATCAATACCAGGCTACAACAGTGGTGAACAAGTAACTTAGAGATTCGGTTAAGAGGGAGATTTCTCATGACTACCAAAAGAGACTTTGCATTAGGTATGAGAATGATATACCCCAGTGATCGTAATAAAGAATTCGGTTTGAAATTCTTAGCACCTGAAGAAGGCTGGGCGTACAACAGCCGAAACGTCGTACAAATAGCAACCAAAATGAGGACAATAGTCCGAATAATGTAAATAATGTTAATACTACCTCATCTAAGCAACATAGACAACTCATAATATATATATATATATATATATATATATATATAGCCGAGTGAGTATAGAATGAGGAGAGAAAAGAAAAAAAAAATTTTTCCCGTCCAAAACATTCTTCTCCCGATGATGTGTTTGAGTCCAGACACTGAAACAACCATATGATTGTAGAGAAGAGGACATATATAGAAAGAATTATGTTCATGTTCTAAAACATAATTTATAATATATATATATATATATATATATATATATATATATATATATTTATAATTTTTAAACGAGTTATTTCGCTATCTTGGTTTCTACCATGAGTGGTTTCTTCAGGCGATTTTTAATAACTAATTTTACCTTTTACCGTTTTTCTTTTTAAGAACGCTCTTGTAACGGTGTTTTATTTGAACGTTCACGTGGCAAGGAATTTATGAATGCGCATTGTTTAAATTCAAAGGAATTATGACGTTTTCATCCATGTTTGTATATACCTAAGAGGTATTTCTTAGTGTGGATGCATTTTGTCATAATTTCTGTTCTTTCATTTAACAGTTCGTCTTTATTTGGGTATGTCATAATTTCTAATTTTTCTTCCTGGCACAGTCTACATATTTGTCCACCCTTGTAAGGCTTGGCTGTTTTTACAATGCTCCACGTTATGTGCGGATCTTTTTCATATTTTGATTTCAATTTCCAGACATGGTTAGCCAATTTTGTATTGTTTTTCAATTTTTCTATTTTAAATGTAAATCTGTGGTTGAACCACCTGATCTTAAATGTGTCTTTGGTTGACCCCTATATATATTTTGTTTTGGCCATCTGCGTCATGTACCGCTGCCTTATGGATTATTTATTTTGTGTTGCAGTGACCTTGAAGTGGACATTTATTTTTGTCCTTGCAGTTGCATTCTTTGTTGGTGGTTTTGTTTTGTACAATGCTATTTAAGTTTCTGGCGTTTTGTTTTTTTATGAAACTATCTAAATTAATACTGCAACTATAATTTAGAAAAACGGTAAAAGGTAAAATCAGTTATTCAAAATCACCTGAAGACACCAATCATGGTAGAAACCAAGGTAGCGAAATAACTCGTTTAAAAATGAAAAATATTCAAAAGTTCTACAATATAATTGTATAGAACACTTTTTAATACAAATCTATGCTGGTGTAACCCTATTAGGACCAAAAACTAAGTATTAAACAATCAATCAATCAATCAATCAATCAATATATATATATATATATATATATATATATATATATATATATGAGGTGAAAATGTTTTTAATCTAACATGTTTATATTAAGCTTAAGAAATTTGTTTACAGGACACGAACTTAATTTTTTGTAAAAATAAAAATAAATACAAACATACAGTATGTTAGTATGTTAATTCAGATTTGATTCCATTGATCAGATATGTCACGTGTAATAAAAGCAATAGACGTTTATTCTAAATGTAAGTGTATTGGAATGTTCACCTGTTTATATGTATGTGCGTTACGTATAATAAAGCAATAGTCGTTTATTTTAAAAGTAAGCGTGTATAGGAACGCTTGCCTGTTTATATGTATGTGTGCGTAATAATGTATATTAAACCGATGCACGATTTTTAAATATATGTGTATGAGAAAACCATGAGTAGTTATGTGTATGTACGTTTATACGTCGGTAACGTTAATGTGTGTGTGAATAATAAAACAAAATTCATTTCCGTTTAAATCAATCCCCAATCAACATTCCAATAAACTATCTCTTTATTTTTGTCTTGTATATAAATACTTTTTAATTTTTAAGTTCGTGTCTTGTAAACAAACCTCTGAAGAGTAAAGTGAAAAATGTTAGATTAAATACACTTTTCCTACCTGATCTTTACTTATTCTATTCATTTTTTTTTCGGATTTCAATCCATATATTTAAATAACACGCTAAAATTTCCTTTCTCTGATTCTATGGCTTAGGGGTTAACGACTCCGACTAACACTAAATCTGTCGAGTTTCGATCTCAGGCAGAAGCAAGTGAATGTCTAGCCACCCTGATGAAGTGTAATACAGCGAAACAGACTTGTATGTGGATGACGAATATCTATATACAGGCTGTCCATAAAGTTCATGTGCACTTTAAAAAGTTTATAACTTTATTTGTGTTTGCGGTAAAAATAATTTGTAGAAAGAAGTAAACCTATATTTTTTAAGGTTTTATTGAAATTTTATTTAAGTTTCCACATGTCTTCCATCATTAGTAATACAAAAGGTAATACAATTTTGCAGTTCGCGGAAAACATTTGCCAACTTATTTGCAGTAATGCCTGAAACCACATTAGTTATTTTAGTTTTCAACTCTTCTAATGAACTAGGTTTAGTTGCATACACAATCGTTTTTACATGTCCCTATAAAAAAAATCTAATGGAGTCCAATCTGGCGAAAGTGGAGGCTAATAAAATGGTCCATCCATTCCGATGAGTTTGTTTACTTATGTAAAAATTGTTGCTAATTTTGTGATAAAGAATTATTCAATAACTATACTTAAAACTAAGTACATTAAGCTCTATAACATTTTTTACAGAGGATTTCTATCATAAATACAAATAAATTATACATTTTTAACAGTGCACACGGACGTTATGGATATCCTATAAATATATATATATATATATATATATATATATATATATATATATATATAGTACTCTCTAGACAGACCTGTGTTCAGAACAGAGTTCATCATTCTAAATCAATTTTCAATATTCCTAAACAACTGAACAAGATGGCGGCTTTCAATTTCATCAATTTGCTTAGTTAAACGGCTATATTTCCGACCATATGACCTTATGCCGATTTCATTTGCGGTGCTGATAACAGCTGTGTCGCCCTCAACCTAAGGGTCGCATACTTCAGGGTAATCTGCCTCGGACCAATGCGCTCGACAGTCTAGAGGTCATTGTCATAAGCCGGAAACACGAGTGGAGTTTGGGTGATGTTACCTGAAACTATGGAGACGATAATTCAGCCTTTTAGCCTCAATTGCACTTTTAAACTGGTTTCTTCCAAAGTGTTCGAACGTGGAAGGCGATTTGTAGACAAATAGTGTGAGGATAAAAAGAATGTCGTCTACTTTGAGAGACTAAGATATCGAGACGTGGTGTAATCTGAGTTGTCGAAGTCTCAGTCAGTTAAGTGCCATACGCGATACACGCTCGGGCGATCATGTCTCGAAAGAGACATGACTGACTGGGCAGAAGATTATCCTGCTGTAGCTTGCCATTACTTTCTGCGGTAGACTGGTTGACAGCCAAGGCTATAGAACCCAATCTGTTCTATTATTTAACCCATATCTAGAGGGAAGAGACAGATTAATACCTTTCCTAGTGGTATTTGCTCATAAGTAAATGTAAGAAATTCTACTGGAATTCGATCTCGGATCCCCGATTTCTCGTTCCAAGCTATTATCCATTGCACCACAACGCACATCCTGCTGGTGTCAGGAGTGAGATTCGAAACCACATCCACATTCGTGGCCCAAAACAATCTACCTCCTGTTAAGTTAGGATTCAGATGAAATTCAGATCTTTTGAAAAGGAACTTAACAACATTCTTCGACGTGATGTAATGGTTAGCAGGTACATCTCACTGGATCAATTACGACTGAATAGTGAGTTTTATCCTCACTGAATGTCCCCTACTTTCGACCCTGTTTCACATCTAGGCTACGATTAGAAAACCATTTTGGGCGCCTCGACGTGAGTTAACCGTTAGCAAGCTTGTCTTGCTAGAAGAATTACCACTGAGTAGCGAGTTCGTGGTACTCTTATAATTTAAGTCTTGTGCAATACACTTGTAAAATCATTTAGCATTATTTTCCACAATTCAAAATTCACTGACGTACCTCTTCCTTTTAACGCACGGATGTAATTGTAAGCAATGTAAAAACAGATATTGAATTTTCTCATTTCCCTGTGTATTATCTATGAGATATCCATATTACACCTTTATGAAAATTATTTGAAACAACTGTTTTAGTTTCTTTTCTTTTAACATACTGAGAGTTTTGAACCCACTGGAGTGACAGGGTGTAATCAATTTCTAATTTTTCCTCAGATTAAGTCATTTGTGTATTATCTATGCCAAATAATCAAAATTATACCCTTGTGCAAATTATTTGAAACAACTGCTTTAGTTACCTTTTTTTTTTTTTTTAACCATACAGTCAGTTTTGAACCCACTGGAGGGACAGGGTGTCATCGATTTCTAAATTTTCCTCAGATTAATTCATTTGCAATGATGTACAGTAATATAAATATTCCATCAGATTTTTTATCAAGCCCAGACACTATTGACTCGACTGTCGATTAGTTGTCCTACGGCCATTTGTTTGCGATGAACGTTACTCCAAAGAAGCGTACGAAAATTTTAACGCTACACGAATGCACTGGCGAGCCTTAAGGAGAGATCACAGATACAGTTGGTACGAACCTTTTAAATATCACTCGTATCATCTAGGCGAAGAAACAAAATGGATTCATCAGTCCGAAACGTAAAGGAAAATGCGATCAGAAGTGAAAAACAACGCCAAGAAACGACGTATACGTGAGCAGGAAATTTGTGAAAGGCCTAAGAAACGCATTATTCGTTTTGTTTCAATTAATTTGGATAAAAAAAAAGATTTCAAACTTTGTTTCACTTGTGGATCAAATAGCAGTTTGATAAAGATTAGCATTTATTTATTTAATCAGATGTTTAAATCCAATCTTTGGAATTAATACCTATATTCTTTCTTGATCTCTTCCTTTCTTTCGTACTTCGAGTTATTGACTATTTTTTGTTCATTCTGCCATTATTTCATTCATCTATCCATGCTTTTTTCTTTCTTTAGGTTTATTTATCATTTCATGCCTCTTTAACTTCATCCAGTCTTTCATGCTTGCTTTTTTGTCTGTCTTCATTTCCTTTTCTTTCTTCACGTGATTTACAATTTCCTCATATAATTAATCCTTCCTTCCTTCCTTCCTTCCTTCATTCCTTCCTTCCTTCCTTCCTTCATTCCTTCCTTCTTTCCTTCCTTACTTCCTTCCTTCCTTCCTTCCTTCCTTCCTTCTTTCCTTCCTTCCTTCCTTCCTTCATTCCTTCCTTCCTTCCTTCCTTCATTCCTTCCTTCATTCCTTCCTTCCTTCCTTCCTTCCTTCCTTCCTTCCTTCCTTCCTTCCTTCCTTCCTTTCTTTTTTGTGTTATTTATTATTTCCTTTCTTTCTTTTTTAATTCATTACCCCATTCAACCACACTTTCTACTTTCTTTCTTTTTCTTTCTTTAATTCTTTCTTTTTTTTCTTTCTTTGATTATTTATTATACCTTCCCCCTTTGATTCATTCCCTCTTTCAACCACGCTTTCTTTCTTTCTTTCTTTCTTTCTTTCTTTCTTTCTTTCTTGCTGTTTCCTTATTTTTTTCTTTCATTGGCTTATTTCTTATTTCCTTCCTTCTTTAATTCATTCAACCTTTCAACCACTTATCCTTATTTCTTTCTTTCTTTCTTTCTTTCTTTCTTTCTTTCTTTCTTTCTTTCTTTGCGTTATTTATTGTTTCTTGTAATTCATTCTTACTTGCAACCACCCTTTCTTCTTTCTTTCTTTTTCTTCTTTCATTGCGGTATTTATTACTTCTTTTCTTCTTTATTTTATTCCTAATTTCAAACACTCTTTCTTTCTTTCTTTCTTTCTTTCTTTCTTTCTTTCTGTTGCGCTATTTATTATTAACTTCCTCCTTTAATTCATTCACCCTTTCAACCACAATTTTATCTTTCTTTTTTCATACTTTCGTTCTTCTTTTTTCATTGCGTTATTTATTTTTCCCCCTGCCTTTAATTTATTCATCGATTCAACTACTCATTCTTTCTTTCTTTCTTTCTTTCTTTCTTTCTTTGCATTATTTATTACTTTCTTCTACCACCCATTTCAAACACCCTATATTCTTTCTTTTTTCTATTTTTTACGTTATATCTTTTTCCTTCCTCTTATAATTCATTCACACTTTCCTTTCATCGTCCTTTATTTTTCTTTCTTTCTGTTATTTATTATTTCTTTCCTCCTTTAATTCATTCCCCTTTTCAATTAATTTTTCTTTCTTTCTTTCTTTCTTTCTTTCTTTCTTTCTTTCTTTCTTTCTTTCTTTACGTTCGCTATTATTTCTTTCCTCTTTTAATTCATTCCCCCTTTCAACCATGCGTTCTTCTTTCTTTCTTTTCTTTCTTTTTTCTTTTTTTCTTTCTTTGCGTCATTTATTATTTCCTTCCTCCATTAATACATTCCCTTGTTAAAACACCTTTCTTTCTTTCTTTCTTTGCGTTATTTATTACTTCCTTCCTTTTTTTATTCATTCCCAATTTAAAGCAACATTTATTCTTTATTCTTTCTTTTTATCTTTTGCGTTATTTCTTATTTCCTTCCTCCTTTTAGTCATTCACGCTTTCAACATCCTTTTAATCTTCGTTTCTTTTTTTCTTTCTTTACGTTGTTCATTACTTCTTTCCTCCTTTAATTCTTTCTCCTTTCAACCACCCTTTCTTTCTTTCTTTCTTTCTTTCTTTCTTTCTTTCTTTCTTTATTTATTTATTTATTTCGATATTTATTGTTTTTCCCCCTTTAATTCATTCACCTCTTCAAGCATCATTTCTTCGTTTTTCTTTCTATCTCTTTCTTTCTTTCTGTGATTCTTTCTTTTTATGCGTTATTTATTGTTTCTTTCTTCCTTTAATTCATTCACCCATTTAGCCACACTTTCTTCTTTATTTATTTCTTTCTTTGCGTTATTTATTACTTTCTTCTCCTTTTAATTCATCCCCCTTTCAACCAGCCTTTCTTTCTTTCTTCCTTCCTTCTTTAATTAATTCCAAATTTCAAACACCCTATATTCTTTCTTTCTTTCTGTTTTTCTTTCTTTCTTACTTTCTTTGATTTATTTGTTATATCCTTCTTCCTTTAATCAATTCACTATTTTAACCACTATTTCATTTTCTGTCTTTCTTTCTTTCTTTCTTTCTTTCTTTCTTTCTTTCTTTCTTTGCATTATTCATTATTTCCTTCCGCCTATAATTCATTCTCGCTTTCAACCACCCTTTTTTCCTTCTGTTTCTTCTTTTTATTTTCCATCTTTCTTAGTTGCTTTTATTATTCGTTTGCGTTATTTACTACCTGCTTCATTCACCCTTCCAACCACGGTTTCTTCTTTCATTCTTTAATTGCTTCTTTCTTTTTTCTTTCCGTTATTTATTACTTCCTTCCTCCTTTAATTCAATCGCTTTTGCAACCACCATTTCATCTTTGTTTCTTTCTTTCAATTTCGTTATTAATTCTTTCTTTCTTTCTTTCATTCATTCACCGTTTCAGCCACTCATTCTTCTTTCTTTCTTTCTTTCTTTGCTTCACTCTTTTCTTCTTTTTTTGCATTATTTATTATTTACTTTTCCTTTAATTCATTTACCCACTGAACCACGCTTGCTTTCATTCATTCATTCATTTTTTTCTTTCTTTCTTTCTTTCTTTCTTTCTTTCTTTCTTTCTTTCTTTCTCCTATCTCTTATTTTTTTCGTTTTTAAATTCGTTTAAACTTTCAAACACCCGTCTTTCTTTCTTTCTTTCTTTCTTTCTTTCTTTCTTTCTTTCTTTCTTTTCGTTATTTGGTATTTCCTTTCTCTTTAATTCCTCCACTCTTTCAACCATCTTTTCATCTTCCTTTCTTTTTTCTTTCTTTGCGTTATTTATTACTTTATTCCTCCTATAATTCATTCTCCTTTCAACCACCCTTTCATGTTCCTTTGTTTGTTTGTTTGTTTTTTCTTTTTGTTTGTTTGTTTGTTTGTTTGTTTGTTTGTTTCTTTCTTTCTTTCTTTCTTTCTTTCTTTGCCTTATTTCTTATTTCCTTCCTTCTTAAATTTGTTCAACCTTCCAACCAGTCATCCTTCCTTCTTTCTTTCTTCCTTTCTTTCTCTCTCATTTTTTCTTTTCCTTATAAATAATTCACCCTCTCTTTTAACTAGACATTCGTTTTTCTTTCTTTCTTTCTTTTTTTCGTTTTTGTCTTCGTGTCTTTTATTCATTCTTTCTTTCAGTTATTTATTATTTCCTTCCTTCTTTAATGCATTCACCCTTTCAGATACGCTTTCTTCTTTCTTTCTTTCTTTTATTTTTCTTCTTTCTTTCTTTCTTTCTTTCTTTCTTTCTTTTTTGCGTTATTTATTATTTCTTTCTTCCTTTAATTCATTCACCCATTCTACCATTCATTCTTTTTTCTTTCTTTCTTTCTTTCTTTCTTTCTTTCTTTCTTTCTTTGTCTTATCTAATATTTCCTTCTTTCTTCCTTTAATCTATTCACCCTTTCAACCACCCTTTTTCTTTCTTTCTTTCTTTCTTTCTTTCTTTCTTTCTTTCTTTCTTTCTTTGCGTTATATATTATTTCAATCCTTCTTTAATTCATTACCCCTTTCAACCACCCTTTCTTCTTTCTTTCTTTCTTTCTTTCTTTTTTCTTTCTTTCATCGCGTTATTTATTACTTCCTTCCTCCTTTAATTCATTCCCCCTTTCAAACACCCTTTATTCTTTGTTTCTTTCTTTTCGTCATTTTTTATTTCCGTTCTTCTTTAATTCATTCATCCTCTCAACTACCATTTCTTCTTTCTTTCTTTCTTTCTTTCTTTCTTTCTTTCTTTGCATTATTTATTATTTCTTTCCTCCTTTAATTCATTACCCCATTCAATCACACTTTCTTGTTTCTTTCTTTGTTTTTTCTATGCATTATTTTTTACTTTCTTCCTCTCTTAATTCATACAAACTTTCATCCACGCTTTCTGCATTCGTTCTTTTTTTGCTTTCTTTCTTTTTCTTTCTTTTTTCTTTCTTTCTTTCTTTCTTTCTTAACGTTATTTATTATTTCTTTCATTCTTTATTTCATTCACCCTTTAAACCACTTCTTTTTTTTCTTTGCTTTATTTCTTTTTTCCTTCCTCGTTTAATTTATTCATCCTTTTAACCACCCTTTTCCCTTTCTTCTCTTTTTCTTTCTTTGCGTTATTTCTTATTTCCTTCCTCCTTTAATTCATTACCCATTTCAACCAGCCTTTCTTCATACTTTTTTCTTTACGTTATTTATTATTTCCTTCCTAAGCTTTCAGCTCATATGAGCCATCTTCAGATAACTAACATATTAAAAAAATTATCCAAATGTTGGACAATCTGTATCTTTATTTTTACTTGAAATTAAAGCCAAAATACGATGTTTAGAGCGGCTCATGATTAAACATAATAGACATTCATTGTCTCTTATATTTAACAATATATGT
Source organism: Ascarosepion bandense (assembly GCA_037127315.1). Taxonomy (NCBI): domain Eukaryota; kingdom Metazoa; phylum Mollusca; class Cephalopoda; order Sepiida; family Sepiidae; genus Ascarosepion; species Ascarosepion bandense. The sequence goes on along the minus strand of JBBBDQ010000514.1, from coordinate 5,140,457 downwards.
ATAAAAATATCAGCTGCCTCGATACACTAAAAACACACACACACACAAACACACACACACACGTATATATTTCTACCGCTCCATATATATATATATATATATATATATATATATATATATATAACTATTATTAATCAGTTATTGTTCAGAATTACATTTGACCAGTATACAGTTGTATTAAAAAGTACCTCATACGTATATGATGTACAGCTTTGGAATATTTTCATTTGGAACCAGTTGATTACGCAACCTTGATTTCAACCATTCGGTATCTTCAGACGTTATATATCAACTGATTCTCCAGTGTTTTATTTCAAACATACAACAGGGATTTTCAGAATGCACGAATGGAAATTTGGAATAAATGATATTTTACATTTCAAATTTTAAAGTAAAGGAGGAGTTTTTCAAGAAATGTAAACACTTTCATCCGGGTTTGTATGATTCTAAAATATATTTTCTTATGAGTTTACATTCTGACATAATTTCTGAGTTTTCCTTGTCCCTTTGCACATTTTCGTAAGAAGAATAGTGTTTTCCATCTATTTCTGGCAAGGAACTGTTCAATTTTTTATAGTAAGATGTCCCCACATTCATCCGATGATGATGTCTGCAGATATTACCAAGAAGAAAAGTTAGGCATAATATTATTTCCATAAAAACATGAGAAAAATACGGAGTTTCATGTGTTACGCAATCCTCAGGTGCATTTTACATACTGACTACTTATCAGATTTGAAGTTAAGTTTGGTCGATGTTCACGAGAATTAAACTTTATAAAGTTTAGTTACTGTTTGTTTAATAACACTAGTAAAAAATTAATATGTTCTAACATTACATGTAAGCAAAAAAATTAAATTTAAAATTAAAATGGAAAATTTAAGTTTGAAATTAGAAATAAAAGTTAAAAAGAAAAAGAAAATATTAGAATGCAGGGAGCAAAAATTAAAAGGGTGTAATTCATAATTAAAAATAGTATTATTTGCGGGGGAAAAGAAAGAAAGAAAGAAAGAAAGAAAGAAAGAAAGAAAGAAAGAAAGAAAAGAAGAGAGAGAGAGAGAGAGAAAGAGAGAGAAAGAGAAAGAAAGAGGCAGAAGTATTAGAGGAACCTATATCAATCTGGGTCTAAAAATTTAAGCAAGCATTTTTTCCATGACAGCATGTAGTCATTAAACTGCTTCCTTTGTTAAGTAAATTAAGATTATTAATAAGGTTTAAGATAACAAGTTTTTTCTAAGACGCATAGGTTATATCTATCTCTATTTCCGTTGTAAGATTTGGATTTAGCTATGATATTTCAGGTAATAATTAGGTTCTTGTTATTGTTTTTTTAAAATTTCGAATAATATATAGATAAAAGTGTGCCTTTGTTGTATTTACAGATGTTTAAAGACAACATGTGATTGCCGAGTCGTGCCATCGACATAGGACAATATATATATTTATTAAGATATTTATAAAATAGATTTGTTTATACTACGTTGAACACTGTTTTATTAACACCTGAATAATAATACTGCACATATGTGCACCCTCATATGTATATTTATTAATTCACGTTACAACACACACACACACACACACACACACACACACACACACATATATATATATATATATATATATATATAAGAAATATAGTCATCCGCAGACAGATCTGTTTCGATGTATGTTCATCAGTACGGTTAGACTCCGATTGCTTTTAACCCAGGATTGAATTGACGTCAGTCGGCGATTCTACCTCTGGGCAATGGGCGCTCGGTAGAAGAAGGCAGACTTTTTAGCGTATACATTATCATTATATATATATATATATATATATATATATATATATATATATATATATAGCTAAATAAAAAAGACAAGAGGAAAACTATATTTTACTCGCTTCAAGTTTCGTCCTGTGATGGACTTTATCAAGGCAAAAAGACGAAATTCATTTTACTTTAAATAACGTATCTATAAATATATTATTGGTAACCGAAAAAAACTCACACAAATTACTCATAAGATTAACAGAAATTATTAAGTTCTAAAAAAAGTCATCGCTCATAATTGAAGTGAATTCTTTCATGTGCGGTGTAATGTCATGAGATGTTCAAATGATGGTAATTTAACCTTTTTCTTCGGATTTTTTATTGTGTATGTTGGTCTGATAGAGTATTGTTTCTATAAGAAAAGGTGAGATTAGGGGGAAAAAAACGGGGAGCAAATTGATATTTTGGCAGTATTGGATAGCGCCCGGATTTATTAGTTGACAATGTGATGACGTCATCAGTGTCATCCCTTTCCAGAAACTATGATTTTTGCGGATTTTTTCGGCTATTCCAATGTAAATTAGGCACAGAACGTGAACGAAAGCAGGAAATCGGGTTGGACTTTCTGAGTATAACCAGTCTTTTATCCCAAAATTAATAAATAAACAAAGATTTTTTACTGCGTTCATTCGGATGTTTTTTTCGTTTTTCTTTCTTTCTTTCTTTCTTTCTTTCTTTCTTTCTTCGTGAATTATTTAATTTGATTTCTGACGAAGACATTTTCCCTCGCCTGGATTTTCACTATGATTACACGGATCGGCTCGGACCCGTGCCCAGTGGGCCCGGTAGTCAGATATGGCCATAGGTAGTATAATGTATCTCTTATTGTTTAATTTATTATTGTCGATAATGTAGCTCTTGTTGTGGCTGTATATTTTATGAGCCTTTCTTTTTTGCTTTGTGAATAAATTGACATGGGTATTGTAAGTGTTTGAATGTGTCTTCTATGTATTTTTCTTCTTTTGATAAATATTGGCGCTATAGATTCTATACAGGACGAAACGTGTAGGCGAGTAAAATATAGTTTTCCTCTTGACTTTTTTTTTTAATCATACTGTTCTTAATGTAAGATTATAACCGAGTATACATTTACAAATATATAATATATATATTAATGTTTTTATTTTTAAATCCGTCATGGTTTACACTTGTTTGACATGACACCTCTTTTTCTTTTCTTTTTTTTAAAACAGTGAAATTAATGCCTACAAGCTTAGAGCTCGTTATTCTTACGAAAAAGATTGTACCTGCCCACAGAAAACGAACCTGCATATGTTTTTAATCTGGGTAACATTTTTGAAGCCAGTCGTGCTTAATTGTTAAACTACGGGAAGCTATCAATGTAAAGGATTGCACAGATCTCGTTGGGAATTTGTTAATTCTATTTTCGCTAAATTCATTTTCGCACCTGAATAATTTTTTGGCAGTTAATATATATTTAGCTCCGCTTTTAATTTTCTTTAGCAAGACTTTCTTTCAATAGACCAGTAGACATTAATTTCACGAGTAAAATGTTTAATCAAAGATTGTATTCACTAAATATAAGGCGAACCTCGCGGCTGAGCTTGAAAAGGACCTCTAATCTGTGGTGGATTGAGGTAGGAATTGGCTCGTAAAATTCAATTCTTCCAAAACGAAGCTGCAGTCAATTAACCACCACAGACGACCGCACCTACATTAGCATGGAACAGGCATGCCTCCCAGAGAGTAAAACATTACGCCTGCTTGGCCTGACACTCTCAGCGGACCTCAAGTGGAATGACTACGTCGAATCCATTGCTAAATCCGCTGCTATGAAAGTTGGCTCTCTGTGCAGGGCCCGGAAATTCTTTACGCCTGAATCTATCCTGCATTTATACAGATCTACTATCCGCCCGTGTTTTGAATACTGTTGCCACATCTGGTCGGTGCCCCTGCAATTCTCCTCGGGCTTCTTGGAAAAATACAGCGAAGAATCTGTAACGTGATTGATACCGACTTAGATGGCCGCCTGCAGTCACTCTCTCACCGGCATGATGTGGCTTCCCTGTACCTCTTCTATAAATACTTTCATGTCTTCTGCTCTGATGAACTTAAATCACTGGTGCTCCCTGGATGGGAGGTTGCACAAAATACTAGATTAGCAACTAGGTCCCAGCCTTTTACATTGAAACTGATGAAATGTAACCGCAATTTCTACTCCAACAGCTTCTTTTCTCGCACTTCCCGCCTGTGGAATTCCCTTCCATATGATTGCTTCCCCGACGGCTATAACCTCCAGGAGTTTAAATGTAAGGTCAGTAGACACCTCCTAACACACTAACCCTCCCATTCTCTCCAACTCTTCCCCTCTGTACATCCTAACTCGTCTATCGCCCCCTGCGCTATAGTGGCAGTGGAATGCCTTGCTTGGGGTGATATGATTAAAAAAAAATATTGTTTATCTTTATTATGAGTGAAGTTTCGAAGCGCATGCGCCGGAGTGGTTAATATAAGATGATTTTAATTGGCCCAATTTTTAAGATGATTTTAATTGACCCAATTTTTAAGATACTTTTAATTGGCCCAATTTTCACTGATGCTATTGAGAAAACAAGTCTCTAACAATTATTATACCAATGTGTTATTAGGCACGTTCTAAATGAATGAATATTGAAAAAAAGAGAGAGAAAAAACGAGGAAAAAAAAAGAATATGTGATGGAAATGCGTTGTGGTACAGTGGATATCGGCTCGGAATGAAAAACCGGGCCGAGTTCGAATTCCAGTTGAATCCATTGTATTCACTTACGCGCAAATACCCTTTGGAAAGGTATTAATCCGTCTCTTCCTTCCAGTTATGGGTTAAATAGCAGGATAGATTGGGTTCTATAGCCTTGGTCGGCAACCAGTCTACTCCAGAAAGCAATGGCAACCTACTGCGGGATAATCTTCTTCCCAGTCAGTCATGTCTCTCTCTTTCGAGACATGATCGCCCAAGCGTGTATCACGTATGGCACTTGACTGACTGATATGGAAAACATTAAAATAAATGAATAAGTAAAAAAAAAAAAAATAGAAATAAAATAATGAGTTGAAATTTGTTAAAAAATAATTTCTCTATTATTATAAGACAGATTTAAAGAAAAACTCAAGTGTTCAAATAGGTAGCGTGAATTTGGTGAATAACGTTGGTGAAATAAAATAACGATAGACTTAAACGAAAACTGAAGCGTTCGGATGATCCGCGTTAATCAGGTTTTATCTTGATGATGTTCATTAGTTTAAAAAAAATCAGCAGAAATAAAAAAAAATAACTTTAGTTAAAAACTAATTTCTCTAATGATATAATTAAAGATAAAATCAAGCGTTCAAATGCCTAACGTGAAGCTCGTTTTGTGTCAATGATGTTGATTTACTTAAAAGAAATTCCATAAAAAGAAATAGGCGGCTGAAATTAGTTAAAATATCATTTTTATAATAGAATTAAAGAAAAACTCGAGCATTCAGATGCCTAACGTGGATAAGAGTTTGTATCAATGATGTTGATTTAACATAAATAAAGGTAAAAAAAAATAACTTGAAACTTATTCAAGACTTATTTCTCTACTGATAGAGTTAAAGAAAAATCAAGCCTTAAGATGCCTAACTTGAATCAGTGTTCATCTTAATGATGTTGATTAAGTTTAAATATTATTCAATAAAAATTTAAAAAAAAATCTATGCTGAAATTAGTTAAACATCATAGAGTTAAAGGTAAAACTCAACTGTTGTTATGCCTTATGTGAACTAGGGTTTGTCTCAATGATGTTGATTTAGTTTAAGTGTTGTTATGCCTTACGTGAACCAGGGTTGGTCTCAATGATGTTGATTTAGTTTAATACTAGCATCATAACCCGGCGTTGCCCCTGCAAATCAGAACATTTTAGAGAAGATGCCAATGAGAATAGTAGATGAAAATCATTTATTGAAAGTTGGAAAGGAGAGCTGAGGCTGTTAGTAACATTGCGTTTGTTTTTGCTTCAAAATTACGGGGGAAAATATTTACATTAACTAAATGAATTTCACATAAAAATAAAAATTATTTATTTTGTTTACTGAAATTAGAAATATAAACACTATTATTACGCTCTCAGGTCAGAAATTTTCGAAGAATATTTAAAAATGTAGACATTTAATTTTAGAGGAAAAAGTTACATTAATGCCACACGAATTACAAACAGTTGATTTCCTGCATGAAATATTTAACGAAAAAAAACTTTTTTTAAATTTTATTTTCTGAAGTATGAAATATTAAATCTGAAAAAAAAAAAGACTTAAATAATCAAATTAGCCATTGGCACTTTTTTTACGTATTTTGTTTTTGTTTGAAAAAACACTTTTAAAAAAAAGTATTTCTTTTGTTTCAAAATTACGGGGGAAAATATTCACATTTTTTTTTTTTTGACCAAATGAATTTTTAAAACGTTGGAATTAAAATTCATTATGAAGGCTCGATTTTTTTTAATTATAAAATATTTTACTCGTGTTTGACACGTGTGATTTGATTTCTGTGACATAATGAAGCAACTATATTAGATCTTAGATGTTTTATGGAGCAAATGTAAACAATAGGCTCTATTGGCCAAAAAGTGCGAAAAGAAATTGCTTAACTTAAAACTCAAAAAGTATGTGTCGACCTGACTTCCCTGTAGATATGTGTCTCTAGAAAATTTGAATGGCGTAGCTTAGAAAAATGTAGGCGTGCATAGCTTACAGTCACGAACAGACTCACATATTGCCTTTTATATATATAGATTATTCATTGAATAAAATACTAGGCAGAAATGAGTGAAACATCATTTTTATAAAAATAGAGTTAAAGGTAAAATTCAAGCGTTGTTATGCCTTGCATGAACCAGGGTTTGTCTAAATGATGTTGGTTTAACCAGACTGGCATCAAGGTCCCACACTTTTAGAGTTAGATTAACCAAATGCAGGCGACAATTCTACTCCATCAGCTTCTTTTGTCGCGCTTCCCGCCTGTGGAATTCCCTTCCATATACTTGCTTTCTTGACGGCTACAAACTCCAAGAATTTAAATGCAAATTCAATTCCCATCTCTTATCCACTTGACCCCAGCCCTTTCTACATCACTCCGTGTCTCTAGTTCTTTTCCTTTCTCTCTACCTTCGTAACTCTCTTCACTCCTGTGTTCACATCCTTCTCTTGCCCTTTCTCTTGGTTCGTCTTTGTCTTCACTCTCTCCTTGTCTAAAGCTTTAATTCTTTTATGTAGCCCCCTGCACATCAGTGGCGATACCGCCTTGCTTGGGGTGAAACAATTGAATATATATATATATATTATTCAATGGAGATAAAATAAAAATAGGCTAAAATAAGTTAAACATCATAGAGTTAATGGTAAAACTCCACTGTTGTTATACCTTACATGAACCAGGGTTTGTCTAAATGATGTTGATTTAGTTTAATATTATTGAATGGAAATAAAAAAAATAAGTTGAAATTAGTTAAACGTCATTTCTATAACAATAGAGTTAAATGAAAACTCAAGTATTCAGATGCCTAACGTGAACCAAAAGTTTGATCTTGATTGAGTTTAATTATTATTCACTCAGTTAAGTGCCATATGTAATACACGCTTGGGCGATCATGTCTCGAAAGAGACATGACTGACTGGGTAGAAGATTATCCCGCAGTAGTTTGCCATTGCTTTCTCCGGTAGACTGGTTGCCGACCAAGACTATAGAACCCAATCTGTCCTGTTATTTAACCCATAACTGGAAGGAATAGATGGATTAATACCTTTCCCAAGGGTGTTTGTGCTTAAGTGAATGCAATGAATTCAGCTGGAATTCGAACTCGGCTCCCCGATTTCTCGTTCCGAGCCGATATCCAATGCACCACAACGCACATTCAATCAAATTAAATAAATACTAATTTGAATTTAGTTAAAGCATCATTTCAGTAACAATAGAGTTTAAAGGAATGTTTACCCACTCCCCTACAAAAGTGAGTTGCGACACAAGGTCAGTTTTTAAAGTGGGGAAAGACGAACGCGAACGCTCGGTTCAAAGATCAAATATTACCCAGTTACCGCTGACGTAGCGACTGGATACAAGGAAAACTCAAGCGTTCTTAGGCCTTACGTGAATCAGGGTTTTTCTCAATGATGTTGGTTTAGTTTAAATAAAATATAACTAAATTGAAACTAATTAAAAATCATTAATCTAGATTTAAAGGAAATATCAATCTGTCAAATGGCTAAAGTTTCGATTGTGTCTATTTTGTTGGGACGTGCGTTGTGGTGCAGTGGATATAAAGTCAGAACGACAAATCGCGTTGCCGTGTTCGAATTTCAGTTGAATTCATTACATTCACTTACGCACAAATACCTTTGGGAAAGGTATTAATCCGTCTCTTCCCTCCAGTTATGGGTTAAATAACAGGACAGATTGTGTTCTATAGGCTTGGCTGGCAACCAGTCTACCAAAGAAAACAATGGCAACCTAGTGCGGGATAATCTTCTGCCCAGTCAGTCATATTTCTTTCGAGACATGATCACCCAAAGCGTGTGTCACGTATGGTACTTAACTGACTGACTATTTGGTTTAAATAATTAAATGGAAATACAGAAACTTAAAATTAGTTAAATATTATTTCTGTAACGATAGAGTTAAAGGGAAACTCAAGCGTTTTGTCTCGATCATGTTGACTTTGTTTAAATTAAATTTAATTGAAATAAAAAAAAATTACTTGAAATAAGAGTTAAATCTTATTTCTGTAACGATAAAGTTAAATGAAAACTCAAACGTCAGATAGCTAACGTGAATTAGGGTTTTTTCCACGATGATGTTGAAGTTGTTTAAATAAAATTCGTTTATCTGATAAGGACGATTCATCGGCGAAACATGTCAAAATGGAAGTTGAACAAATTATTTCCCTCTTTGTCTTCCTCTCTCTCTCTCTTTCTCTTTCTCTCTCTCTCTCTCACACACACACATATATATATATATATATACCTTTTTCGTTCTTGTATCTATAATCTTATACTGCCTATTTTCTTGTAGATATATATAGACAATCTTCTTTTTTCTCCTTGATTTTTTTCTTTTTTTCTTATTCATTCAATTTCTGTTCTTACCTGTTATTTATTTGTATCTATCTACATATATCAGTCTGTTATCTATCTATCTATCTATCTATCTATCTATCTATCTATCTATCTATCTTACTTTTCGATGTTTTTCTTCTTTTTCCATGTAATATTTTCTTTTCTTTTTCTTTTTTCTTTTTATTCATAGTTTTTACTTTATTTCTTTTTTTACCATTTTTCTTTTTTTAATGTCATTTTCTTTCGTTTCTCTTCATCTCCCATTTTCTATTCTTTCTTTCTTTCTTTCTTTCTTTCTTTCTTTCTTTCTAGGTTATCCTTTTTCTTTTTCTTTCTTTTTTATCTATATCTATATCTATCTTCCTTTTTTCTTTCTCTTATTCGTTCATTCTTTCTTTTTTTATGAAATTTTCTTTCTTTTTTCCACCAAGTTCCTATTTTCTTCATTTGTATTTATATTAAACGGTTAAATCTTCTTTCTTTTATTCTTTTTTTTACTTTCTTTTCTTTTCTCTGTCTCTAGTCATTTTTCTTTCTTTCTTTCGCCATCTTTTCTTTCTTTCATCTTTTTCTCTCCATCATTCATTGCTTTGAACACCGCCCTAATTCCCATAATTCCTTGTCCTTCGCCATCTTTCTTACTTTCAAACCTCTTTTTCATTCGTTTTCTTCTTTACGTCATTCTTTATCATTTAGAGCACCCGTCTTCTTTCTTACCGTCCCCTTTTCCTCCCAGTTCCACGAAAACCTTTTTTCTCAAACGAAGCGAGACGGAACGAAACCACCCTTTCCTCTCAACGATTCGCATTTTACAGACAACACTCCGCTTCCTGTCACCCAACCTTTTCAACTATCTTAATTCACCAGATTTTCCAGTTGCTGTTCATTGCGCGAATCGTGTCTTCTCTTATCTCTTAGCGACTGTTATGGGTTTTCATTCTGGGAACTAATCGGTGCGCGATAACCTATCAGTTGTAATAGGCAAATGTCAACGATACGATATTTTGATCGCACAATTCGTACGGCACATGAGAGACAAAATTATAGCAATCCCAATATGGCTTCCTCTTCCTGCATTTTCGTTTTGTTAACAAAAAGTCAAAAGACGGGTGGGCAGAAAGAAATAAAGAATGTCATATAGGTAAAGAAATGTGTTTAGATATCAAACCTCGAATCATTATCCTATTTAAGACATGATTTTTGGACTTTATTTTGTTTCTATTTGATTTGATTCTAACGTCTGCTGTTTTCTTTCTGATGAAATCTTTTCATTTTTGGCGGGAAAACTCAAAATGATCTTCTAACGTTCAAATTTTAGTTTCTTTTCTTTTCGTGAGTTTTATTTTGATTTCGTTTCGTATATTTTTTCTTTCTTACAGGATTTTGTTTTAAGAAATTCATTTTCATGTTTATTATGCGTGTCATCATTGCTACACTCTTTCGGATTTCTTTTCAATTCGAAGAATTAATTACGGCCTCTTCATTTCTTAAAAAAACATTCCGATTTCCGAAGTGTTTAATTTCTGTTAGAGTTCATTTTAGGTTCATCAAAGTTTCCCTCGTACCTTCCACCGCCGCCGCCGCCGCCGCCATCGATGACTCCGCCAAAACTACGACATTTATCATGCTTATGCCCCTTCCCCCAACAAAGTCAACAGCACATACACTATAACGGGATCATCATAATAGAAATGTCATATCATTACCGACACCACCACTATCTCTTTTATTACCACCACCACCATCTAAAAACCTTCACCACACTTAACATTCTCTACCATTATTACTACTCACTAACTGACCTCTACCGTTGCCTAACCTACCTGCTATACACTCACACACCCTCCCCTACTTACCCTCTCATATATCTATATATATATATATATATATATATATATACAATAGTCATCCGCATCAGATCTGTTTCGCTGTATCACAGCTCATCAGTACGGCTTAGACTCCGGTCACTTCCTGACCCGGGATCGAAACCCGACCGCATCGGCGTCAGTCGGCGATTCTACCCCTAGACCACGAGCGTCCAGTAGAAGAAGGCAGGCTTTTTAGCGCGTATAAACAGGCACATTAGCTAGAGTGCTCCAATTCATTATCGAATGAGCGATGCGTAAATACCAGAGCAGCTACTGTTTACAAAGTCCTCCATTCCTCCAGAGTGCTCAATCAGGGTGTGAGAGCGTAAATACTATAATATAGTATTTACGTATATATATATATATATATATATATATATATATATATATATATATATATATATATATGAGAGGGTTAGGAATACTATTTACGATCTCACACCCTGATTGAGCACTCTGGAAGAATGGTAGACTTTGATAAACAGTAGCTACTCTAGCATATACGCATCGTTCATTCAGCAATGAATTAGAACACTCTCAGCTATTGGGCATGTATAATGATAATATACACGCTAAAAAGTCTGCCCCCTTCTATCGAGCGCCCGTAGCTCAGAGGTAGAATCGCCGACTGACGCCAATTTGGTCTGGTATCAAACCTGGGTAAAAAGCAATCGGATGTCTAACCGTACTGATGAGCTGTGATACAGCGAAACAGATCTGTCTGCGGATATATATATATATATATATATATATATATATATATGGAGAGGTAGAAATACATCCCACACACATAACTTCCAGAAATACTTTCCACAAAATGGTAAGATATTAGCTAGATGAAAACACCATTGTCACTAATGGCTTACCATTATGTGAGATATATATATATATATATATATATATATATATATATATATATATATATATATGAATCTGTCACTTTTCCCTCCAGCTACGGTTTAAATAGCAGGACACACAAACACACACACACATATATATATATATATATATATATATATATATATTTGGTCGCAGAGTTTATCATATGACCCAACTCACTTTCTCTCTATCTATTTATCTATCTCTCTCTCTCCGTATAACATAGTGATGATCCACGTATACTGTCTTAATATGTATAGGAAAGAATACCAATAAAAAGTTTTGAATTTAAAAATATTTTTAAATTCAAACTTTTATTAATATTCTCTCTCCATATATATATATATATATATATATATATATATATATATAAGATGCGGCAGAAGTACCTCTCACATATATCTCTCACATAATGGATCATCACTATGTTATACGGAGAGAGATAGATAGATAAATAGATAGAGAGAAAGTGAGTTGGGTCATATGATAAACTCTGCGACCAAATATATATATATATATATATATGTGTGTGTGTTTGTGTGTCCTGCTATTTAAACCGTAGCTGGAGGGAAAAGAGACAGATTCATATATATATATATATATATATATATATATATATATATATATATATATATTAAGCACATATTAGATAAAATAATTAAATTAAACTTAGAAAAATAGAGGTAAATAAATTATTTGGTAAAAAACATTATTAAAATATTCTACATGAACCAACTACACAGTCACAACAAAATAGACGAAAAATAATATCAGAAGCCTTATTAATAGATACAGATCACCCAACGGCAAAAACAAGCAAATTACTTTTATCACTTATTTCAAAATACTAAAATCCTTTAATTTGATAAACATCAATGATACGGCGAAATATTACAAAAAATATTAACAAATCAACATTGTTTATGAATTTACTTGCCCATTTGGAAATTTCACTCGAAGGTTAATAATTCAAGCTATATTTATATGGGTTTCGTAATTACTCCATTATCGCACCGTTTAACTTGACATGTATTTGATAAAGCTCCATGTCAACCACAATCACAAAAAACACAACAAGCATTCCAACAAATAACAAAGTAAATATTGTTGCATAAAGTGTTAAAACAGATTACAAATATTAGAAGTCTTAGGCATAAAAACAAACAGCTCACAAATAAATAAAATTTCGGTAAAAAGAGTAAATATATTTATTCAAAAATCGATAAAACAACTGTTTTTCTCTAAATTAATCATTGGCAAAAATAGTAGATGTTGGTGTATATTATCAATATAATTATTTTTTTATTTGGTTCTTTTTCGTCTTTTTAAAACATTTTTTCCTTCATTCTTTTTTCTTTTCTTTCTTTCTTTTCTTTGATTGTATTTCGTCCTTCTAAAACATTTTCTTTTCTTTCATTCATTCTGTTTTCTTTTTTTCTTTCTTTATTTGGTTGTTTTTCGTCTTTCTAAAATACCCTTTTCATTCATTCATTACTTCTTTTTCTTTCTTTCTTTCTTTCTTTCTTTCTTTCTTTCTTTCTTTCTTTCTGTTCCGCCTTTCCTTCTTTCTTTCTGTTCCGCCTTTCCTTCTTTCTTTCTTTTTCCTTGCATTCGTTATTTCTTTGTAAATTTCTCACTTCATTCTTTCTTTCTTTCTTTCTTTCTTTCTTTCTTTCTTTCTTTCTTTCTTTCTTTTGTAAACGCTCATTCTCTATCTTTTTTCTTTCTTTTTTTGCAATCTTTCATTCTACGAAAACGCTCGCTGTATTTCGGTTGTTCTTTCTTTCATTCTTTTATTCTTTATCATCTTTCCTTCCTTTCAAAACGCTCACTCTCTTTCTTTATTTTCTTTCCGATTTTCTTTTTTCTTTCTATTTGCATTCTTTACTTCCTTGCAATCTCTTTCTTTTGTTATTTCTTTTTCTTTTAATTTCTGATTATCCTTCTTTCTCTTTATTTAATTGGATCTTTATAAAACTCACACTTATTTTCTTTCTTTTTCTTTGTGTTCTTTCCGTCTTTCTAAGACTCTCACTTTTTCGTTATTTCTTTTTTTCCTTTGTTTTTTCTTCGATTTTCTTTCTATCTTTCTTATTCATTGCATTCTTTATTTCTTTGTAAAACCCCCTAATATCTTTCTTACTTTCTTTTTCTTTGTAGTCTTTCTTTATAAAACATTTACGCTCTTTCTTTGTTTCGTGTTATTCTTTCTTTCTTTACTTTATTTTCTATTTTTCTGTTGTTTAAACTGCAACCAAAATGACTGTGTTTTTTCATAAATGACAGACCACAAACTGCTGTCCATTCGGCGAGAATACGTTCGAACCAAATGTTGGTCATCTTTTAACACTACAAAATGATATACATCAAGTTTTTTTTATGTGCTCTGTACTTTCAGGACATAGGCGACCATGGCTTTCCATGTCTCTCTTTCTCTGATTGCTCTTTGCACGCTTTCTCGTTACATCACACAACCCTCATTCTGTCATCCACCGGATCAGGCACTTCAAATATGTTATCCGCTGCTTTTTCCCTCTATCTGGCCTGTTAGTATCAGGTTCTCAAAGCCCTCCTTTCTCATTGCATATCCCAAGAACTTTAGCCGTCGCTTCCTGATGCCCAGTATTAATTTCCTTTTCGTTTCCATCCTTACCAAAACCTCATCATTGCTCACATGCTCGATCCATTTCAATTGCTTCAAGTTTTTCCTTCATCTTTGATGAGATTGTTTAGCATTCACTACCATATTGAAGAAGTGACATCACATAGCAATACGTATATATAAAATGTACCATGATATTTTATTCGCTCTTTTTTGGGGACTTAGCGTGGAGTGGGTGGGTCGGATCTGTTAAGATTAGGCACACGCGCATACCAGGACTGAGGGCGCTGCACTCAGCCACGACCGTCGCTATAACGAAGGTCACAGCTCAGCTCGCTGACTTCCACCTCTCCGTCTGCTGTCTGCAACTACTAACCCAACTCTCAACTCTGTGACAACTGACATCACTTAAATAGTTACCTCCTGACATCTGGAAATTTTGGCGCATTTTATCTCATCTCGAGCGCTGACCTATTTGACCCTGGTTCGATAAAACAAAACCTGCCAGCCACCTGCGTTTTACACCCTCAGTGACATCTCCCTGCGTTGCTTATTGCAAAATACACTTCCTGAAAAATTTCTACAATAACAATTTGGCAAAATCCTGTTATTTTCACTGGCAATCATGAATCACCCCTCCATTATTCCACACCGACCAAGATATCATACAACATTCTTTCATACTTTCTATTCCATTGCATTCTTTATTCATTTGTAAAACTCTGACATTCTTTCTTTATTTCTTTCTTTCTTTCTTTCTTTCATTTCTCATTTCCTTTTTTTCTTTCTATTTCATTGCATTCTCTATTTCTTTGTAAAGCTTATGCCCTCTTTCTCTTTTTCTTTTCTCTTTTTTCATTTCTTTATCTTAGTATTCTTTTCTTCTATGTAAACGCTCACGCTCTTTCATTGGTTATTTCTTTCCTATTGTTTTTTGTTCTTTTTTCTTTGTTTGCTTTCCATTTCATTTTATTTTTCTTATGAAACTCTCACTGTCGTTCTTTCTTTCTTTCTTTCTTTCTTTCTTTCTTATAATTCCATACACACCTTTGTTTCTTTTGGGGATAGAATCAGATTCTTTCTTTCTTTCTTTCTTTCTTTCTTTCTTTCTTTCTTTCTTTCTTTCTTTCTTTGTAATCTTTCATTCTTTGCGAAACACTCACACTCTTTCTTTTCTTTTTGTTTTGTAATTCCTTCCCTTTTTATTTTTCCTGTTTTCTTTTTTCTTTGCTTCATTTCCGATTTTCTTTCTTTATATGTATTTCATTAATTTCTTTATTTAATTGCCACATTCTCTGTCTTTCTTTCTTTTTCTTTGAAGCATTTCCTTCTTTGTAAAGCGTTCGCCCCCTCTCTCTTTCTATCTTTCATTCTCTGCTTCATTTCCGGTTTTCCTTCTTTCTTTTTATTTTACTGCATTCTTTGTTTTTCACGTTTTTTCTTTTCCTCTTTCTTTTTCTTTGTAGTCTTTCCTTTTTTGTACAACGCTCATTGTCTTTCTTTCTTTCTCTCTTTCTTTGCTTCAATTCCAGTTTTCTTTCTTTCTTTCTATTGCATTCTTTATTTGTTTGTAGAACTCTCACTCTCTTTGTTTGTTTGTTTCTTTTTCTTTGTTGTCTTTCCTTATTTGTAAAACGTTCACTTTCTTTCTTTTTCTTTCTTTCGTTATTTTCTTTCTTTCTTTCTTTCTTTCTTTCTTTCTTTCTTTTGCAGTCTATTCTTCTTCGCAAAGCCCTTACTCTCTTTCTTTAATTCTTTCTTTCTTTCTTTGCTTCATTTATAATTTTCCTTCTTTCTTTACATTTCATTGCATTATTTCTTTCTTTCTTTGTAAAAATTTCATTCCTTTTTCTTTCTTTTTTATTTGTAACCTTTTATTCTTTTTAAATTGCTTATTCTCTTTCTTTTGTTCTTTCTTTCTTTCTTTCTTTCTCTTTCTATTTACTTCATTTCCGATTTTTCTTTTGTCTCTTCCATTGCATTCCTAATTTATTTGTAAAACTCTCACTTTCTTTCTTTCTTTCTTTCTTTCTTTCTTTCTTTCTTTCTTTCTTTCTTTCTTGTTGGCTTTTCTTTTCTTTCTTTTGTTCTTCTTTATTTCATTTCTGATTTCCTTACATTTTATTTCATTAAATTCTTTATTTCTTTTTTACGAAAGACATGCTACAACGTGTTTGGCAAGAGCTGGACTAACGACTCGACGTGTTTCATGTCAGAGGCGGTGTGCATAACAACATTTGCAAAGCTTTGTGAAATCGGTTATAAAAAATATATCCCTTAGAATATCTTATTCGAATATTGATTAATAAATATTTTATTGTTCAAAAGGAAGCATATTTAATTTCGTTTGCCTGGAACATGTAGTTACTCAGATATTCAGATTTTGAATTATGTCAATTTTGAGGAGGACACTCTATATTACAACACAAAAGGTTTATTCTAAAATCGAACATTATTTCCCGCTAAGCAGCAGGAAAAAGACGCGACAAATTAAGAAAATGGTGCTGAAATGCTTATGTGATATAAATTCTGTTATAAGGCAGTGAATGCTGGACAATCCCTTTGCAAATTATAGGAAAACAGGATGCCGAAAAAAAATTGTTTACAAAGAAACGGAGCGCATAAGTGACGTAAAAGTAAAAGGATAGTAGGTAAGAAAAAGGACACTTAAGGATACTTAAACTCACAACCAGGATGTGCAGTGGATATCGGCTCGGAACGAGAAATCGGGGAGCCGAGTTCGAATTCCAGTTGAATTCCTTGCATTCGCTGACGCACAAATATCCTTGGGAAAGGTATTAATCCGTCTTTTCCCTCCAGCTATGGGTTAAATAATAGGACAGATTGGGTTCTATAACCTTTGCCGGCAACCAGTCTACCGCAGAAAGCAATGACAACCTACTGCGGGATAATCTTCTGCCCAGTCAGTCATGTCTCTTTCGAGATATGATCGCCCAAAGCGTGTATCACATATCGCACTTACCTGACTTTTTGTCAAAAATTCCAGTAATTTTGTGGATGGACAAAAAAAAAAAAATGCATTTGCTTGTATATAAAATATCGTAAGTATTTACTATGTTTAAACCAATTTTCAGATTTGTAGACACATTAGTTATGTTAAATATAACATCCAATACACACACACACACACACACACACACACACACACACACACACACACATATATATATATTCCATTTTTAAACGAGTTATTTCGCTACCCAGGTTTATATCATGAGTGGTGCCTTCAAGCGATTTAAAAATTATTAAAATCGCCTGAAGACACTACTCATGGTAGAAACCTGGTAGCGAAATAATTCGTTTAAAAATGGAAAATATTTAAAAAATTCTACAATATAATAATATTCCTAGACCAATCCCCTCATGCCACTATACTCTCATTTGACCAAAAACCCACTACCACCATTCCTTCTCGGCCTGCGGCAATGTGCTATGCAAAAAATGGACCTGTTTAATTTTCTCTGTATAACTCCACTCTGTTATTAATTTAAATGTTCTATGTTCACTGTATATTAAATGTTCATCCTTTGATAATGGCTTATGTAAGCCGAAAGCTCAGACCTGATAAAAAAATCAAGAATTATTACGATTTCTTGTCGTCTTTTCATGACAACACTATCAAGCTAATCAGATCATACGAAAGGATCTTACACAAAATAAATAGACAGGACTTGTCTATATTATTCAATGAAACCTGTATTAATATATATATATATATATATATATATATATATATATATATATATATATATATATTATGGCGTTAATGGCAGTCTACCGCATAAAGTAATGACAACCTACTGCGAGATAATCATCTGCCCAGTCAGTCTTGTCTCCTTTTCGAGACATGATCGCCCAAAGCGTGTATCACGTATGACATTTAATTGACTGATACTTACAACCATAAGGACTTGATCGAAATGTTCAGCAACCTTGAAATATTTGGGAAAGACATTATATTAATCAAGAACCTCTACTGGCAACAAACCGCCGGCATACAGGCAATACACGAGTTCAGCAGATATATAAAAATAGAAAGGGGTGTAAGACAAGGATGTGTCTTCTCACCAGATCTATTCAACTTATACAGCGAGACAATGCTGAGAGCCCTAGATGTCATATCAGGATTTTTCTTTAACGGCCACAATATGAACAATATAAAATACGCAGATGATACTGTGCTGAAAGCAGGTACGAAAAGGAAATTACATACATCCTATAGAATATCACTGAAGAAAGCGGAAAGAAAAGACTACACAAAAAAAAAAAAAACTACAAGAAAACTAAATGCATGGTTATCAGTAAAAGAGTAGCCTAAAATAACAACTAAAGTCAGGGAATACAAAAACAAGGAGGTACAGAAATTTAATTACCTGGTAAAAGTTCTAACAGAAAACGAAATGTGCGATACTGAGATCAGAAAGCGTGAAAGTCGGCTCTCTGTGCAGGGCCCGGAAATTCTTTCCGCCTGAATCTATCCTGAAATTATATAAATCCACCATCCGCCCGTGTATAAAAAATATATCCCTTAGAATATCTTATTCGAATATTGATTAATAAATTTTTTATTGTTCAAAAGGAAGCCTATTTAATTTCGTTTGCCTGGAACATGTAGTTACTCAGATATTCAGATTTTGAATTATGTCAATTTTGAGGAGGACACTCTATATTACAACACAAAAGGTTTATTCTAAAATCGAACATTATTTCCTGCTCAGCTTAATAATACTAAGCAGCAGGAAAAAGACGTGAGAAATTAAGAAAAGCGTGCTGAAAAGCTTATGTAATATAAATTCTGTTATAAGGCAGTGAATACTAGACAATCCCTTTGCAAATTATAGGAAAACAGGATGCCGAAGAAAATTTGTTGACAAAGAAACGCAGCGCATAAGCTACGTAAAAGAAAAAGGATAATAGGTAAGGTGCCCCTTCTATTCTCCTCGGGGTTCTTGACAAAATACAGCGAAGAATCTGTAATGTGATTGATACCGACTTGGCTGACACAAGATACTAGATTGGCAACTAGGTCCCACCCTTTTACAGTGAAACCGATGAAATGTAACCGCAATTTCTACTCCAACAGCTTCTTTCCTCGCACTTCCCGCCTGTGGAATTCCCTACCGCATGCTTGCTTCCCCGACGGCTACAACCTCCAGGAGTTTAAATGTAAGGTCAATAGACACCTCCTAACACACAAACTCACACCCACTCTCTCCAACTCTCTCCAACTCTCTCCCTATACCCAATCCCTCTATGTAACCCCCTGCGCTATAGTGGCAGTGGAATGCCTTGCTTGGGGTGACACGACTAAAAAAAAAAAAAAATTGGCATGACCGAGGATCTATTCCCAGTGATAGGAAAATTTTGCCAGGAACTAAGAAATGAGTACTGGATTGTTATGTGATGTCTGTTTTTCAATATGACAGTGAATGCTGAACAATCTCACCAAAGATGAAGAAGAAACTTGAAGTGACTGAATGTGGTTCAACAGAAGGATTAATGGTCTGAACATGTGATCAACGATGAGGTCTTTGAAGATAGAAACGAAAAGGAAACTAATACTTAACATCAGGAAAAGACAGCTGAAGTTCTTAAAGCATGTAATGAAGAAGCGGGGCTTAGAGAACATGATACTTACAAGTCAGGTAAAGAAAAAAAGAGACAGAGGAAAGCAACGCGTAACATACTTGATAAGCTTGATCAAGTGGATTGCAGACCGGGGTTTGTGTGGGGTAACAGGAAAAAGTGTTGTAAGAGCCACTAGGGATAGGTAGATAGGGAAGGCCATGATCGCTTACGCTCTGAAGGGACATAGCACAAGAAGAAGAAGAAGAAGAAGAAGTAGTAGTAGTATACTAATAACGACAAAGAGAGCTGAACTTTTGGGGTCTCATGATAAGGAAACGGGCGTGAAAAATTTGACACTCACAGGCCATATCACGGGCAAGAGTAACAGGATAAGACTGCGGCCACCGACCTGACTAGCTTGTGTGGGTGCATAGTGTAAATCAGGAGGAATGTCTAGAAAATGGACAAACTTTGCTAAGAGCTATAAGAGAGAGGATGCTGTAGAGAGCCATGATCGCCCACGTGTTAAAGAACGCGACATTTTTAAGATTAGGCCACTGATAAATATACCTGCACTTTTATATTTTTTTAATCATTCATTTTTTTTGTTTCTTTTTCTTTTCTTTTTTTTTTGGGTCTCTTTTTCGTTTCTTTGCCGCAAAGGTCTGTTTCTCCTGACCGCGCCAATACTTGATTAAATATCAACACACGCCAGTGACCCTTGACCCCGTCGTAGTGAGGCAGAAAAATTCACCTGTTCATTGCCCACCCTCCCGGCCGTTTAGTTGCTATTCAACCGCAATATTTTTGCCACAACCTTTCCAGAAAATGCAGGGAAAAAAGTCGATGAAAATGTTAACTTTGATCATTTGTGAAGAAAGTTACCATTAGTTTTTGTTATCAATGGTGCCATTTACCGAACTCTCTCTCAGTCGCTCTCTCTCTCTCTCTCTCTCACTCACACACACAGATGGACGGAGAGAGAGAGAGTTATGTGCTTACATATGACCATTTATATACACATACAATTAAATATCTCTTCCTTTTGATTAAAGTGTAGCATCTGTCTTTTGGGGACAAACTACATTTTGTCTATACTTTTGAGATGAGGAAGTATTTACATTATTCGGACTATTTTCCTCATCTTTATTGCCACATTTAGGGCGTTATTGTAGTTGTACGATCCTTCTTCAGGTGGTAAGAATTTTGAACCTAACCCTTTATTGCAATCACTGTAGTCATGTAGTTATCTCCCTTTAACCACTACTGTACCCTGGCATTGAACTCACAAATCTTTAGGTCAAGTCACTGGAACTAACCAACGCCTGTATCCACTAGGCCATGTATCTTCATCCAGCATAATTGTTATATATTTTTTTATAATCATATCGGCCCAAGCAAGGCAGTCTATTGCCACTGGTGCGCAGGGGTTACATAGGAAAAAAGTTATGAGAAAGAGTGACATGTTACAGGGGGTGTCAGGAAGCGGGTAAGAGAAGGATTAAGATACTGAGAGTGGAGTGGTCGGAGAAAGGAGCATGAGAGAGGATGCAAGTTAGCAAGATAGGAGATGACTATTGACATTACACTTAAACTCCTGGAGATTGTAGCTGTCGGGGAAATAAGTAAACGGAAGGGAATTCCACAGACGGAAAGTGCGAGAAAAGAAGCTGGTGGAGTAGAAGTTGCGTTTTCATTTTATTGGTTCCACAGTAAAAGGGTGGGACCTAGTTGCTAATCTTGTGGCTCGAGCAAGTTCATGCACAGGGGGAACCAGAGAGCTAAGTTCATCGGAGCAAATCGCCGTGAGAATACTTGTAGAAGAGACTCAGAGAAGCCACATTGCGCCGGTGAGAAAGTGACTGTATCTTGGCTGCCAGGTCGGGATCGATCAGATTACAGGTTTTGTCAAGGACCTCTAAGATGCATCCCATCGAATATATAACCGCTAAACATTGGTTTACAGTATATTTTTTATAATCATATCGCCCCAAGCTAAGCAGTCTACTGCCACTGGTATGCAGGGGCTTACATAGGAGGAAAGTTATGAGAAAGTGTGACAGGTTACAGGGCGTGTCAGGAAGTGGGTAAGAGAAGGGTTAAGATACTGAGGATGGAGTGGGCAGAGAAAGGAGCACGAGAGAAAAGATGAAAGTTAGCAAGATAGGAGATGACTATTGATTTTATACTTAAACTTCTGGAGATTGTAGCTGTCAGGGAAGAAAGTAAACCGAAGGGAATTCCATAGGCGGGAAGTGCGAGAAAAGAAGCTGATGGAGTAGAATTAGTGTTTACAGTAAAAGGGTTGGACCTAGTTGCTAATCTTGTGACTCGAGCAAATTCATGCATAGGGGAACCAGAGAGCTGAGTTCATCGCAACAGAAGCCGTGAAAGTACTTGTAGAAGAGACACAGAGAAGCCACATTGAGCCGGTGAGAAAGTGACTGTATCTTGGCTGCCAGATCGGGAAATATCGACGACAAACGTATTTCCAGTTGATCTGAATGTCTGGTTGCCCTCATAACAGATAAATTACTTTTATATTCCGTTTATTGATGTGTGTACAACGCTTCTCGTTTGTAACTTTTTAAAAAACCTAACGATAACTTTTTGTTTCGACAAAAAGATTCAGTACTTTTTTGCATATATGACACCGTAAGTATTTACTACGTTCAACAAAATATTGAGGCTTGTGGACACATTAGAAATTATGTTTCTCTTAAACAAAAACTTGAGAATTTTTATGCAGCCAATAAGTTTGCTTTGTACTTTTTGTCAAAAAATTCAGTAAATTTGTTGTATGGACAAAAATAAATTATTTCTGCTTGCATATAAAATATCATAAGTACTTCTATGTTAAAATCAATTTTCAGTTTTGTAGACACATTAATTATCATGTTAAATATAACATCTTTTAAAAGGTTTTGGGTCTAATACATTTACACACACACACACACACACACACACACACACACACACACACATAAGTTACAATAAGTTATTGCAAATCGCCTGAAGACATCCCATGATAGAAACCGAGGTCACGTAATAACTAGTTTACAAAAAAGGTATATCCAAAAATTCTACAATATAATTGTATTGAGCACTTTATAATACAAACGTGCATTAGTCCAATTTTATCATGACCAAAAACTAAGTAATCAAACAGTCAATATATATATATATATATATATATATATATATATATATATATATATATTCTGCCGAATGACACACATTTTCGTAATAAAAATTTATCGTAAATAATCAGGCCAGGAGATATAAATATATAATACTGTTTACTTAAAAACAGAATATCTACTTAAATATGAGTATCGATCAATAATAATGTTCAAACAAATCATTTCATATATATATATATATATATATATATATATATATATATATATATATATATGTATGTATATATATATATTGCGGAAAGTTCCGAAGATTTACGAAATAGATTAACAACCGACATATTTGATTTCTTTTTTTAACTTTATTTTTCATAAATACTCGTATTTGAGAAGATATTCTGTTTTTCTGTTTTTGATTGAACAGTATATTTATATAACTCTACGGGCTTGAGTATTTTTTGAGAATTTTCTTTTTAGGAAAATATGTATCATTTGAGTATGTGCGTTGTGGTCCAGAGGATATCGGCTCGGAACGAGAAATCATGGAGCCGAGTTCGAATTCCAGTTGAATTCATTGCATTCCCTTACGCGCAAATACCCTTGGGAAAGGTATTAATCCGTCTCTTCCTTCCAGTTATGGGTTAAATAACAGGAGAGATTGGGTTCTATAGCCTTGGTCGGCAACCAGTCTACCGCAGAAAGCAATGGCAACCTATTGCGGGATAATCTTCTGCACAGTCAGTCATGTCTCTTTCGAGACATGATCGCCCAAGCGTGTTTCACGTATGGCACTTAACTGACTGACTGATGTATCTTTTGGCAGTATTCGAACCTAACATAATAGAAGAAGCAATCGTTTAAACTATGAAATCTTGGTGACGCATCAGATCAATTGATGGCTTCTCCTTAAGGGTATTTGCGCTTAAGTGAATGCAAGAAATTCAGCTGGAAATGGAACTCGGTCCTCGATTTCTCGACATCCACTGCACCACAACCCACATCTGGGGAGACATGCCGTGATCTAAAAACAAGAGAGACTGTATTTAGAAGAAATTCTAACACACTCGTTTTACATACAAACGACGTGAAACATAACTTTGATTTCACTAATGTCAGCCTAATTAAAAAAAGAACATAATCCTTTAAAGATAAAATATTTTGAAAGGATAACAATAGCATTACAACTATAAAAACTTGCTTAAAACATTACATTTCTTCGTCTTTCTATAGATCCATTGTTCATGAATCTAACTTATGTCTACCAATACATCAAAATACTTGAAATATTAAAAAATTCATCTTCAAAAATGCGTAAGAAATACTTCAATGAAAAATCCAAACAAAACAAGTTTGTCACATCGAGCTGCGTTTTACTGACCCACACATAAGTGACAATAGCATTCCTCATACACATACATAAATATAAATTATCCAACTAAATACAAAATCATCGCAACAACTCGCTACATTTCATCGCTATATTTTAACGATCTATACGGAAATGAACTCTACAAACACACACACACACACACACACACACACACACACACACACACACACACACACATTTACGAAAGTTACCGTTCAATATATACCTAGACAGACCAGCGTTTCTTCACAAGTACACACATACACTATTGCACACTCTACAACCAAATTATTCCTCACACATATATAAAAATTATTACTTTCTTTAATACATGTGACACATTTATCAAAACGCACACACAGATACGCAGATATATTAACTAACTTTACCACCCAACTTACACCAGACAGAAAAAGGGTTTCATCAGAAACACAAATATACACTATTACACACTTTACCGTTCAAAATATTCTACGTACATATATGTAGTTAAAAATTATCCATTTCTTTAATGCACGCAACACGTATATTAAAACATACACATAGACAAGCGTTTCTTCACAAACACGCACATATCCTATTATACAGTTTAAACATTTAAAATTATCTATTACTTTAATACACGTGACACATATCTCACCAATAACCACTAAACAATTTAACAATTTTTGAGGATGAAAGTTATTTTACATGTAACAGAACATATGCGGCGTTAGGGGGCGATGGAAAAATTGTCGCCATTTTTGAGGATGAAAGTTATTTTACATGTAACAGAACATATGCGGCGTTAGGGGGCGATGGAAAAATTGTCGCCATTTTATATTTTTAATTTTGCGCATGTGCTTTGTTTTTTATTTTGTAGACTACAGAGTATAGTAGGGTCAGTTGGGCATCGTATATGAGAAAAAGATATCCATAACACAATTCACTCTGCCGGAAATGTGGAAATGGCATAAAGTAGTGTTACCGTCCAATATACCCCAAGACAGACAAGCATTTCTTCATCAACACACATACACTATTACACACTTTACTGTCTAAAATATTTCTCACACGTATATTTAAAAAAATATCCATTGCTTTAATACACGCAACACGTATGTTAAAACAAACACATAGAAAAGCGTTTCTTCACAAACACGCACATACCCTATTATACAGTTTACCGTCCATAATATTCCACGTTTACCGTCCATAATATTCCACGTTTACCGTCCATAATATTCCACGTTTACCGTCCATAATATTCCACGTTTACCGTCCATAATATTCCACGTTTACCGGCCATAATATTCCACGTTTACCGTCCATAATATTCCACGTTTACCGTCCATAATATTCCACGTTTACCGTCCATAATATTCCACGTTTACCGTCCATAATATTCCACGTTTACCGTCCATAATATTCCACGTTTACCGTCCATAATATTCCACGTTTACCGTCCATAATATTCCACGCACATATATTTAAAAATTATCTATTACTTTTATACACGTACACATATCTGACCAATAACAACTAAACACAAATCGTCACGTATCCGTATTCCGATTTTCTTTGTTTTTATATTTTTCTTTCGATTTCTGAAGAAGCTTTAATAAAAACACACATATTTATACACGGGATCTACACTCTGTGGTGAACTGGGGCAAGAAGTGGCTTGTCAACTTCAATTGCTCTAAGACCAAGCTGTTGTCTGTCAACCATTACAGACAACCTCTTCTGCCTCCCATAAGCATGGACCAGATGATTCTCCCGGAGAGTAATACACTACGCCTCCTCGGACTTACCCTGTCCTCAGACCTCAAATGGAAGCACTATATTGAATCCATAACAAAATCTACTGCTAAGAAGATTGGGTCACTATGTCGATCCAGGATGTTTTTTCCACCTGAATCCATCCTGCATATATACAAGTCAACCATCCGTCCGTGCATGGAGTACTGCTGCCATTTATGGTCAGGTGCCCCTGCCGTTCTCCTCAGTGTTCTTGACAAGCTCCAAAGGAGAGTCTGTAATGTGATAGGTACTGATCTGGCGACTTGTCTGCAGCCACTTTCCCATCGTCGAAATGTGGCCTCCCTCTGTCACTTCTATAAATACTTTCATGGCTTCTGCTCGGATGAGCTTAAGTCACTGATGCCTCCTCAACAGGTGTTTACCCGTGCAACCAGACTGGCAACTGGGTCCCACCCATTCACAGTCAGGTTAGCCAAACGCAGACGACAATTCTACTCCTGCAGCTTCCTCTCTCGCACTTCCCGCCTGTGGAACTCACTCCCGTATTCTTGCTTTCCTGACGGCTACGACCTCCAGAAATTTAAAAGCAAAGTTAATACTCACCTACTAACCACTGGACTCTAGCTCTCTCCCCTCCCCTGTATAATCTTCACGTTCTCTCCGCCCATGTATCTGTCATTGCATCTGCTTTCTCAGCTTTCTATTGTTCCTTTCTAACTAGCTTGTACTCCTCACTCTTTTCTAATTAATCTTACTACATTTATGTAAGCCCCTGCACATCAGTGGCGTTTCTGCCTTGCTCGGGGTGAAATGATTAAAAAAAAAACAAAAAAAAAACAAACTTTATCATCCATAAACTTTCTCACACTTATATTAAAGAATTGTCCATCGTTTTAATGCACTTGACACCCGCATTAATACACATACATAGATGTAAACAGACAAGCGTTTCTATACATACATATACATGCAAAATATTCTATACACGTATATTTGAAAACTAGCAGTATAAACCGGCGTTGCTCGGGTGTAATGAAAGCTTTAAAACTAATCCATGGTCCTGGAGCTCAGACTCTTTGGACGTTGGCACGAAAAACTAAAAAGCAGTAGTTGTTTACAGTTAAAGTGAAACCGTAGACTGAAAGAAAAATGACTGGATGTAAGTCAAATTTTGATTTTCTGGTATCGAGATCAAATAAGTTTTTTTCGTCGTAAACTGAATTTTGAAGGCTAAATAAGTCCTCTGAGTAAATGGTATCATGGCTGAGACTAAGAACTACAGTTATATCTACTTAGAGCCAAACCCGAAACAAAAACTAAAATAAAAGGGCTGAAAAAAATACAGACATACAGGAAGATAAACAGACACACACACAAACATCTTGCTTTCATACATATATATATTATCGATTTTCAGCACTATTGTAAGAACTGCAACCTTGAAACTTCTGAATATCGTTTCTTATGTCTTTGTCTATGAGTGTATCAAATTTGATTAAAATCGAACCACTCCTTCTATACTCCTATTTTTTCGATTATCGATTTTCGCTATTTATCGGGGGTGCCTCGACACAAAACCTAGCCAAGAACACTCGCAGATGCTTATAGTACAACTGTGTAAATTTTGAAGAAAATCGGTTCAGCCGTTTCGGAATCTATAGGTAACGGACACACACATACACAGACACACTCGCACTCACACAGAGAAAGTTCCATTTATAAATAAGCTTAGCTAATTATCTATTACTTTAATACACGTGACACATATCTGACCAATAAAAACTAACCCCAAACCAGAACATACCAGTATTGTGACTCTTTTGATTTCATTTTTCTTTCGAAGAAGCTTTAATAAATGAGAAACATGAGAACATCTTAATTTTCTTTGTCTAATTTATCGCACACGCATATATATATATATATATATATATATATATATATATATATAATACTACCGGCCATAATTATTAGGCCACCCCAGTTTTAAAAGTAATGATGGCTTTCATACAATTTTTAGTATTTATTGCCAAGTGGATAATTCTAAATGATAGTAGAATGTTTTTTTGTTCTTATTCATTTTTTTTTTTTTTATTAATTCGCAAAATTTTACAAGGCAGCTAGGAAGTATTTGCTTCGGCCAGCCAATACGAAGAAGAGTCTAGCATGGGGAAGGGAGCACAAAAACTGGACACCAGAACAGTTGATTTGATGCTCATGTTATTGTGCAGTATTAAAAAAAGAACCATTCTATTTTCATTTACAATTATCCACTAGTCAATAAATACTAAAAATAGTATGAAATACATTCTTTTTTTAAAAAAAACAGGGGTGGCCTAATAAATAATAATGGCCGATAGTATATATATATATATATATATATATATATATATATATATATATATATATATATATATATAAACGAAGATTAACGAGACGTGGTTATAAACAACCGACAATTTGAAATGATTTGTTTGAACATTATTTTTGATCGATACTCGTATTTAAGTAGATATTCTGTTTTTAATCAAACAGTATTATATATTTATTTCTACCGGCCTGCGTATTTACGATACATTTTTTGTTACGAAAATGTGTGTCATTCGGTATTAGTGGTCGAGAGGTCTAAGACGCGCCAAATCACATGGTGGCTTCCCCTATGAGGATAGGGGTCGCAGGTTCGAATCCTGCCGAATGACACACATTTTCGTCACAAAAAAATTATCGTAAATAATCAGGCCGATAGCAATAACTATATAATACTGTTTGATTAAAAACAGAATATTGACTTAAATACCAGTATCGATGAAAAATAATGTTCAAACAAACCATTTCATATATATATATATATATATATCTGTAAATTCAGATAATATTTAGTGGGGAATAGCTATTTCAACATGTCAGTTCAAGACATGTATTTAAACGCGTGTCTTGAACTGACATGTTGAAATAGTTATTACCCCGAAAATACTATCTGAATTTATAGATAAATAAAGAAATAAATTTATTTTATATTGAGCTCTCTGTTGGATCAATTTTAATATTTAAACGATATTACTAGGTTATATATATATATATACATATATCATGTTAAATAATGATTATGTTTGGCACCAAGATATTTGTCCGTCACTAGTTCTGATAATAAAAAGTATATATATATATATATATATATATATATATATATATATATATATATATATATATTTATCATTAAATATCGAACTCATTATTTAGTTTTAAAATGTATATAAGCTTGCTCACCATTACACGAGACTGTCGTGCGAGATAGATAGATAGATAGATAGATAGATAGATAGATAGATAGATAGATAGATAGATAGATATGAAACGCGAATGACTTTTTATCGATCGTTGATATCCGATCTCACTTGCTATTATGCATCCAATTCTGAAACCTGATTGATCAAAATTATATTCGTGTGAGCCTTTTGAGATTTTTTTTGTTTTGTTTTCTTTTCTTTTCTTTCGAGACATGATTAGTTTACGATTTGAATGACTGGTGCAAATCATTACCAAGTTTGTTTGTTTTTTCCTGCCAAACAAAACCGTGGCGTGTGGATGTCACTGCCATAGTAACAGCCGACTAGGGTTTTCACATCTGTCTCTCCTACACCAAACCAACAAATGTTCATGTGAAAGTACCTTGTTGCAATTTACACATGAGTAGAATAGTCAGCGAGTATCCGCTTATATGTCTAAGATGAGGTATTGTACTTATACTATTTACATTGTTCGAACTGCTGTTCTCTTTCGACGTTTCGGCCGTTGTACGCTTCATTCTTCATCATGATTTGACTATATTTTTAAGATGTGTTATTGTAATTGCACTATTTACATTTTTGTAATGTTGTCCTCGCCTTTGTTGCCATATTCACGACATTTCGTCTTAGACCGCTAGACCACGAATGATTCCACATTCTACTCGTAGTCAAATCAAGCCTTATATTACACAATTTTCGATTCTACGTAAATAACCGTCTCTGCTCTGAAATGTATCGTAATGTGAACAGATGTTAACATGCAATGTTACGGAAAATCCCAAAGATTAACGAAATTGTTTTAACAACTGACATATTTAATTTATTTGCTTGAACAAAATTTTATTATCGATGCTCGTATTTGAGTAGATATTCTGTTTTTAATCGAAAAGTATATTTATATATTTATTTCAACCGACCTGATTATTTACAATAAATTTTGTTACGAAAATGTGTTATTTCGCAGGATTCGAACGGTCTGAGACGCACCAGATCAATTGTTGGCTTCCCCTATTTTGATAGGTGTCGCAAGTTCGAATCCTGCCGAATGACACACATTTTCGTAACAAAATTTATCGTAAATAATCAGGCCGGTAGAAATAAATACATTAATATAATGTTCGATTAAAACCAGAACATCTACTGAAATAGGAGTATCGATTAAAAATAATGTTTACACAAATAAATTAAATATGTCGGTTGTTAAAACCATTTTGTTAATCTTCGGGATTTTCCGTAATACACACACACACATTTATATGTATATGCATGTATGTATTTGTCATCCACATATAAGCCTGTTTCGCTGTATCATAGTTGATCAGTGTGGCTAGACATCCTCTTGCTTCTGGCCGGGGTCGAAATTCTACCGATTTAGTGTCAGATGGAGTCTCTACTTCCAAAGCCAGAAGCGCATGGAAGGAGAGAGAGGAAATTTTAGCGTGTTATATATAAACGGTGTATACACACACCAGTCACCGGAAGAAATAATGCGTGAATTGGATGGATTGGAATCTATCAAGATGATAGAATAAAGAATAAATAGGAAATGTATGTCAATCTGACATGTTTCACTTCCATTAAAGTTCCTTCGGAGATCTAAAGAAAAATGAAAAACCAAAGGAACAGTACAATGGTATGTTGTGATTTTTGGTTAGTTCTTATTGGTCAGATGTGCGTTGTGGTGCAGTGGATATCGACCCGGAAAGAAAAATCGGGGAGCCGAGTTCGAATTCCACTTGAATTCCTTGCATTCACTTACGCACAAATACCCTTTTGGAAAGGTATTAATCCGACTTTTCTTTCAAGTTATGGGTTAAATAATAGGACAAATTGTATTCTACAGCTTTGGTCGGCAACCAGTCTACCGCAGAAAGCAATGGCAACCCTCTGCAGGATAATCTGCCCAGTGAGTCATGTCTCTTTCGAGACATGGTTGCCCAAAGCGAGTATCCCGTATGGCACTTAACTGAGTGACTGATGTGAAATCTAATAAAGTTCACAGAGTCAGAAGGAGTTACGGTATGTGGAAGAGTTAGAAACAGAAATATTGAAAACTTGTGTGGAAAGCATGAAGCCAGAAAAGAACACCACTAGCGAGAAGCGCGAGAAATGTAACGGTTAGCATAGAACCTACGGCTATATCTAGCCAGCTCAACCGTAAATTGATGAAAATTTGCCGACAGTCCGATAATACTGCGCTTGAATTAAAAAAGTCTAGGCACCATAGCAAAGAGCTCACCCGAACAATAACCATGTAAGTATGTAAAGAAAAAAACAAAGGGAGATAACCTTACGACACTGGGAAAACCGAGACACCAGAGCCAACAATAGCACTGACACTTCTTTGGATAATATTAAGAAGGTCTACATGGGTGTGCATTGTGGTGCAGTGGAGATCTTCTTGGAACGAGAAATCGGAGAGCCGAGTTCGAATTCCAGTAGAATTCCTTGCATTCACTTACGCAAAAATACCTTTGGGAAAGGTATTAATTCGTTTCTTCCCTCCAGTTATGGGTTAAATAACAGGACAGATTGGGTTCATATAACCTTTGTCGGCAACCAGTCTACCGCAGAAAGCAATGACAACCTACTGCAGGATAATCATCTGCCCAGTCCGTCATGTTTCTTTCGAGACATGATCGCCCAAGCGTTTATCACGTATGGCACTTAACTGATTGAGACTTCGACAACTCAGATTACACCACGTCTCGATATCTTAGTCTCTCAAAGTAGACGACATTCTTTTTATCCTCACACTATTTGTGTACAAATCGCCTTCCACGTTCGCCCAAGCGTTTATCACGTATGGCACTTAACTGATTGAGACTTCGACAACTCAGATTACACCACGTCTTAGTCTCTCAAAGTAGACGACATTCTTTTTATCCTCACACTATTTGTGTACAAATCGCCTTCCACGTTCGCCCAAGCGTTTATCACGTATGGCACTTAACTGACTAGAAAGATAGAAGAAGCACTGCACAATAAGTGACTGCAACGTTTAAAACATGGACGGATGGTAGACTGATAGATATCAACGAGCTTAATAGGCCACATAACAAAACTCATCGCCTGGATTCTGATGAACAGTATCGTGCCAAAGATAGGACAAGAACAATAAGAGTTCGTTAAAGATACAGGAATAAGGAACGAAGTATTCATGCTCAGAATGAGATCTTAAAGAACAACGCAAATGCAAAAGGACTTGCATCTGTGCTTTCCCTTTGTTCTATAAATACTTTCATAGCTTCTGTTCCAACGAGCTTGAGTCACTGGTGCCTCTGCAACAGATGTTTACTCGCGCATCCAGACTGGCAACTGAGTCTCGCCCATTCACAGTTAGATCAACTAAATGCAGACGACAATTCTACTCCTGCAACTTCTTTTCCCGCACTTCACGCCTGTGGAACTCGCTTCCTTTTTCTTGCTTTCCTGACGGCTACAACATCCAGGAATTTAAATGCAGGGTCAATTATCATCTCTTAACTCCTTGACCCTACTTCTTTCCACACTGTCCTGTAGATTCTTTTCTTTCTCTCCACCTCTGCAACTGTCATCACACCTGTATTCCCATCCTTCTCTTGCTCCTTCCTAACTGGTTCGTTCTTCTCCTCACTTTCCTCTAATCCTTTTACTCTTATGTAGCCCCCTGCACATCAGTAGAGTTACCACCTTAAAATCTTGTTGGAGATGCTCGGCAACCTCGACATTTTTGGTTGGTTGGTTGGTTGATTGGTTCATTTAACCAGCATATCAACCTTCATTAGATCATTTAATGCTGAAAACCGTTTTGATTTGTTTTATTTAGTTCGTTTGTTTTATTGTTTTTGTTTGTTTATATTTTTTGGGGGGGGTACTTTTCATTTTTCATTCAATAAAGTTTTGTTGGTAACGTTTTTCTTTCAAAAAGGTTTTATTGGTAAGATTTTCCATTCACAAAATTTATTATTATTATATTGATAAATACTTTCATAGCATTTTGACACCGATTTAGGGGTCAACTATTTACCCATAGCTGGGACCCTAACAGGTGCTACCACTCCGGATCAGGGTGTACCTGGGATTAACACCAATTAAGAGGTGGTTCCATGCTCCTCACAACGTTTCAATTCGAGGCCTTGCTACCGGATGCAGTTTACCGTCATGCCCAGGACCACGTAAAGAAAGAACAAGATACAGAGGGGCCTGGGGAAATGATAAGAGACAGAGGGGAATCAAAGGGGATAAAGATGGCAATTTATATTGCACTTAAATTCTTCGAGAGTGTAGCTATCAGGAAAGAAAGTATACGAAAGAAAGTTCCAAAGGCAGGAAGTGCGAGAAAAAAAATCTAAGGGAGTAGAAGAGATAGTTACGTAAGTCTCTTTAGTGGTCATGAGTTATCTCCCTCTAACCCGACTCTAAGTTACTTGTTCACCGCTGATGTAGCCTGGTATTGAACTCACAACACTTAGAGTCGGGTTAGAGGGAGATAACTCATGACGACTAAAGAGGCTTCGCTCAAGGAATGAGAATGGTATACTCCAGTGATCGTAATAAAGGGTTCGGTTCGAAATCCCTAGCAACAGCCGAAACCTCGTACAAATGGAAACAAAGATGAGGTTCACAGTCTTTAAATAATGTAAATGCTACCTCATCTCAGAAATATAGACAAATACTCTTTATTTGTGACCCCTTAAGTTTTTACATATCGACCTTAATTCATATTAATGATTGTTACTGTAATATTTTGTCAAAGTTTTTAAGCTGGAATATTAAACGAAGCAAGAGAGCAATTTCCACGGCTGTTTTGCAGTTGTCGAGCCCACAAGCAGCTTATTCTACTATTTAAACTTAAACGTTTTAAGTTAATTTATCAGAACATTTATATAGCAAAACAGTGGAATTTCACATGTATTATTAGTTGCTATTATTGTTGTTGTTATTTTTGTTATTAATAGCAGTATTAATAAAGAGAAAGAAGCACTGTTATTGTAAAAGGGGTAATGGTTTTATATCTGCCTTTTTATTAATGACAGGAAAGGAGAAAGATTGTACTCTCATGGTAGTAGTAGTGATGGTGTTAGACCTGCCATTTGTTATTATTATTATTATTATTATTATTATTATTATTATTATTAAGTAAAGAGAGGAATGGCAACTAAAAGGAAATTAATACCGATCATCAGGAAGAGACAACTGAAGTTCCTGGGACACGCAATGAGAAAAGAGAGCTTGGAGAACCTGATACTGACTGGCCAGGTAGAGGAAAAGAGAGACAGAGGAAGGCAGCGGATAACATATTTGCAGGACCTGGTCGGGTGATGACGGAACGGGGGTTGCCAGGAGTAACAGGAACAAACATGCTAAGGGCCACAAGGGATAGGGAGACATGGAGAACCGTGATCGCCTACGTCCTGAAGGAACAGGGCACATAGAAGATGAAGAAGAAGAAAGAGAGGAAAGGAGAAAGACTGTACTCTCATCGTAGTAGTGGTGACGGTGTTAAACCTGCTACTTATCATTATTATTATTATTAAGTAAAGGTGGAAAGGAAAATATATTCTCATCATAGTAGCAGTGATGCCCTTGGATTTGAGTTTCATTATTGTTTCTGTTTTTTCTTCATCTTTCCTAGAAAGCCTGAATTTTCCCGTGTTCATTTTCGCGCAGTGAAAAATAAAGAAAGAAAGAAAAAATGCAAATTGCTCCGTACTGTTTTCAGTAAAGGCAGAGGCTAGAAAATGATGAACGATCAGATTAAGCCTTAATACCAAGGCAAATGTTCTATGTAGCAGACCTAAACCCCAGCCATCAACCCAGATGCCCAGGTTTTGCCCAACAAATAAGAAAATGAGCGACCTTTTCCTAAATGGCTTTAGGGCGGATGTCGCGCTTTCGTACCAAAGCTCATCACGCAGCCATTATTAGTGGACAGACCCTTCCTACCGCGCCCTTTCGCCAGCGTACGTCCCCTTCGCGATGGGGGTGCGCTGGAAGAGACCAATGTTGAAGATTTTATTCCGTACAGACTGTCATAACGTTAGCTTCGCCGAAGGATTGCAATAAATACAAAACTGTAACGGTGAGGCTCAATAAAAAAAAAAATCAAAGTCTTATTAGCGTCAAGCAATGGACAGTATTTGGTAAAAAGTGATTGCAATTTGTGCACGCAAACAATGCATATACGTACGTATATACGTTGGATATGTATATTGGGCAAGAGGCAATTAAAGTAATCTTCCTGCCTTCCCCATCTCTCTATCTATCACTCTCCTCTATCTCTCGCTCTCCTTCACGTACTCTCCCTCTCTCTCCCCCTCTCAATTTCTCTGACCCTCTCACTTTTTCATTCTCTCTCCCATATCTTTCTCAATATTTCTCTCACAGATTTCTCTATTTTACTATTTCTCTCTCTCTCTCTCTCTCTCTGTTTCTCTCTCTGTCTGTTTCTCTCTCGCTGCTCTCTCTTTAATTTTCTCCCTTTCGCTGTATATCTCTCCATTTTTCTTTCTCTCTCTCTCTCTCTCTTTCTCTCTCTCTCTCTATATATATATATATACACACACACACACACATATATATATATATATATATATATATATATATATATATTTCATTTCTAAACGAGTTATTACGCGACCTAGGTTTCTACCATGTGGTGTCTTCAGGCGATTTGCAATAAGTGATTTTACCGTTGGCCTTTTATTTTGTTTTTAAGAACGCTCAAGTAACGGTGATTTTTTTTTGACACTCACGTGATGGAGAATTTTGAACGTGTAATTTTTAAAATTACAAGAAATTATAACGTTTTCATCCATGGTTGTATGAAACTAATAAGTATTTTTAGTATGGTTGGTGCTAGTAATTTCGAACCGAACCTTTATTACGATCATTCTCATTCCTTGAGCGAAGCCTCTTTAGTAGTACTGAGTTGTCTCTCTCTAACTCGACTCTAAGTGTTGTGAGTTCAATACCAGGCTACAGCAGTGGTGAACAAGTAACTTAGAGTCGGGTTAGAGGGAGATAACTCGTGACTACTAAAGAGACTTACGTAACTATCTCTTCTACTCCCTCAGAACAAGTAAGGTTTGAAATGATTCTGCATTGGGGTTCACGCCAAATATATAAGATTTTGTGAACTGATATAATTCCATAGATTCGAATCTTGGAAGGCAAATTCTAATGGGTGTGAAGAGAAAGTGCAAATGAAAATGTTTTGGTGGGGGAAATTATATAAAAAAATTATATCGCGGGAACGATATAAATAACAAGGTAAATTCCGAGTGGAAAGATTTACACAACACGTAAAGGGTTAATAAATAACAGAGTTTATTGCACAGAAAAGTACAAGTAACAGTGAGTTCATAAAATGGTTGGTTGTTTTGTTTTTATGGCATATCAACCTCGGCGGGTCATTTATTGCCAACTAAATTTTGTTTATTTATTGCTGGTAATACCTTTTTCTTTCAACAATATATTGTTGTTTTTATATAAGTTTTGTGTCTCGTAATACTTTTTCTTTTCGAGTATCAAGATTCATTGGGATTTGTTTTTTAAGGGCAGGGTCCCCAAGTCCTACCCTTGTTATTTAACCCATAACTGGAGGGAAGGGACGAATTAATACCTTTCCTAAGGGTACCAGTGCTTAAGTGAATGCAAGGTAGTCAACTGGAATTCGAACTCGGCTCACCGATTTCTCTTTCCGAGCCGATATCCACTGCACCACAACGCACATCCGTCACTAAACGCTTACAGCACCTGGTATTCCCAAGCTGTCACCCATCTAAGTACTAACCAGGTTCAACGTTGCATAACTTCGGTGATCGAGCGAGAACCGGTGTATTCAATGTGATATGGCCGTAAGTCTCCATAAAATGGTAAGTCAAAACGGAATGGGAGCGGAAGTGGAATCGTCCCGTACTTCCGTACTTAGATACTTATTAATCTCTTCTGCGAATCAACTGTCGGGTGTGATAGGGTGTTCCATTATAAGAAAAAAAAAAAAAGAAGAAGAAGAAGCAGAAAAAAATCCTACCAAAAGGAAATAAGACTGCTATTATATACGAAACAGGAGAATGTTTGTTAAAGATCGTTCGCATGTCACCATGTATGAGATAAACATTAAGGCAAGTTGGTTTTGGAAACGTTGTATTGCACGCCATTTGAAATATGGGATTTGGCGATATTTTTTCAAATCGTTAATGTTTTCTAGGATGTGCGTTGTGGTGCATTGGATATCGGCTCGGAACAAGAAGTCGGGGAGCCGAGTTCGAATTCCAGCTGAATTCATTGCGTTCAATTACGCGCAAATACCCTTGGGAAAGGTATTAATCCGTCTATTCCTTCCAGTTATGGGTTAAATAACAGAACAGATTGGGTTCTATAGCCTTGGTCGGTAACCAGTCTACCGCAGAAAGCAATGGCAACCTCCTGCAGGATAATCTTCTGCCCAGTCAGTCACGTCTCTTTCGAGACATGATCGCCCAAGCGTGTATCACGTATGGCTCTTAACTGACTGACTGAATGTTTTCTAAGGAGACTTGTTTAAATTTAAGTTTCGAAATCGTAGCTTTCACCTTTGATATCGGTGATCATTGAAAGGCTTATATCACGGACTTATATAATTTATAATTTAATGAAGTTTGACAAATTGTATATGGACAAGATGCATGGCACAAACACATTAATATTAAACTGGTGTGCCATAAAATAAGACCTTCATTTACTTCAAAGAGAGATTACAACTGTTGCTATGGAGTCAAGTCCGTAACCAGTCATATTTATCTTGAAATCCGGAGATGTATTAATTTATGCTAAGCCTGCCTTAGGTAAGTAGATCTAGCACAGCCCACGTCAGCTAAAACCACAAATGATGATCTCCAAATTGAAGGCTCTCCCTGGTCAGGGACATATATTTATTGATTTAATCGGGGGAACTATCAGCTCTGATCAATGTAGGAACTCTTAGCAATGCTGTGTCATCACCACACTGGAAACCAATGTAAACATTGAGCTACATAGCCGTTGCAATTTTGACAGATATTTTAAAAAATCCTGCTAGGTGTGTAGCCTAGGGCAGGTCAATTTTGGTTAACCGTGGTATTCCAGTCTAATCCAAAATTGAGCTTTCAAATAATAAATAACGATACAATTTTTTTCGAAATCCTTACCGTTTTTTAATTTTTTTTATTTTTAAGAAATTAGTTTAAAGAATAAATTTAGTTTCAAAATTGCCGCAGTGGAATTTTATTTCGCAAATTGTATATAGACAAGTACATTGTTACTTAATCATTGTACCATCAAATAAGACCTTCATTTACTTCAAAGAGACGTTATACTGAACACTTTAGCTATATTATGAAATAATTTGTTATACAGTGCATTAGTTTTAGTGTTATTTTCAATAAACAATGCTAATTTAAATAATTTTAGTATTTGTCTATATTTCTGAGATGAGGTAGTATTCTGTAGCTTAGCACATATGGTAAACTACAAAAATCTCCTAAGCCGTCCAAGTATGGAGATGAACACAATATGGGAACCAGTAATACGGAGTGCCAGAGAAAATCATTAGTGCAAAAAAAAAAAAAAAAAAAAAAAAAAAATTGCAGTAAAATACTAGAGAAAACCATTAACATAAAAAATACTAGAGAAAACCATTAACATCAAAAATTGCTAGATGAACTCTGGTAAAAAAAAAAAGTTCCTGAACATTAGGTTTATAAGTTCCCAAAAAATCAGTTCTTGTCCTTAAGGACACATGGCCCAGTAGATATAGATGTTGGTTAGTTCCTGTGACTGGACCCAAAGTGTTGTGAGTTCAATACCAAGCTACTTAGTGAACAAGTAACTTACAGGGATAGAGGGAGATAACTCATGACAACCAAAAAGAGGCTCTACGCAAAAGAAATGGAGTGATTGTACTAAATAGTTCAGATCGAAATTTCTAGCAGAAGTCCGGAGCGTACAACGGCCGAACGTGGCAACAAAGATGAGGACAATAGTTCGAATAATGTAAATACTGTTAAATCATTTTGTCTTCTAATATATATGGTGTTATAAACAATTTTATCTATTTTTTATTTTTATAAAACAAATAATTTTTAAAAAATTATTCATTGAGTAGCATTTTTTGTAATCTTTTAAAATGTTTTACACAATTTTAACTTAAGAATACTGTAAAAATAAATATGTTACGCGTGGTGATTCATAATTAGAATTCTGGTTTTGTTATATAGTTTTTAGTGCATCAACTTGAATTTATTCTTGAAATAGTAAAATTTTGAAGTCAGTTGGTAAGCAAAAACCTGTGGAGATTAGGTATTTCTGTATATTTTTCAAATGATTTTAAAACCTGATATGTCCCAGAAACGGATATATATCAATATGAGATAGTTAAGTGGTTTAGTAAAATGTAACTGGGTAAGTCAATCTAGTATGTAGACGCAATCGTCGTATGTAGTATCCTGAGACATAGACGTAGTCAATAGTGCTAGGCCAATATATATATATATATATATATGGACGTCCTTGCCTTCGTCTGTATTTATGGCTGACACCAGCCAATCACATTCCAGTGAGGGGGAACCAAGGTGTATATATATTCATTACATAGAAACTAAATGCTCAAAATGGGAAAAAACGATTAAACTAATTCTTAGTTTTTGTAGTTAGGATAAAAATAGGTCTCGCAAAAAAGCGATAATTTTTAAAACCGAGTGAAATTGTTAGTCATTCTCGAAACCAGTTTTGGCCGACTTAGAGCAGTGTCCCTCCCCAACTTCCATTGCCATTTTCACAGGAGGTTGGTTTGCATCTTGATTTATGTCGATTTGATGGATTTTCTTCAAATGCAAGATCAGATGTGGTAGATCCTTCAAAAGATTTTATTGGTTTCTCACACTTCCTACATTAAGCTTCATCTTTGTTTTTTTCTGAACTAAAAAATTCCACACAGTTGATTGTTTTTATTATGTTAGGATTAATAAAAACTGAAAAGAAAAACTATAAAACATAAGGCACTAATATAAAATCTATTGCAAAATAGAGACAAAATTTAGTGTTGCTTCCTTGAAATAGATCTGGAACGGGTTATTGTGTATATCCAAAAGGAAATATCACCTGACTTCACACTAATAGTATTCCCTTGGCCTGTTATGAATAAACATTGTAAACTTAAAATTCTGGAAGTCAGAGTTAGGGAAAGAAATGAAAAGGGCTGATCTAAGGTATCGAGAAAGTTAGAATGGATATGTTGCGATCTGTTTCAGTGAAACAGACAGCACTCAGCTAGCTAAAGGCTGA
Source organism: Ascarosepion bandense (assembly GCA_037127315.1). Classification (NCBI taxonomy): domain Eukaryota; kingdom Metazoa; phylum Mollusca; class Cephalopoda; order Sepiida; family Sepiidae; genus Ascarosepion; species Ascarosepion bandense. Next base: position 5,099,811 of record JBBBDQ010000514.1, on the reverse strand, counting down.
TGACTGCCGTTACAATGATAGTTCTTCAAAGGAAAACAATAGAGAAATGTTTCACGGAAAGTGAAAACTATAAACATTAAAATTGGTTTCAGTTTTCGTGATCATCAGATGAAAACCGATTTTAACCAGTTTCATAAAATTCGGTTTCGAGCACTAGATATAAACCTCCAGATTTTACATCGAGTGCAATGGTGATTTTCTTAAAAACAGAGAAAACTCAACTTGCCCTAATATATAGTGCAAGATTTACATATGAGATAATATGAGCTGCATCCAAAAGGTTTCAATAAGGTTAGCCAAATGCAGACGACAATTCTACTCCTGCAGCTTCTTCTCTCGCACTTCCCGCCTGTGGAACTCGCTCCCGTATTCTTGCTTTCCTGACGGCTACAACCTCCAGAAATTTAAATGCAAAGTCAATACTCATCTACTAACCACTGGACTCTAGCTCTCTCCCCACTCCTGTATAACCCTCCCTTTCTCTCCACCTATGTATCTGTCATCGCACCTGCTTTCTCAGCTTTTTATTGTTCCTTTCTAACTAGTTTGTACTCCTCACTCTTTTCTAATTAATCTTTTAACATTTATGTAGCCCCCTGCACATCAGTGGCGTTTCCGCCTTGCTCGTGGTGAAATGATTAAAAAAAATAAAAATAGAGAGAGACTCTCCAAGGTGCTTGAAAAATGAAAACGAATGAAGATATACACTACCGGCCATAACTATTAGGCAACCCCAGTTTGTTTTTTTCAAGAAATTATGTATTTCATACTATTTTTAGTATTTATTATCAAGTGGAACATTCTAAATGAAGACAGAATGGTTCATTTGTTATTATTACTTTGCAAAAATTTACAAAGTCAGGAAGCAAAAATTAACTCGTCCGAATCACCTTAAGTTTTCATCATTCTTTCATTGATGATACTGCAATATAGGTAATTATTAAATATTTATAAATTCATTTGATGCACATGTTATTGTGCAGTATTAACAAAAGAACCATTCTATGTTCATTTGCAATTATTCACTTGGTAATAAATACTAACAAATAGTATGAAATACATTATTTGTTTTAAAAACACTGAAGTTGCCTAATAATTATGGCCGGTAGTATAAGAATAAGGTAAACTTCTTTATTTCCCGATTTAATGGTGCTTCTTTGAACGAATTTGAACTCCCTTTAGTTGGAGTCTACGGCTATATCGTGTTGAATACACCGGTTCCCGTCCGATCACCGAAGTTAAGCAACATCGAGTCTGGTTAGGACTTAAATGGGTGACCATTTGTTGTAAACGTAAGGACCAAGAATGGTCCACCGGTCCTCCAGGTTTGGGGTTGGATGCAGGGCTAACAACACTGCCCCGTAAAAAACAGTTTGTTACAGAAACAGCAACAAAAGGTTGCTTCCCTATGCAGGTGTGATGGATAAATGATGATGATGATTTGTTGGAGTGGGTCTTTTTTGTAAACATGGAGGCGACCATATATACTGAAGGGTATCAACCGAAGAAAAAGTACTAAAAACGATAAGCCACAGATGGATACTGAGTGTGAACGAAAAAGAAAAAAAGAAAGAGGTACATGACTACGGAGCAGGAACAATAGAGGAGTAATCAAGAAGACATTAGGTAACGCATGACATTACATTTAAATTCTTGAAGATCAAAAGACTCCAGAAGAGAATTTGACAAGCGAGAAGTGCGAGAGAAGAAACACTTAGCATAGAACTTACGGTTGCATCTAGCGAATTGAATTGTAAATTGATGAAAACTTGTTGCCAATCTAGTACTGAACTTAGATTCATAAAGTTTACGTTACGGCGGTGAGAATGTCATTGAAGCTGAAATGCCAGGTCATGTAATTTACAAATTGTGTATTTGGGTAGCAATCACTCTTTTATGCAGGTTTTATTTTAAATGACAGACAAGGAGTTACTTTCCTTGTTGGCAGCAGGAATGTTAAAGTTACATGACCCGGCGGCTAACAAGGAATGTATCCATAATACCATGTCTGTCATTTTTAATAAAACATGAATAAAAAAGAGATTCCGATTAGACATCCGATTGCTTTTAGCCAGGATTGAAACCCGATCGAATTGTCATCAGTAAGCGATTCTACCTCTGAACTATGGGCGCTCGGTAGAAGAAAGAAGACTTTTAGCGTGTGATATACCATATAAACATACGCCAATAGCTAAAAGTCTTCTAATTCATTACTGAATGCACGATATATATATATATATATATATATATATATATATATATATATATATATATATATATAAATTTTCCAAGATCAGATGGCTTTTTCGACGAGTATATATATATATATATATGGCCCACTAGAGGAGTAATGGAAATTGATGAAAGAAGGAAATTGTTCCTTCTCTGTTCTTCTATTTAGGGCTAAGGTCTTAGGTTTATTTATAGTAATAGCTAAACTAAAGATCATAATGTTCTTACTTTTGTTCTTCGTTATTTAAAAAAAAAACTTTTTCTTTTATTATGCTTTTGTATTTCTATATTTCTTTCTATCACACTTTCTTCCTTTTTTCGCTCTTTATTTTGCTTACTTATGTCCTTGTGGGTTTTTTGTTGTTGTTGCTGTTTTATTTACGTCCTTGGCATTACGATAACCTTCATCCGATAACAATCCTTCTAATCGAGAGATCACGCGTGTAGGACCACTTCTTAATTACCGTTGTTAATTACGTTGAATTTAAGAATAACTGATATAAACCGACCGCATTTAGCTCAGAGGTAGACTCGCCGACTAATGACAATTCGGTCGGGTTTCAGTCCTGGCTAGAAGCAATCAGAGGTCTAACCGTACTGTCGACTATATATGTAACTGTCATGCAATTTTGAATGTGTATTGTGGTGCAGGGGATACCGAATCGGAAAGACAAATCAGAGAACCGAGATCAAATTCCATTTGAATTCCTTGCATTCACCTACACACAAATATCCTTGGAAAAGGTATTAATTCGTCTTTTCTCTCCAGTTATGGTTTAAATAATAAGACCGATTGGGTTCTATAGCCTTGGATAGCAACCTACTGCGGGATAATCTTGATCACGCAAATCGTGTATCACGTATGGCACTTAACTGATATAAACTACGAGCTGTATAATGACAATGAATCATTTCTGAATTTCAAACAATGTTTATGTATTTACTTACCTCTTCTTCTCTGCATATTCTTCTCCCAAATCTTTGTCTTTATCTCCTTCTCCCATAATGTCTCTCTTTCAGAGCCTCTCCAGCAATTTCAACAGCAGCAATAGTAGAGTAAAAATCGATATGGCCAATCAGTTGTCCAGATGATTGATCCGGGCGTTAATACAACCATGACTATAGTTGAAGACCTGGACGGAAAACCTTTTCTTAAACCCAGCGGAAAATTCCCTTCATTGACTCCTGGATCGTGTAATCTCCTCTTCGATTTAATCATCTGTGAAGAAAAGAGGGCTTCCGCACAGCCCTCGATATAATGTCAGGTCGCGTTGACTAGAAGAGGGTCAAGTGAATGGTTAGGTCAGACCGGCTCGGACCTTTTGCTTAGATGGTCTTTGATGCTTACGAAAAGGTTAAAGTCTCTCCTTTCTTACTGCCACGTTGCTGAGGGCCACGATTAGACAAAATACGCTTAGGATATGTTTACAAATGCCCGTCCGCTTGAACAGGCATAATATATATTGCTGAAGGTGGGCAGTTTCCGGCTGGTCACTTTCCACTGAGTTATTTTTCTTTGAATATTCTGCAAATGATGAGAGCTCTGGGTTCGTCTTATGGCTTCGACTGTGGATGATGGGTGATGGTTAAGAAGGTGGATCCTGAAAGTATTAACGTTTAGTGTTTTGAAAAACTGTTTCTTCTTCTTCTTCTTCTTCTTCTTCTTCTTCTTCTTCTTCTATGTGCCGTGTTTCTTCAGAACGTTCTTCACGGCTCTCCGCATCTTCCTGCCCCATGAAGCTCTTAATAGATTATACCTTGTTATTTCTCCCATAACCTGCTCTGTCGAGAATTTGCTTAAGCCCTTCAAGTATGTCATGCGCTGTTTTTCCCTGTCTCTCTTTCCCTCTATCCACCCTGTGAGTATCAAATTCTCCAAGGCCCCTTTCTCATTCAGTCTGTTAAGTGCCAAGAAAATTTAAGGACATTTAAGGAAATAATAATAATAATAATAATAATAATAATAATAATAATAATGTGATATGGCTTGTCAAGCGGATTGTAACATAGTCAGTCAGTTGAAGTGCCATACGTGATACACGCTTGGGCGATCATGCCTCCAAAGAGACATGACTGACTGGACAGAAGATTATACCGCAGTAGGTTGCCATTGCTTTCTGCGGTAGACTGGTTGCCGACCAAGGCTATAGAACCCAATCTGTCCTGCTATTTAACTCATAATTGGAAGGAAGAGACGGATTAATACCTTTCCCAAGGGTATTTGCGCGTAAGTGAATACAATGGATTCAACTGGAATTCGAACTCGGCTACCCGGTTTCTCGTACCGAGCCGATATCCATTGTACTACAACGCACATCCTTATTATAATTATAATAATAATAATAATAATAATAATAATAATGATGATGATGATGATGATGATGATATGGCTTGTCAAGCGGATTGTAACACAGAAACCAAAAAATTAGAAAAACTATAAAGGTATAAAGACCTGAAAATTGAAATAGAAAAAAATGTAGAAATTGGAAACAAGAATAGTGATAGTAGGGACGCTTGGAATGATAAAGAAAGAAACTCAAGAACAGATTGAAAAAAATCTCTGTAAATCCCATCTTAAGAAAAATACAAAAAATATCTTGATAAGTACAGCCCACGCACTAAGAAGAACTTTGTCCATGTAACACTAGTGATGTTATGGGAGGTAGAAAAACAAATGAAATGTAGTCATAACAAAACGCCACAAATTGTCTTAGTGTTATATATCTAGAGAATGCTGGTTCCAGTTATATCGACGAACAGACAACACGGGTGTATATAAAAATATATCAGTGATATTTTTATTAATGAACGATCGACCGTGTGGCACAGGGCAGAGAATTGAGAGCGCGCTTCTAATGGGGGTTCGACGTGGTGACGGGGGGTTCGACGTGGTGACGGGGGGTTCGACGGGAGTGTAACCTCTCTGCTTAGCTCTTCTAGCTTCTTCTTCGACTTCTGGTCTTGTCTGGCTCTCTGCCCAGACTGCCTGTCGAGCCTGACTCCTGTCGAGGCTGACTGGGACTCTTCTTCGACTTCTCTTCTCTGACTCTGACTCTGACTCTGACTCTGACTCTGTCGAGACTGACTTATCTGTGTTTTCGCAGTCTTTATATATCTTCCAAAAGCGGAACTTGTTTCTTCCGGGTTTGCCTTGATCACGCGACGCCTACACGACGCCTACGTAAATTCTCAGAGACACCTGTCTGTTTGCTCTGAGCTATTTCCGCTCTGTCGGAAATAGGGTCAAAATGACATCCGCTGCTTTCAATGACCGAAAACACCCACGCTTCATCAGCTTTCTTGGGTGGGGCCAGATTATTATATTACACTCCTCGCCCACCCATTTTCCAAAATGTTCGCCTAAGAACATTTTAAGCGCAACACCCTCACTCTCCTCCCCATGCCACACAAGCCCTACAATTGTATAAAACATGTGCATGCCAAAACAACAAAACATGTGCATGCCGAAACAAAACAAAAAAAACAACAAAAAAAAAAAATATAGGGGAGCCTACATCGGCAACCCGACAATGTTCATATCCATCTTGAAAATTGTTCTACCAGCTCGATGTTTCATTGTTCTTTTTTTTTTTTTTTTTTTTTTTTAATATCCATTTTCACAGAATTGGGCAAAGTTCTTAAAAATGTTCATTTTCTTTCTCGCGTCTGTCCATAAGCGTAGACTCTTCGATGCATAATCACATGATTATTAAGCGGTAACCGCGCTCTAGTTTCAAAACTAACATCAAGTAAATGACCCTTGACCAACACCATGCGTGCTTCTGCTCGAGTTTATTGTTACCACGTAACCTCATTTAATTTAATTTAATTTCAAACATACTATGTTTGAACACAGAAAAAAATGGTCATTATTTGCCGTACATAACATTCATAGTCTGACCGAGAAATGTTCAATAGAAATTTAAGAAAATTACCCTGATTCCAACGTTAATCCGCATGCAATTTACTTGTGGAGGATATTAATTTAGTCTAAAAAAAAAAATGGACCCGTGACTCGTAGTTCCTTAGTTTGTACAATGCTTTCCATTCCCTGAACTACTTCCTCTGGATTCGAAACCAAGCATATCTGATTTGTTGACATCTCTCTGTTTAACGCAGAGTTGTTGAACGCCCGTTGACCCCGGAGTACTATTCACAGCGGATAACTCAATTTCCTTTTCCGAAGCACTGTTGCTTCTTTTACACTTAAAAATCCGCTTCCTGGCTATTATTCCCAGGATTATTATTACGCCGACCACGCCAGCAATGACTCCTATCGTCAACTTCTTCGGGAGTTCCTCATATCCTTCACTAAATCTCTCCATATTTACTAGTTTTCAGAAATTAATATATCTTCAAAAGATATTTCCCAGGTCACATAAATGAAAATTCACAGAGGATGTTGAATTTATGGGAACCTGCACAAAAGCATAAAAGTGAAGTACTTTCACGTAAATAAAAATAAGTTTTAGATTTTAATTTAATTTTCCCAAATCTCCCCAAATAATCCGATTCCACCATATTGATAACAAAATATCTTTTCAATATCTGACTCATATCGCGAAACACTGAGACGCGGGTGAATGTTTTAAGAATATATATAATCGGTGTATTCGCAACGAAATAACCAAACAATGCAGTTGTTTTCAAGCAACGATGTTGAGATATATTTATAATTGGCGATTTTGTTGGCTGTTGTTAACTGCATAATTAAAATTACACTTTAAAACTCTCGATAACATTTAAGTCATTTCTATGCTGTAGAAATGTCACGCAAAACACAAACATTTTTAAATTTTGACAATATCTGTGTAAAGATTACAAATTAACGTTTACGAACAAATTCTGTTGACGAGATCAAAATCAAAGAACCCTTTCGTCTCTCTGATTTTCCTATTGTGGTAGCATTCAGCAACATTTATAATTTGTCAATGTTTACCAATTTTGATTTAGTTCATGCAATACAAGGCCAAATGGAGAAAATGAAGAGGGTCATTTTACGCTAATACTCCAATTGGGGAAAGTTTGTGTACGTAGAACATCGATTGTTTTTTTTTTTTTTTTTTTTTAATTCGGCTCGAGTACTGATCAGAAAACTCAACTATTTCAACCGTACAACTGACCTTCATAATCACATTGAGAATAGTTGTTCGTCAATATTTCTATTGGGTTGTCTGGAAAGTTCGTGCCGCTTTTTAAGTAAAATTAAGACACAACCCAACATTATTTCATTAAATATTTATTCTACGAAATATTAACTATTTTCTTGCACAAACCCAAGAAAACCATTGCTAAACTCACTTCACATACATGGTAAAACATTAACAAAAAAAAACAAAAAAAACCACCAACTCAGATGCTCTGCACCCACAGATAGGTAAATATTTCAGCTTTAACACCTTCTCCTCCCCATCAACCCCAAACCTAATGCGCTACTCCCTCTCTACTTCACCGGCGTTCTCTGTTACTCTCTACATGTAACCTGTCTCTCACCGGCCGACTCTGTTTCTCTCGCTACATGTAATCTGTTTCACCCCCTCCGTTCTACCGAACAATCCATATTTCTCATTTCTCCGGTCAGATCGGCAACAGTATGCATTTTTTTTTCTAACTGGACTTATTATAAACACGAGCAGAGAACACACACACTATCGAATCAAAGTGTCACTTACCTTGGCTGATTGTCCATAGTCACTTAGTCGCGGGCTGCTAGATATTTTCGTCTTCTTTTTTTCTTTTTTTTCTTCCTTCCTCCTGTCGTCCGGTTGTTTACTATTTTTGTCTTTTATCCGGTAGTTTTAATTCCGGAAATTTCAAGTCTGTTGAATTTTCAATTGTTGCCGTGGTAACTCAATAATGTTCGTATCACTCTGTCTTGTTGCTTCAAAACAGCAGGTCACTAGCACCAAATAAACGTGTCTGTTGTATATCAATAAACAGACAAACACGGGTGTATATAAAAATATATATTATATTTTTATTAATGAACGATGACCGTGTGGCACAAGGGCAGAGAATTGAGAGCGCGCTTCTAATGGGGGTTCGACGGGAGTGTAGCCTCTCTGCTTACTCGTCTAGCTTCTTCTTCGACTTCTCTGACTTCTGCCGAGACTGACTTCTGTCGAGGCTGACTGTGACTCTGACTGTCAAGACTGACTTATCTGTGTTTTCGCAGTCTTTATATATCTTCCAAAAGCGGAACTTGTTTCTTCCGGGTTTGCCTTGATCACGCGACGCCTACACGACGCCTACGTAAATTCTCAGAGACACCTGTCTGTTTGCTCTGAGCTATTTCCGCTCTGTCGGAAATAGGGTCAAAATGATATCCGCTGCTTTCAATGACCGAAAACACCCACGCTTCATCAGCCTTCTTGGGTGGGGCCAGATTATTATATTACATTAGATCTTTCACAGACTTGGTAGGTAGTGTGAGCATAACAGAAATTGAATCATGCAGAAAATAATAATAATAATCAGATGTTCGTGGTAAAAATTAACCTAAAGTTAACTGCTTTTTTTTTAAATTATGTCGTAAGACCATTTATAAAATTTTATGAAACTCATAAGTTTGTCTCTACCTACTCTGATGATGACGTAAACTCAGGCCATATATTCTTTCTTCGGAGAAGTACTTTGGACAATTTTTTTTTAATCGTATCACCCCGAGCAAGGCGGTAACGCCACTGATGTGCAGGGGGCTACGTAATAGTGAAAAGATCGGAAAAGAGAAAGCCGGAAACCATATCCTAAACAGGGAACAAGGGATGAGCCTTTTAACCTGTTCAATAGACATGGGTGGGTGTGAACCGGGCGATAGATAGATCTATCTACTCCAATTGAGAAAAAACAAAACAAAAAAAACAAAGTGAGAAGATTGGAAAAGAGAAAGCCGGAAACCATATCCTAAACAGGGAACAAGGGATGAGACTCTTAACCTGTTCAATAGGCATGGGTGGAGTGTGAACCGGGCGATAGATAGATCTATCTAACAAGGGATGAGCCTACAGTAACGGGTTATATGCAATATAGATGAACAATTCAACTAGAAAAACCGAAAATAGATACAATGTATCTAAATTCAAACCAGAGACATAGAATTTCTTCCTTGTTTGAGAAAGATCATTCGTAATTTGGAGAAGACGATCATTAAAATTAATCAACATAAAATATCTGCCGTTTTCAGTTTTATTAGCGTTAAAAAAATATTTGCGGCCACTTTTGGGCGATTTCACCTGTTGGATGAACGATGAGCAACTGAATAAAATATGGTGATTGATTGGACATTTTGATGAGTGATATAAAATTTTGTGTATTAAAATTATTTGCTGTATTTTTGTGTTGTTTTGAATACTAATAGGAACATTTATTCCGAGCCTTCCAGTGTTGAACGCGGCTGGAATTCGAGTGGGCATCTTTCTATTTCTTTTAAATTTCAATACACCATTCATACTGTTAAATAAGGTGAGGTTGATTGTGGAAGGATGATGCTTAATAATATGGGCGTCTGTTATAGCGAGACGCTTCCGGTAATTTGACTTATATAGAAGTAGCAGTATAGCCCAGTGTTGCTCGGGTGTAATGAAAGCTTTAAAATTAATCCATGGTCCTACAACTCAGACTCTTTGGACGTTGGCACGAAAGACTAAAAAGCAATAGTTGTTTCCAGTTAAAGCAAAACCGTAGACTGAAAGAAAAATGAATGGATGTAAGTCAAATTTTGATTTCCTGGTATCGATATCAAATAAGTTTTTTTCGTCGTAAACTGAATTTTAAAGGCAAAATAAGTCCTCTGAGTAAATGTTATCATGGCTGAGATTAAGAACTACAATTATACCTACTTAGAGCCAAACCCGAAGCAAAAACTAAAATAAAAGGGCTGATAAAATACAGACATACAGGCAGATAAACAGACACACACATCTTGCCTTTTGTATATATATATATATATATATTATCGATTTTCTGAACTATTGTAAGAACTGGAACCTTGAAACTTCTGAATATCGTTTCTTATGTCTTTGTCTATGAGTGTATCAAATTTGATTATAATCAGACCACTCCAGCTATAACCCGATTTTTTCGATTATCGATTTTCGATATTTATCGGGGTTACCTCGACACAAAACCTAGCTAAGAACACTCGCAGACGTTTATAGTACAACTATGTAAATTTTCAAGAAAATCGGTTCAGCCGTTTCGGAGACTATAGGTAACGGACACACACACACAGACACACACACACAGACCAAGTTCTATTTATAAATAAGTTTCGATTTTAATGTTTTTGTTGTCACCCTAAAATGTTACTGCATGAGTAATCACCAAAACAGTGGTTGGAGATAATAGTATATCAACAAATACAAGACTCACACGCCGAGTGACGTAGATACCATGCTATTAATTGCTAGTCAGTATAATTTCTCTGTTGAATTTATTTGCCTCCCCACATAGGCGGATTGCGGCACAAGGTCATTTTTAATGCGAAGTCTCCGAGCTCCTAAGCGCCTGTTGTCCCTGCACCATGCCGCGTCAGGACTACTGTCGATTTTCCCCAGACGAGATTCTACCTTTCGACGGAACCCTGTCTGGGTTACTCCTGCCCGTAGGCAGCGAAGAAGACTAAGAAAAATGACTGCTAGTCAGTATAATTACTCTACTCCACTTTCCAATAGTTTCCACATTACATAAGAGAATAGGAACATCCCATTCATGTATACAGGTAGGTATTTTTTTATTTTAATCATTTCACCCCGAGCAAGGCGGAAACGCCACTGATGTGCAGGGGATTACATAAATGTAAAAAGATTAATTAGAAAAGAGTGAGGAGTACAAACTAGTTAGAAAGGAACAATAGAAAGCAGGTGCGATGACAGATACATAGGTGGAGAGAAAGGGAAGGTCATACAGGGGTGGGGAGAGAGCTATAGTCCAGTGGTTAGTAGATGAGTATTGACTTTGCATTTAAATTTCTGGAGGTTGTAGCCGTCAAGAAAGCAAGAATACGGGAGCGAGTTCCACAGGCGGGAAGTGCGAGAGAAGAAGCTGCAGGAGTAGAATTGTCGTCTGCATTTGGCTAACCTGACTGTGAATGGGTGGGACCCAGTTGCCAGTCTGGTTGTACGAGTAAACACCTGTTGAGGAGGCATCAGTGACTTAAGCTCGTCCGAGCAGAAGCCATGAAAGTATGTATAGAACAGACAAAGGGAGGCCACATTTCGACGATGGGGAAGTGGCTGCAGTCGAGTCGCCAGATCAGTACCTATCACATAACAGACTCTCCTTTGGAGCTTGTCAAGAACACTGAGGAGAACGGCAGGGGCACCTGACCATAAATGGCAGCAGTACTCCATGCACGGACGGATGGTTGACGTGTATATATGCAGGATGGATTCAGGTGGAAAAAACATCCTGGATCGACATAGTGACCCAACCTTCTTAGCAGTAGATTTTGCTATGGATTCAATATAATGGTTCCATTTGAGGTCTGAGGACAGGGTAAGTCCGAGGAGGCGTAGTGTATTACTCTCAGGTATGCAACAGTTTTCGACTAGAATATTTAAGTGTGCTTGTAAATTGTGGTTAGCTAATTTTCTTTATAGAACTTTGATCAGATAAGTGATATGTGAGGTAGTAGTGTGTAGATATTGACAATTTAGATAATGTAGATAATTAATATAGACAATTTAGATAATGCAGATCAATTACTGTGTAGATAAAAGTAATTAGTTTATGACTAGAGACACAGGAGGTTAAATGTGAATAACTGGGTCATATTCAGAAATAAGATATAAATAATAACCCCCACAAACAAGAGGCATTTTGGTATTTTCTATACTTTTAAGAATGGCTATTAACATTCAAATATTTCTTCAGACGAAATAATAGTCTTTCGGAAATAAATCAGATTAGGAAAGACCAGGAACAACAAAAACGTTACATTAAGCGACTGGTGGTAGAACAAAGAAGAAACGACAAAGGTTTAGGAAATAAATAATTGTATTAACGAAAAAATACAAGTGTTAAATCGGTGTGAATGTCTCTCGCTGAAAGAAAGAGATCAGTAGAGTTATAAAAAGTCGCCTGTGGAGACATACGGTAGGTGAGGGAGGGTGAGTTGTGAATTACTCTGGCGACGGACTTTAGCGGGTGCTTTATGGAGATGGGCGATCCTTTAATTCGAGCCTTGTGAATCGTGGTTGGTCTGTCGACCGACTGCCTAAGGAATTCTTTTGGTGAGTTTTTATCATTTACTCAGATCGGTTTCAATTTTTCTTTGTTTATTTAGGCGGGAGTAGTTGCTATTGGTGAAAATTCTGGATTGTATTTTTCTCTGAAACGGAAGTTATGTGCGGAGCCTATGCGCAGTTCACGAAGTTTTAGTTCTGCTTTGGGTTTCGGAGTGTTTACATCCGGCCAGTGGTAGAAATTTGTGTAAGATGAATCAGAAGAATATCTGCTTTTAGGAAGATTATAACAAAAATATCCGTTGAATTTTCATTAGTTGTTAATTCTTTTGAATTTTATGATTGTGAATAAAAATAGTTTATTCTTATTTTTTTTGCCTGTGCTTGCAACGCTAATCCTAATCATAAAACTAATATCGAGCCTAAAGCTAAGTTATCAGTATAACTCGGATATAAGAGACCCGAATATAAGAGAAATTTTCTAGCCTGTGGTAATGTATATAAAATAGACCAAACCCGGATATTAAAAAAAACCGGATATAAGATAAATTTTATCCGGTCCCGACAACTCTCTAATATCAGGATTACACTGAGACTTTTGGAATTAAAAGGTAATTTCCACTGTGTTGTATCGTAGAATGAAGAGATACACCGAGAAATTTAACTAAACTACTTTATTAACAGAGTGGTACAACCAAGATGTGTATACAATATTTACCGTCTCTCGCAGTAGTAGGTGCAACTTCCCGAAATCTGTGATAATGACAACATCCCCGTGCTAAGTGCATATTGTCTTTAAGCGACCGGATGCCACATTGTACGAGCCACGACACAACAAACCGCAAAATAAAAAAACGAGAAAATCGTGTTTAAAGTTTGTCGACATTCGAAATGCCGTGACTTTTGATCTATTTGAGATAAACCACTCAATTTATTTTCAAAGAAATATAAAAGCATCCTCTCTAACATGCAAATACTTACACCAAACTGTTTTTCACGTATATGGCAGAAAGTACCTTCTTGCATTAGAGGTCTCATATATTGTTTTCTGTGGTAAAATTTGCTTTCATTTGTTATTAAATACGGCAGCAGCAGCAGCAGTAGCCACCAAATCCACCAGTCAGTATTAATTTTTATCTCCCGTTAATATTTCTTCTTCATCTTTGTGCCGTAGGCGATCATAGTCTTCCACATCTTCCTATCCCTTGTAGCTATTAACACCCCTTCTCCACTTATACGACTCAACCCCCGCTCCTCCATCCAAGTCCATCAAGTATGTCTCACGTCTCTTTCCTTTGTCTCTCCTCCCTTTTATCCGTCTCCTTAGCATCAGATCATCCAAGCCCTCCTTCCTCATTCAGTCAGTTAAGTGCCATACGTGATACACGCTTGGGCGATCATGTCTCGAAATGGGCAGAAGATTATCCCGCAGTAGGTTGCCATTGCTTTCTGCGGTAGACTGGTTGCCGACCAAGGCTATAGAACCCAATCTGTCCTGCTATTTAACCCATAACTGGAAGGAAGAGACGGATTAATACTTTTCCTACGGGTATTTGCACGTAAGTGAATACAATGGATTCAACTGGAATTCGAACTCGGCTCCCCGGTTTCTCGTTCCGAGCCGATATCCACTGTACCACAACGCACATAAAAACTTCAGCTGTCTTTTCCTGGTGTTAAGTATCAGTTTGCTTTTCGTGTCCATCCTTTCCAAATCCTCGTCTTTGTTCACATGTCTTGTCTATGTATCCTCAGTATGCTTCTGTAAAACCCCATTTCAGTTGCTTCAAGACTTTTCTTCGTTTTTGATGAGGTTGTACAGCATTCACTTCCTATATTGAAGGAGAAACATCACATAACAATCCAGTATTCTTTTCTTTGTTTCCAACGAAATTTCATTTGTTCTTCAAAATGACAGCAGCAGCTGCATAGGTCAGCATTATTTGTGACCTCACTTTGGTAGTTTTCAGTCAGTCAGTTAAGTGCCATACATGATACACGCTTGGGCGATCATGTCTCGAAAGAGACACGACTGACTGGGCAGAAGATTATCCCGCAGTAGGTTGCCATTGCTTTCTGCGGTAGACTGGTTGCCAACTAAGACTATAGAACCCAATCTGTTCTATTATTTGACTCCTAGAGGGAGAAGAGATGTATTATATTATTACGTAGTAATTAGTGAGGGATCAGTTTATTACTTCTTAACAATAGAAAACTGATCCCCAACTTTATGACCAGTAGAAGCCTTAATCATGATTCCAACTATTGTATTCAGCCAGTTAAGTGCTATACGTGATACACGCTTGGGCGATCATGTCTCGAAAGAGACATGACTGACTGGGCAGAAGATTATCCCGCAGTAGGTTGCCATTGCTTTCTACGGTACACTGGTTGCCGACCAAGGCTATAGAACCCAATCTGTCCTGCTATTTAACCCATAACTGGAAGGAAGAGACGGATTAATACCTACTACACCATAAAATCAGTTTATGAACCAGTAACTAACTTCTACTAAACAATTTTGTTAGGCATTTGAATATTTATTAAACCGTTTTTTGAAAAAATGATGCAAATGGTGGGGAACATATGGACTATTATATGTTCAATTTAAAATTAATTTATCGTAACAAAGAAGGGAATTTACATTATTTACATTGTTCGGATTGTTGTCCTCATCTTTATTGTCATATTCATAACGCATAGCTATGAAGATAACTAAAATATTCAGAAGTGGCATGACTCAGGGAACGAGAACAATCTAACTCAGTGATCAAAATAAAAGTTAAAAATTCTTGTTACCTGAAGAATGTTGGAGCGTACAACGGTCGAAACGTCGTGAATATGAACGTAAAAATGAGGACAACAGTCCAAACAATGCAAATAAAAAAAGGAAGTTGTTGAGAGCTATGATTGTTCTTGTTCTGTAAGGACATGAAGGAAGAAAAAGGTTTATTTTACTTTATATTTAGCGCTATACAGTCATCTCTCTGTTGTTCAGGTCTTCTTTTCTTTTTCTTCTTTAAATTAATTTTCTTCTAATTTTGGCCTTGAGCCAAACTTAATAAATAAAGTCAGTTTACGAACCAGTAAAAAACTTTGGCCAAACTATTTTGGTATGCGTTTTGGATATTTGCTGTACGATTGGGTTGGGTATAAAAAGATAATGCAAATATGGGGAACATATAGACTATTCGGTGCGGGTATAGTATGTAGCCTAGCATTTGAACGTGGCCTAAAAATTTCTGTCACTGATATAGTATGTGGCCTCTATTAAAAAGCGCATTATAAGGAAGTATTATAACTGTCTATTCAGAGTCAGATTTAGGGAAAGGGAAAATAATTAGTTTCAATAAATAGCCAAATACTTATATCTATAAATATACTCTTACTGAGGTAGGACACATTCAAACCGGGGAGGCAACATTAAATCAAAGAGGTGGGTTACATACTACACCAGCTGCGACTATTCTATTTTCAAATTAAAAGTTGTTTAGCGTAACAAAAGAAAGTAATGTCTATACTTCTGAGATGAGGTAGTATTTACATTATTTACATTGTTTGGACTGTTGTCCTCATCTTTATTCCAATGTTTACGATGTTTCGGCCGTTGTACGCTCCGTCCTTCTTCAGGTGCTAGGAATTTTGAACAGAACCCTTTATTTGTCTATACTTCTGAGATGAGATGGTGTTTACATTATTTACATTGTTCATAGTGTTGTCCTCATCTTTATTAACATGTTTATGACGTTTGTACTCTCCGGCCTTCATCTTGTGCTAGTGAGTTAAGTTAAAGTTAGATAACTACATGGGTAACGGAAGTGGTATCACACATGAAATTAGAATGTTATACCCTAGTGATCGAAATAAAGGGATCAGTTCGAAATTTCTAGCATCTGACGAAGGCCAGAGCGTATAACAACCGAAACGTTGTACATATGGCAATAAAGATGAAGACAACAGCGAGAACGATGTAAATAATATAAAAGAAGGAAACTTTGTGGAGATCAATGGTCGCTCTTGTTCTCGAAGGACATGATGGAAAAAAAGGTTGATTTTACTTGATATTTAGCGCTATACAATCATCATTTTGTTGTTCATTACTTCTTTTTCGTTTTTAAATTAATTTTCTTCTAAATTTGGCCTTGGGCCAAACTTAATAAATAAGTAAATCAATTTAGAACAGAGTCTTTTTAAATTCTTTCTTAATTTTTTTTTTTTATGTTTCCCTTGCAACAAACCTTCTTTTCTTACGATCAATTGCAATGATTATTGTTATTTTATTATAGATGAAAAGGTAGTGGCAAGCAAATGAAGACCTGCTCACATAAACCCGTCTGCTGACGCGTGTCTTTTCGTTCGGACCAAAGAAAAAAATGAAAAAGAAAACGAATGTGAAATGTTTTAAGAACAACAAGGAAAGACGCTTTGTGATTTATCGATTGGAAGGATTTCGCGTGCGAAAAACGCTTTCTTCTCACCTATATCGTCAGTAATTCGCCGTCTTTGTTTGAAAATTTGGCCTCTCCCTGTTTACCTCGCAAAATATTTGGTAATCAAACGCATTTTTTTTTCGGGGCCGTTTGAAAGCGGGTCTTTTCACTGCAGTGATGTGGGTCTTTATAGTGGTAAATTAGCAAACCATAACAATTTAAGATCCGTGTGTCTGATTGTCATTCTTTCCAAATGTTGACGTCCTTTGCGTCCCGGTAACTTATTTTATTTCTTCCTTCGTTTTCCTTCTACTTAACTGCCATTTATATAGTTTTCTAACTTTCTTTCTAGTTATCTTAATCTCGTGATCTCTATGACAGACTGTTCATATCTATCTATCTATCTATCTATCTATCTCATTCTGTTCATATCTATCTATCTATCTATCTATCTATCTATCTATCTATCTATCTATCTATCTATCTATTCTTTTCATAGCTCTCAATCAAATTCTGTTCATATCTATCTATCTATCTATCTATCTATCTATCTATCTATCTATCTATCTATCTATCTATCTATCTATCTCAGACTCTTCATATCTATCTATCTATCTATCTATCTATCTATCTATCTATCTATCTATTCTTTTCATAGCTCTCAATCACATTCTGTTCATATCTATCTATCTATCTATCTATCTATCTATCTATCTATCTCAGACTCTTCATATCTATCTATCTATCTATCTATCTATCTATCTATCTATCTATCTATCTATCTATCTCAGACACTTCATATCTATCTATCTATCTATCTATCTATCTATCTATCTCTCTATCTATCTATCTCAGACTCTTCATCTATCTATCTATCTATCTATCTATCTATCTATCTCAGACTCTTCATATCTATCTATCTATCTATCTATCTATCTATCTATCTATCTATCTTCATACTCTATCTATCTATCTATCTATCTATCTATCTATCTATCTATCTATCTATCTACCTATCTATCCTATTCTTTTCATAGCTCTCAATCACATTCTGTTCATATCTATCTATCTATCTATCTATCTATCTCAGACTCTTCATATCTATCTATCTATCTATCTATCTATCTATCTATCTATCTATCTATCTATCTAGACTCTTCATATCTATCTATCTATCTATCTATCTATCTATCTATCTATCTTCATTCTCATATCTATCTTATCTATCTATCTATCTATCTATCTATCTATCTATCTATCTATCTATCTCAGTCTCTTCATATCTATCTATCTATCTATCTATCTATCTATCTATCTGATTTTCCTTTTTATTTCATTTCTTATCGCCTTTTCTTGAATTCTTTTTCCATCAAATCCATTTCTTCTTCTTCATCTTCTATGTGCCCTGTCCCTTCAGGACGTAGGCGATCATGGTTCTCCACGTCTCCCTATCCCTTGTGGCTCTTAGTATGTTTGCTCCTGTTACTCCTGGCAACCCCCGTTCCGTTATCCACCTGATCAGGCCCTGAAGATATGTTATCCGCTGCCTTCCTCGGTCTCTCTTTCCTTCTATCTGGCCAGTCAGTATCAGGTTCTCCAAGCCCTCCTTCCTCATTGCATGTCCCAGGAACTTGTTGTCTCTTCCTGATGCTCAGTATTAATTTCTTTTTTGTTGTCATTCTTTCCAACACCTCATTGTTACTTGCATGCTCAGTCCACGATATCCGCAGCATCCTTCTGTAGAACCACATTTCCACTGCTTCCAGTTTTGTTCTCATTTTCGATGATATTGTCCAGCATTCACTGCCGTATTGAAGAACTGACATCACATAGCAATCCAGCACTCTTTTCTTTGTTTCTAGTGAAATTTTCCTGTGTGTTGTACTTTACTCAGCTTCTGGAACGCATCCTTTGCCATGCAGATTCGCCTTCGGATCTCTTTGTCACACTTTCCATCTCCTGTTAGAACACTTCCTAGGTATTAAATTTTTGTACTTGCTTGATTCTGGTATCACCCACCTGTCTATTATTTTACATTCTTCCTCTTGTCGTCTTTCTCCTTCTTTGAAGAAATTCCCTCATTCACCACAAATTAATTTTTTCGTCTAAGACGTCCTGCTTTTTTTATATTATTAATCTGTCACCATTTAAAAAATTCCGAACTCCCTTTTCCACACATTTCCTGTCAACATTTCGTGATGCCGACACATTACTTTCTGTTGTTACTTGTTGAATTTTAAAAAATGTAAATTCACCTTAATGTCGCCATTTATACAATTTCGTTTTTTCACGATCTAATACTTTTTATATTTTTTCGGTCATCTTGTATCATGGCAGATACGACAACCCCCTCTTTTCAGTATCATTCGTTTTAATCTGTAATGTTATTAAACCTAATCTGGCATCTTGTCTTCAGTCCCTTTTCGTAATAAAGCTTCTCTTGTTTTTTTTATTATTTAATAAAAAAATTTGAAAACTTTAAAGTCCAACAAACAAGATTTTCTTCTCTCCCACTTCTCGCTTATAGAACTCTCCTCTGGCTTCTCGCTTCCCAGTCAATTTTTAATAAGACTTTTACGTATGGTAGGCAGCTGTTTCTGAGTGTTGTTATCATCAGCTGTTTCTGAGTGTTGTTGTGTTCCTGCCTGCATACAAGAATGTGTTGTACCTATCCTCTAAAATACGTGGACACTATTGGAGGAGTGGAGTAGAGTAACTATACTAACTAGCAATTACTAGCAGTATATCTACTTTATGCAGCGTCTTGTATTTGGGATATACTATTATCTCCAACATCCGTTTTGGTGATTACACACACAGTAACCTTTTAGGTTTACAACAACCCTTCTATCTCATTTTGTGGGGGCTGCTTTCATGTACCAAGGGTCATTCTTACGTTGTTGGGGGACTGTTCTTGCTAATTTTAATTCAGATATCTCTGAGTCGCCATTTATGACTTTTACTCAATGTTGTAGGCAGCGGACGATCCCTTTCTTTACCCTCTATGGGTGGTGGGAGTTGGGGCTGAGTTATTTTCTGGTGAATGTTGGCTTATGATTGTCTGAATTCATGTCCTATTCAAGATATTAGTGCATCCAAAAATGCCAGTTTGTTGTTGTTTTCTTTCTCAACTGTGAACCCTATCGATGGTTTTATTGAGTTCACATGGTAGCTGAACACGTTTCTGATGGGGACAGAGTATGAAGGTATCATTTACAAAGTGAGCCCTCAAAGAATAAAAACCTACAATTTTTTTAGTAAAACTGTTAATCACTGGGACGATGCAGAGAGAGAGAGAGAGAGAGAGAGAGAGAGAGAGAGGTTCTAGTAAGACGATGCATCAGATGACTCCTGACCCAGGCTGAGAAAGAGAGAGAGAGAGAGAGAGAGAGAGAGAGAGAGAGAGAGAGAGAGAGAGAGAGAGAGAGAGAGAGAGCGATTTCAGGGGATCATCATCAACAGTTCAAATGTCTAAATGCAACAGTAAGTTCTATGCACGTCGCTCCCTTGGTTCTCTATTCATTTTAACATATTCTCTCACACTTTTATCTATGTCTATAAAATATGAAAAAGATGAAATATACATATATATGAAATATAAAATAAAGTGTAAAATAACTATAAATATATACAGATATACAAAATATATAATACGTAAAATAAATAAAATATATATTCATATAGATAGGTGTGAGTTTGCTTGAATATGTCAGCTCTATCACTGATATTGAGCGCTTTCAAATCAGTACCACGCATATATAATATATAAATAATATAATATATATAACAAATTGCATATATATATATATATATATATATATATATATATATTGATATTTATAATTATATCCATACACTTTTCACACACACACACACACACACACACACACACACACACACACACACACACACACACACACACACATATATATAGATAGATAGATAGGTTTAAAATATACATCAATATCAAATACATATAAAATAAAATAAAATTTATAACATATATCACATTTAAATATAAATATATATAATTAATAAATTGTAGCATATAAAATATGTAATATATGAAATATAAAATACATGCACTACCGGCTATAATTATTAGGCCACCCCAGTTTTGTTAAAATGTTTTTCATACTATTTTTAGTATTTATTGCCAAATGAAAATAGAATGTTTCTTTTGTTATTATTACTTTGCAAAACTTTACAAGGCAATGAAGCAAAGATGAACTCGTTCCAATCACCCTAAATTTTTTTCGTTCTTTTTTTGATGAAACTGCAATATAGGTAATTATTAAATATTTATAAATTCATTTGATGCATATGTAATTGTGCAATATTAACAAAAGACCATTCTATTTTCGTTTTGCAATTATTCACTTGGCAATAAATACTAAAAAATATTATAAAATACATAATTTTCTTAAAACACTGGGGTGGTCTAACAACTATGGCTGGTAGTGTATAATATAGAATAAATATACTAAAGGTTTCTAACACCTGAAGTAGGCCGGGGCGTACAACGGCTGAAACGTCGTAAAATGGCAGCGAGAACAATAGTCCGAATAATGGAAATAGTGAAAATATATATATATATATATATATATAAATTGTGGGCCCGCTACTCGTGCGCAGAGGTTTGCAGTGAGAGAAAAAACTGGATAAAGGACGTATTGAAAAAAGTATTAAATATGTACGGGATTCCAGAAGATATAAGATGGCAACGGATATTGCATTTAAATTTTTGAAGATTATAGCTATCAGGAAAGCAAGTAAACGGAAGGGAGTTCCACAGTAGGTTGTGTGAGAAAAGAAACTATTAGAGTAGAAGTGGGGGTTACACTTAACCATTTCAACGGTAAAAGGGTGGGATATAGGTTTAAATTCCCGTAAACGGGGCACCAGGGAAAAAAAAAGAAATCTCGCTGGAAAAAATTACTACGAAAATATTTTTAGGATAAACCGAGGGAAGCCACGTCATGTCGGTGGGCAATTGACCGAAGGTGGGCTGCCAAGTTAGGATGGATTATACTGCAGATCCTCCTTTGGATTTTGTCAAGAACCTCGAGATGAATAGCAGGATCATCCAACCAGATATGGCAACAGTATTCAATGTACGGTCGAATGAAACATTTATAAATGTGCAAGATCGATTCTGACGAGAAAAAATTCTTGTTCGACACATAGACCCAACCTGATTGTGAATTATGTCTTGAGCACATGATATTTTATATCATTGGTGGCAAAGGATTGGTTTTGTTTTGCAATGATCACGATTTCAGTTGTATGTTTCAGCTCACCACGTCTCAGCTATATCCATGATTCTGCTTTGTTCTTCACGTCTTGTGTATCAAATTAACCATTTTATCTCAATCTTAGAAAATGATTCATTCTACTTCCATATTATTATTATTATTATGTCATTTTTCATCATATTTCGATTTCTGCTTTGGTCTCACTACCAACCAAGTCTGCGGGGAGACCTAAGGCAGGTAGTGGCGTGTTGTTATGGCTCCATTTCATGTTTTTCTATCTTCCCTATCATCCCCAGCATTACATAGATAAAGTTTTCCTTAGTGTGTGGGCTGTACTTAATAAGACAATTTCTTTCAATGTGTTGTTTTGTTCCATTTTTTATCATTCCAAGTGCACCTACTATCACTGGCACAACTCTTGTTTTCAATTTCCACATTTTTCCTATTTCAATTTCCAGGTCTTTATATTTTGACAGTTTTTCAAATTCCTTGATTGCTATGTTACAATCCGCTGGACAAGCCATATCAATTAATAGACAAGTTTTCTCCTTCTGGTTTTTAACAATAATGTCTGGCCTGTTTGCTTCAATTTTTTTGTCTGTGTAGATGGTGTAGTCCCATAGAATGGTTACATCTTCTATTTCTGTAACCGGTGCTGGATGATGTTCATACCAGTGTTTGTTTACAGCTTTTCCATAATGTTTGCACATTGCCCAATGTAAATATTGCCCAACTCTATCGTGGCGATTTTTATATTCGTTTGGGGCAAGCACAGAACAGCCTGAGATTAGGTGGTCTATTGTTTCTTGGTGTTTATCACAAAACCTGCATTTTGGATCCATATTATTATGCATAATATTTGCCTGAAAGTTTCTCGTGAAAAGACTTTGGTCTTGTGCTGCAAGTATAAATCCTTCAGTTTCAGACTTTAATCCAGATGCACATAACCAACGATGAGTATTAACTTTGTCAACATTGGATTTATTGGCACGTACTGGATATTGGCCATGCAGAGCTTTGTCTTGCCAGCGCTGTTTCATCTTTTCAAGAGCTTTATCTTTGGCTTTCATTTTCATATTTTTTGCCGCAATAGTGGGTTCTTGGCTACTGTTTTGCTTTTCTACAGAATCTACTAACTGTAAATCTTGTTTGAATTTACTGCCTTCTTTTATTATTGAATATTTTTTCTTTCTTTCTTCATGTTGCCTTACTAATTGTAACATCTAATCCTTTGTTGTTTCTATGTATGTTAGTAAGCCAATAGTTGTTGTCTTGTATGACAATTCCAGCTGAATAAGACCTCTTCCACCTTCTTTACGGGGTATGTATAGACGATCTACATCAGCCTTTGGATGATGCATCTTATGCTTAGAAAGAAGCTTTCTTGTTTTAGCATCCATTCGCCTGATATCGTTTAGAGTCCAGTTTAAGATGTTAAAGCTATATTGGACAACTGGGATTGCAAGGCTATTAATGGCCATAACTCTGTTCTGTGAATTTAATTCCGTTTTTAATATCATTCGTAGCCTTCTATAGTACTCTTTACGCACTATTTCTTTCATTTTTTTATGGTGAATGTTTTCGCTCTCATTTACACCTAGGTATTTATAAGCTTCTTCTGGTTTCAATTCTTTTATTGTTACAGCAGGGTCTAGGCTAATTGAGGATGTTTCTTGTATTGATCCACGTAAAACTGTAGCTTTAGCACATTTATTCAAATTAAATTTCATTCCAATGTCTTCGCTGAAGCATTTTACAGTTTGCAGAAGACCTTCCAGTTCATTATCATTCTTAGCATATAACTTCAAGTCATCCATGTAAAATAGATGGCTTATTTTCTTTTGTCCTATTTTATAACCACATTCTGTCTTGTTAAGTTGACTGGTTAGTGCTATTAATGATATGCAGAATAGTAAGGGAGATAAAGAATCACCTTGAAATATACCTCTTTTGATGTTTATTTCATCAGACTTATAGGTTCCATTTATATGATTGAGGTAAAGGGTTGTTTTCCATATAGACATGCACTGTTTGATGAAATTGATGATGACGGGCGATATCTTGTATATATTTAAAGTCTTTAAAATCCAGTCATGTGGCACACTATCGAATGCCTTTCGATAGTCTATACAGGCTGTACTAAGATTTTTCTTTGTACTGTAGCAGTTTTCCAGGATCATTTTGTTAATCAGCAATTGGTCTTTACAACCATAACAGCCACGTTTGCACCCTTTTTGTTCAAGCGGTAACATGTCATTTCTTTCTAAGAATAAATATGTCTGCTTTGTTAAAATAGATGTTAATAGTTTATATGTTGTCGGAAGACATGTAATTGGTCTGTAGTTTTTCGGATTTTTTGTGTCACCATTCTTGGGTAGAAGAAATGTAATTCCTTTTGTCAACCATGCAGGAATTTTAGTGGGGTCGTCAACCATTTCTTGAAGTTCTTTGGCTAGTTTTTTATGTGATGCGCTTAAATAATATAGCCAAAAGTTAGGAATTTTATCTATGCCTGGGAATTTCCAATTGTGTGTTTTTTTTAGTGCATATTTAACATCATCTTCTGTAATTCCCAGAACTGTGTGACTTCTTCCATTATGGGGGGTGCTGTCACTTCAATTCTTTTTTTACCTATTTCCCTGTAAAATCTCTTTGTATCAGTCTGAAAAATCTTGTTTTCTCTGTGAAATCTTGCTCTTTTTTCATAGCGTCTTATTCTTTGAGCCTTCAGTTGGATTTTTTGCTTTATTTTTTCTTTATTTGATAAGACGTCATTTTCATTCTTTTATGTTATATTTTTTTACGGCTCTTCTGCTTTTCCTAGTTCTTACATTTATTCGTCTACTCAGTTCATCCAATATTGATAATTCACTTCTAAGTTGTTGTATTTCTTTTTCTATTTTTCTTTTCCAAGGTGGAACTTCACGTCTACGAGACTGCCTTGTTTTTATTTTAATATTTAATTTTTTTGTTGCTACTGTTGCTGATGCATATATTATTTCGTTAAGATTCGTATGAGGGTCTTCATCCAGTATTGATTTCAGTGCTGCATTGTACAGTTTAATAGTTCGGAGGTTTTGTTTTGTTGGTTGGAATTTTGGGAGCTGTTCACGTTCCTCCATTGTAATACTTTGTATTTGACTTAGATGGTTTTTTATTTCTATCTTGGCTTCCTGTATTTTGTTCTTATTTTCCGTCAAATAATTATCTTCGATGTGTTCTGAACTCGTTTTATTTTTGTCTTTTAACTGTCTCAGACTCAGATCACACCTTTCCAGCACTTTTAAACTTACATCATTATCTTCGCAGTGATTTGCGTGTTTCACGGTTTCTACATTATGACCTGTGATTTGTTTGATGTTATTACTTTTTATTTCTGGTTCCGGTTCCTTTTCATATTTTGTTGATTCGACTCTTCTTGTTACAATTCTTTTAATTTCATGAGTTTCGGCCTCTGTTAGTCGGTTATTACGAATAATGTACCTACGTACATTGGCCAATTTATTTTCGTCAATATACTTTCTATTTGCTTGACCAACTTTTTCACGCCAAATGTCATATGTTTGGCGAGTCATGTTTTTTTGAGGTTTGAGTAACGCTTCATGAAATGCAGTCATAACGACTTTGTACTCCTCACGAGACCATTTTATTTTTTCTTTCTTTAAATATACGGTTGTAGATCTAGCTGGTGAATTTTCAGGACCATCATTAGGATTATCCTGGTTGTGGGGACCTGAAGATTCATTCTTTGTGTAGGAGTTTGTTCCTATGGCAGATTTTTCGACCTCAGGTAGGTTCCCTCCTGAAGGACGGGCTCCCTGTTTATCCACTGGAAGAGCCATACTGGATTTTTATTTCTATTTGTATTTTTCGTGTTTTTCCCACGAGTGACGCACGGGACCAAAAGT
Source organism: Ascarosepion bandense (assembly GCA_037127315.1). Classification (NCBI taxonomy): domain Eukaryota; kingdom Metazoa; phylum Mollusca; class Cephalopoda; order Sepiida; family Sepiidae; genus Ascarosepion; species Ascarosepion bandense. The sequence goes on along the minus strand of JBBBDQ010000514.1, from coordinate 5,073,802 downwards.
CCACCCAAAGTTGCCCGGCACGTTGGGTAACGGTCTTTTACAAACAGGGTCCCGAAGCCTGTAGGGGATCGTTTGTGACCTCATAACGCAGTAGCCATTCACTCCTCGGCACGATTAACACCTTGAGTTGCGGATTGTTGTTCGGAGTTTTCCTTCTCCTAAATGGGCTGCCAAGCAACAACTGACATATACGCGATTGGAATTCAAGGAGAAAGACGCTGGTTAAAAAAAAACTTTGGCCTAGCAACGGCTCAACGAAACAACACAACAATACTAGAGTATTTTGTTAAAAAAAAAAAAAAAAAAAAAAAAAAAAATTGTGAAATATTGACAGCTAAAGGAAATATAATACGGATGATTTTATTTAGGTTCATTTAAAGAGCAAATAGATAAATTAATTAAAATAAAATAGAATTTCATAAAAAAAAAAAAAAATGTAATAATTTGTTCGTCCACTCTATCATTTATTTTCTCAATAAAGTCGCTGGTCAAAAATAGGGTTATCAGAATAAGATAAATTAAATAAGTAAATTAAATCAATAGATAAATAAAAATAAATATATCAATAAATACGTAGACTTTCTATAAAATAATACCATATAAATTGTTTTTCATCGGATTTAATTTATTTTCTTGTTTTGTTTTGTTTTTAAGGAAATTATAATAGTTAAAAAAAAAAAAAAAAAATTTCGATAATATCTAAAGAAAAAAAAACCCTGTTTATATTAAAACAGAATTTCATATTGAGAAAAAGAAAAATTCAAAGAGAGAGACGCTGGTTGAAAAAACAAACAAACTTGGAAAGTAACGGCCGTTCAACGGAAAAAAAAACATCACTGCACTTAGAGAGTATTGTTAAAGTAAAAAAAAAAATTGTTGCTACTATTAACCTTTGTCCTTGCAAAAAAAAAAAAAAAAAAAATTTCGATAATATCTAAAGAAAAAAAACCCTGTTTATATTAAAACAGAATTTCATATTGAGAAAAAGAAAAATTCAAAGAGAGAGACGCTGGTTGAAAAAACAAACAAACTTGGAAAGTAACGGCCGTTCAACGGAAAAAAAAATCACTGCACTTATAGAGTATTGTTAAAATAAAAAAAACAATTGTTGCTACTATTAACCTTTGTCCTTGCAAAAAAAAAAAAATTCAAAATTTTTTTTTTTTTTTTTAATAGGAAGAAAAAAAAAAATGGACATACCTTTGAGTTTACTACCGTAACATTTAAAAATAATAATTTGTTCGCCCACTGTATTGTGTTATTCTTTCATTAAATCCAACGAGAATAAAATTATCGAAAAATAAATAAATATATAAAATGAACGAACAAATATAATAAATTATTACATATTCTTTCTAAGAAAGAATATCGGAGATTGTACATTTTTTTAGTGTTTTTCGTCATATTTTTTTTTCCTCTTTTCGCTGTCTTGCTTTAGAAAACTAGTTAATAAATCTATTTAAGGATCATTAACAGAAGAAACATACAATTTGAATTATATACGAAGAGAAAATTAATGTTTATGTTTAAAATAGTGAAATTAAAAATTAATGTTTACGTTTAAAAAAATTTCAAAATTTTTTTTTTTATTATTATTATTATTAGATAGATAGATAGATAGATAGATAGATAGATAGATAGGGAAGAGACTGAGATAGATAGATAGATAGATAGATAGATAGATAGATAGATAGATAGATAGATAGATCAAGACATGTAGCAAGAACAGGAGAATAAATATTTGCACATGTCTTATTCAGTCAGCTCAGTTCAGGGGGCGGGGGACTTCCGGGTTGCCAACTCAGATCAACACTGAAAGCCACTGGACTTAAGGCTAAATCACAACAAACCCGGAACTGTACCAAGAAGAAATGTTCCGTCACCACTGGGACCAAAAACTTCGAAACCACCAGAAGAGAAAGGAACGATGTCAAACGACAAGAGAGAAAGGCTCGACAAAATCAACCTCGTCCTCCACGAACATTCTTCTTCTTCTTCTTTTTCTTTTCTTCTTTTTCTTTTTCTTCTTCTACTTCTCCTTCTTTTTCTTCTTCTTTTTTCTTCTTGTTTTTCTTCTTCTTCTCTTTCTTCTTCTTCTTCTTTTTCTTTTTCTTCTTCTTTCTCTTCTTCTTCTTTTTCTTCTATGTACCGTGTCTTTTCAGAACGTAGGCGATCATGGCCCTGCACATCTCTCTGTCGCTAGTGGCTCCTAGCAAGCTTTCTCCTGTTACCCCACCAAAACACCGCTCCGCCAACCACTTGCTTAAGTCCATCACGTATATTAATCGTTGCTTTCCCCTCTCTCTCTTTCCCTCTATCTGACCTGTCAGTATCAGATTCTCTAAGCCCTCCTTACTTATTGCATGTTCTAAGAACTTTAGCTGTCTTTTCCTGCTGTTAAGCATTAGTTTCTTTTTCGTTTCCATTCTTTCCAAAACTTCATGCTCGGTCCATGGTATCTGCATCATCCTTCATTAGAAACACATTTCGGTTGGGTACTGAGTTTGACGGTAAACTGCATCCAGCAGCAAGACCTCTGATTGGGAGGTGGTGAGGAGCATGGAACCACCTCTTAATTGCTGTTGTTCCCAGGTCCACCCTGACCCGGGATGAAAGCACCTGTTAGCGTCCCAGCTATGGGCCAATAGTTAATCCCCAAACTGGGGTCAAAACATTATGAAAATATTCAAAAATAGACTTTTATAGAAATATCTGCATAAAAATAGACTTTTATACAAAAATATACATTGTTAAAAGAAAAATATTCCCAACAATACATTTTTGAATACAAAATTAGAAGACATCTTCAGTTTTCTAAAAAAATTAAAACAATTTTTTAAATAAAAATCTGGCTAAATCAATCTCACTATAACCGAACATTAAAAGAAATACATCTAAAAAGTCACCCTTTTGGCATTAGATATTCCACAGAGGATCACATGTCGCCAAACAAAACTCAAACACAAACATTTCAGTGTCTCCTAGTCTTTCCTTCGTCTTTGACGACATTGTCCAGCATTCACTGCCATATTGAAAAACAGATATCACATAGCAATCCAGTATTCTCTTAGTTTCTAGCAAAATTTTCCTGTCTCTCAATACTCTATTCAGCTCCCGTAATGCATCGTTAGTCATGAATATTACTATGCGGTAAATGCCGTTGTGTCTTCCAGACAAGAATTGGTTTACTTAGTCATCAACGTCATCATCATAAAGAAAGCGACCAGCAAAGAAGTTTTTAAATAATTCCAACGACTGCAAGTGTATCTTTATTTGCTCGTAGACTATATTGTGCTATTATTACTTTTGAGATGATCAGCAGGTCATAAATTTGTTGTCGAGATTTGAGAGATAGCGCGCTCTCAATATATATATATAATTGGATATTTCTCTGTGTGTGTGTGCATTTGTGTGTCGCCATTCTAACGAACGATATTTCTCCAAAACAATTTCCGATTTCAAACAAAATTGGGTGATTTGTCGATTATAACATGAACCTTTGATTTACTCAATTTTTTTTTTCGAATCTATTTACAGGATACGGTAGAAATCACCGAAACACTTAAAATTTACGAACCTTTCTCCTCGGAGATGTTTTTTGCGAATTCCACCAAAATTGGGTAACTTATAGATCGAGTACACAAAATATTTTCTAATCAATGTATAGAGTTTGTCAAAAATCAATGTAAAATATAATTCCTGGTGGTCTTTTGCGCACTTTTGTGCATTTCTCCATGACGCTTCGCTTAAACACAACCAAAATCGTGTCACTGGTAGATCAGGGTTTGATGTTTTGATATGCGAACAAAAATTTCGATTGACACACAAGGTGCGGCAAAAAATAATGGAAAATGTTGCTTTTTGCGATCGTTTATTTCTACGAAATACTTAGTTGTATTCCAACAAAAATCGGGTCTTTTTTGTAACTTTTACCTTATAATATGCCATAACAATTTTACGTTTTCTATAAGGTGCCAACCCCTCCGACGTTGCAGGGACAATGTAACGACTTCTTCTGCGTCACAAAGTTATCACATCACATTAAATGCTCCTGTAACGCCTGCCCCCGTTTTTCCAATTGTACGTACATAATTCCCGTTTATTAACAAAATTGACCAAGCATGTATCCTGTTTTGCAAATACAACAAAAACCAATACTTCACATAAAAAAAAAACTTACGCGTCATGGTAACTTACTAGAGCTTTTTGAATACGCACTTGACCTTACCATTTCAACATAAACACTAAAAAATCAAGAGCAACGCCGGGATATAGAGCTAGTGTATATATATATATATATATATATATATATAAAAACTTTTTTTTTTTTAATCGTATCACCCCAAGCAAGGCAATAATGCCACTTATGTGCAGGGGGCTCCGTAATAGTGAAAAGATTGGAAAAGAGAAAGCCGGAAACCACATCCTAAACAGGAAACAAGGGATGAGCCTCTTCACCCGTTCAATAGACGTGGGTGGAGTGTGAAATAAATGAAACTTTGTGTGTGTGTGTCTCTGTGTGTCCGTTACCTATAGACTCGGAAACAGCTAAACCGATTTTCTTGAAAATTTACACAGTTGTACTATAAGCGTCTACGAGTGTTCTTAGCTAGGTTTTCTGTCGAGGTAGCCCTGATAAATATCGAAACTTGATAATCGAAAAAATCAGGTTATAGAAGGAGTGGTCCGATCTTAATCAAATTTGATACACTCATAGACAAAGACATAAGAAACGATATTCAGAAGTTTCAAGGTTGCAGTTCTTACAATAGTGCAGAAAATCGATAATATATATATATATATATATATATATATATATATATATATATGAGGCAAGATTTTTGTGTGTGTGTCTGTTTATCTGCTTGTATGTCTGTATTTTTTCAGCCCTTTTATTTTAGTTTTTGCTTCGGGTTTGGCTCTAAGTAGATATAATTGTAGTTCTTAGTCTCAGCCATGATAATATTTTCTCAGAGGACTTATTTGGCCTTCGAAATTCAGTTCACGACAAAAAATACTTATTTGATATCGATACCAGGAAATCAAAATTTGACTTCATTTTTCTTTCAGTCTACGGTTTTGCTTAAAACTGGAAACAACTATTGTTTTTTAGTCTTTCGTGCCAACGTCCAAAGAGTCTGAGCTCCAGGACCATGGATTATTTTTAAAGCTTTCATTACACCCGAGCAACGCCAAGCTATACTGCTAGTATATATATATATATATATATATATATATATATATATATATATATATATATTAGGTTGTTACAAATATAATAACAAATTTCAGAACCATAATTCTGTTCTTGTAAAATTAACTGTACAAATGTTGAAATTAGTCAAAATACGAGCCTTGAGCATGTCTGCATTTTTTCCATCGATCAACGAGTGTTTATTCCTAGGTGATAAAAAGTTATTGGCCGTAATGCAATGAAATCTTTGAAAGCTGATTTCACTTCTGGTTTGGACCTAAAATTTTACCATTTAAAAGTATTTAAGAACATGATAATCGTCGGGGAAAAGATCAGGAGAACAAGGAGGATGTGCTAAACTTTTATTTTTAACGTCATTCTTGCAACATTTGGCTGTGTAGTATGGTGGAGCAGAAAGGAACCACATCGATTCACCAATGCAGGTCTAATTGTTTGCAGGCGTGGATGCATTTCAGCAAAGTTGAATGCACTAAAGCTCTGTATTAATGTTCTGATTGGCTTCCAAAAAGCTACAGTGGATAACACCAAATTTTTTGCTGATGCAATTTTAGCTTTGGTAAATGTTTTGGAGACTCATCGCGATCAAGCCACTGACCTGATCGTTTGTCGTTATCATAAAGGATCCACTTTTCATCATAAGTGACTATTTGGTCAAAAAAGTGGATCTTTGGTTTACACAGAAAGAGCATCGAGTATACTTCAAAACTCCTGTTTTTAATTATTATTGAGATCATGAGGAATCTATATATCGTTCTTTTTCACCTCCCCAGTACTCTGGAAATGACGCGAGACTGGTGCAATGCTAACACCAAGCGTCCGGTACATTTTTCTGACACTTTGAGGTGGGTTTTGCTCAACAGCTGCTTACAATTGTTCGTTGCCAAGTCTGCATAACCGTCCTCTACCTTGTTCATCTTCAAGGCTCGCACATCTAGTGCTGGATTTCTTTAGTTGGGTCGCAGTACCGAGGCAGGAAGATTTTCCCGTCAGAATTTATAGATCTACTATTCGTCCGTACATTAAATACCGTTGCCATATCCGGTCTGTGGCTCCTTTCTTTTGATCTCGGTGTTCTCAAAAAAAAAAAAAAAAAAAATCCGAAGGAGGATCTTCAATGTACTCGATCCCGATTTAGCAGCTCGCTTTTATCACTTTTTCAACGACGGAACGTTCCTTCTCTCTGTCTTTTCTACAAATATTTTCAAAGTTTCTGCTCTGACGAGTTTCATTCTCTGAAGTCCCACCCTCATGGATTTACTCATGCAACTAGATTGGCAACTAGGATCCACTCTTTTACCGTCAAATTTGGCAAATGTAACCGCCACATCTTCTCTAATAGTTTCTTTTCTTTCACTTCCCCATTGTTGCTTACCTAATATCTATGACAAAATCTCCAAAAGTTTAAATACAATGTCAGTTGCTATCTTTTATATCCTTAACTCCCATCTCTTTCTCACCCTTTCTTCGACATTACCTGTACCATTTTTCTCTCCTATCTCTTTTCTCACTGTAACCCCCTGCGCATCAGTGGCAGTACTGCATTGCTTGTGGTGAAACGATTATAAAAAATATGCCCTTTTTAATGTTACTTCTGCACATTTCTCTAACCTGAAATTCACACCGAAGTCATCACTAAAACATTTTACATTATTATTTCGTCTTTAGCAAAGAGTTTGATATCAGCCATATAGAATGGGTGATTAAATATTTTTTCAACCTTGTAACCATAATTATTACAGCTTAGTTTACGCAAAATGGGGATTAAGGGCAGAGAAATCAGAAGTGTCGGTGAGTCTCTTTGAAAGATTCCTTAACTGATATGCAAGCAATTGAAAATGACAGTACCTTTGGTTCGATTTTGGTTTTATATGTTTTCTTACAGTTCCATGTTACACTTAAGAAAATTTACTATCACTGAAGCGAGTCTTAAGGAATCAAGAGTGTGCAAAGGCTTTACAGTAATCGCTCCAAGCTGCGTTTAGATTTCTACATTTTCTTCTGAAACTTTTATGAACCATTTTAGTTATTAGTAGTTGATCCTTACTACCATATGAATCTCTTTGATACTCTTTCTATTCCAAGGAAGAATATTGTTTTTATCGAGAAAAGAGTTAAGTACAGTTCGTCAGAACAGACATAATCAATTTATATGTGATGAGCAGTCATGTTATTGGCCTATAATTTTCCAGAATCATTTTTTTATCAATGCAGTTGATCTTTGTAACAATATGAACCTCTCCGGCATTTCTTTTGTTCCAAGGAAAAAATGTTGTTTTCATCGATAAAAGAGTTAAATGCAGTTCATCAGGGCAGACGTGTTCAATTTATATGTGGTCGACAGACATGTTATTGGCCTATAATGTTTTGGGTCATCTGTTTCACCCGCTTTTGGCAGGCTTTTTTGGCTACGTAATAGCAATTTTCCGAGACATTTTTTTATTAGCTATTGATCTTTGTGCCTATATAAACCTCTTCGACACCCCTTATGTTCTCTATGAAAAATGTTGTTTTCATCGAGAAAAGAGTAAGTACAGTCCGTTAGGAGAGACGTGATTAATTTATATGTGATGGGCAGACATGTTATTGGCCTCTAGTTTTTTTGATCATCTGTTTCACCGTTTTTGGGTAGGAAATATGTAATACTTTTGATGATCCATTTTGTAATTTCATTGGGATCCATTAATTAACTTTGATAAAGTTTGTGCAATGAATTGGTAACAGATGATAGAGCCAAAAGTTGGGTATCTTTTCATTTCTTGAGGATTACCATTTTGGGGATTTTGTCAGAGCTTTCCGAACAATATACTTGATTATATTTTTCCATTTCTGTGTACACTTATCCTTCATTCATTTTCGTTGATTGTTTGAGACACTCTGCATTGGAATTATATTCCTATGTGTTGCTTGAAATCTTCTTCCAAAATTATTGCACTTTTTTAATTGGTGATGGCTTTTTAACTTCTGTAACTGATTTTCCAATTTCCCTGAAAAATTTGCTGAGGTCCGTTTGGAATATCTTATTTTGTCGATAGAACCAACAACAATTTTCATATCGTTTTGTTCTATGTGCCTTCAACTGTAGTTTCTATTTAAGTATTCGCATAATTAGCAGAATTTCATTTTCTGCTTTAATTATTACCATTGTTATTATTATTAATTAAAGAGAGGAAAGGAGAAAGACTGTACTCTCATCGTAGTAGTGGTGATGGTGTTAGACCTGGCATCTATTATTATTATGTCATTTTTCATCATATTTCGATTTCTGCTTTGGTCTCACTACCAACCAAGTCTGCGGGGAGACCTAAGTCAGGTAGTGGCGTGTTGTTATGGCTCCATTTCATGTTTTTCTATCTTCCCTATCATCCCCAGCATTACATAGATAAAGTTTTCCTTAGTGTGTGGGCTGTACTTAATAAGACAATTTTTTGTATATCTCTTAAGCTGGGGTTTCCAGGGATTCTTTCAATGTGTTGTTTTGTTCCATTTTTTATCATTCCAAGTGCACCTACTATCACTGGCACAACTCTTATTATTATTATTATTATTATTAAGTAAAGAGAGGAAAAGAGAAAAACTGTACTCTCATCGTAGTAGTGGTGATGGTGGTATACCTGCCATTTATTATTATTATTATTATTATTATTATGTAAAGAGGGGAAAGGAGAAAGACTGTACTCTCATCGTGGTAGTAGTGATGGTGTTAGAACTGTCAGTTATTATTATAATTATTAAGGAAAGAGAGGAAAGAAAAAAGACTGTACTCTCATCGTAGTAGTGGTGATGGTGTTAGACCTGTCAGTTATTATTATTATTATTATTATTATTATTATTATTATTAATTTTAAGTAAAGAGAGGAAAAGAGAAAGACTGTCCTTTCATCGTAGTAGTGGTGATGGTGTTAGACCTGCGATTTATTATTATTATTATTATTATTATTATTATTATTATTATTATTTAATGAATGAAATCTAGGGAAAGAGAAAGCAGTAGTGATAGTATTTGTCGAAAATAGTACCATTCCTTCCTCACGGGAATATAATGATTTCAACTTTCCGATAAACAAAGTCCAATATTTCAATGTAGAAGGAGGAAAAACGTGAAAAAGATGAAAAATATTTAAATATTAATGCATTTATTTAATTTCTCTTAAAATGAAAGAAAGAAGAAATTCCCTTCAATTGTCTTCCTAACAATTTCGGTTGAGACAATGTGTCATCAACCTTTTGTTGATATTTGCTTACTTATTTTACAAATCCATCATTTGTTTTTCGGTTTATTCTACTTGTGTTTTTTTGTGTCAGTTTATTTTTTTCTTTGAGTGCTTCTGGTCGTCTACTGTTTTGTCGCCGATATCAACCAATTAAAATGTGTGGAAATCAGCTTACACATTTCCGATCTGAGGAATGAAAACAACAGAAGAATGACACAATCGCGAACGCATTGCTGATGAGAAAAGACGATTTTATCTTATTATATTTTAATTTTTTCCTTCTTTTCCCATTTCTTTTTCATTGACATCACATTTGTATCCATTTAGAAGACAATTAAATATCATTCTCTTCTTATTTTCCTCGACATTATTCCATATTTTATACGTTTTGCCTGAAGTTAGCTCTTCATTGTAATCTTGCAAATCGTTACGAAACAAAGTCTAAGCACCTGGTATGAGTGAACGAGCCTAGTCTATTTAAACATTATTACTAAGATCGATTCGCGCTGAGGGCTCTATACAAAATATAGACTTCTCAACCCTGCAGCGTAAGTAATTGGGAAGTTTCTAATCATTTCAATGGTTGTATAATATGAACCTACACTGGATATTTTTTGTGGTAAGAGCCAGTTAATCACCTAAATATAATAAATAGAGTTAGTTATTCATGATAAGTAGTCCTGGGTAATTGTCTTAGAAGAAGATAATACTGTTGTAGTAATTTAACTAGCAGAGTATTGAATACCATCATCATGACTGACTGTCGAGTTAAGTGTTTTGTCAGACCCCAAATCACAGCAAATACTATTTTTCTTTCCGTGCGTGGAAATAGGGGAAAATTCACTAGTTGGTTTCGGTGATAAATAAATAAATAAATAAATAAGCACCTCATGATCAGCAGATTTTGGGAGATGGAGCTTGACATGGAAGAAAACCTGGAGTGAAGCCCTAAAGGCGGTTGGCTGTCAACAGCAACAACGTTACAAAGGTTGATTCATACATAAACTGGCACCTAATGATCAGCATTTTGGGGTAAATGAGGCTCGGCAGCCCAATAAGGCAAATCATCTGGGGAAAGCAAAAAAAAAAAAAAAAAAAAAAAAAACTCCGTTGCCTTGTGCGCATATCCAAACACGAAAAAAGACTATGGAAAAAAAAACCTGGAATAGAGCCTTGAAGACGGTTGACTATCAACAGAAACAATGTTACAGAGGTTGATTCATACATAAACTGGCACCTCGGGATTAGCAGATTTGGGTAAATGGAGCTCGGCAGCCCAATAAGGCAAACCATCCATGGAAAGCTGAAAACCCCCGCTGCTTTGTGCACACATCCAAACACGGAAAAGACTATTGAAGTAAACCTGGAGTATAAGTGGTCAGAGAAAGTGTGAAAGATCCAAGGAAGACATTAGTTGTTTTGATTTAGTTAATTTGCACAAGGATCTATCTATCTATCTATCTATCATATTATTCTGTTCATATCTATCTATCTATCTATCTATCTATCTATCTATCTATCTATCTATCTATCTATCTATCTATTCTGTTCATATCTATCTATCTATCTATCTATCATATTATTCTGTTCATATCTATCTATCTATCTATCTATCATTTTATTCTGTTCATATCTATCTATCTATCTATCATATATTATTCTGTTCATATCTATCTATCTATCTATCTATCATATTATTCTGTTCACATCTATCTATCTATCTATCTATCTATCATATTATTCTGTTCACATCTATCTATCTATCTATCTATCTATCTATCTATCTATCTATCATATTATTCTGTTCACATCTATCTATCTATCTATCTATCTATCTATCTATCTATCTATCTATCTATCTATCTATCTATCATATTATTCTGTTCACATCTATCTATCTATCTATCTATCTATCATATTATTCTGTTCACATCTATCTATCTATCTATCTATCTATCTATCATATTATTCTGTTCACATCTATCTATCTATCTATCATATTATTCTGTTCACATCTATCTATCTATCTATCATATTATTCTGTTCACATCTATCTATCTATCTATCTATCTATCATATTATTCTGTCTACATCTATCTATCTATCTATCTATCATATTATTCTGTTCACATCTATCTATCTATCTATCATATTATTCTGTTCACATCTATCTATCTATCATATTATTCTGTTCACATCTATCTATCTATCTATCTATCTATCTATCATATTATTCTGTTCACATCTATCTATCTATCATATTATTCTGTCTACATCTATCTATCTATCTATCTATCTATCATATTATTCTGTTCACATCTATCTATCTATCTATCTATCTATCTATCTATCATATTATTCTGTTCACATCTATCTATCTATCTATCTATCTATCTATCTATCTATCATATTATTCTGTTCACATCTATCTATCTATCTATCATATTATTCTGTTCACATCTATCTATCTATCTATCTATCTATCTATCTATCATATTATTCTATTCACATCTATCTATCTATCTATCATATTATTCTGTTCACATCTATCTATCTATCTATCATATTACTCTGTCTACATCTATCTATCTATCTATCATATTATTCTGTTCACATCTATCTATCTATCATATTATTCTGTTCACATCTATCTATCTATCTATCTATCTATCATATTATTCTGTTCACATCTATCTATCTATCTATCTATCTATCATATTATTCTGTTCACATCTATCTATCTATCTATCTATCTATCTATCTATCATATTATTCTGTTCACATCTATCTATCTATCTATCATATTATTCTGTTCACATCTATCTATCTATCTATCATATTATTCTGTTCACATCTATCTATCTATCTATCTATCTATCTATCTATCTATCTATCTATCATATTATTCTGTTCACATCTATCTATCTATCTATCTATCTATCATATTATTCTGTTCACATCTATCTATCTATCTATCTATCTATCATATTATTCTGTTCACATCTATCTATCTATCTATCTATCTATCTATCTATCTATCTATCTATCTATCTATCTATCATATTATTCTGTTCACATCTATCTATCTATTTATCTATCTATCTATCTATCATATTATTCTGTTCACATCTATCTATCTATCTATCTATCTGTCTATCATATTATTCTATTCACATCTATCTATCTATCTATCTATCATATTATTCTGTTCACATCTATCTATCTATCTATCTATCTATCATATTATTCTGTTCACATCTATCTATCTATCTATCATATTATTCTCTGTTCATATCTATCTATCATATTATTTTGTTCATATCTATCTATCTATCTATCTATCTAGCTATCATATTATTCTGTTCATATCTATCTATCTATCTATCTATCTATCTATCTATCTATCATATTATTCTGTTCATATCTATCTATCTATCTATCATATTATTCTGTTCACATCTATCTATCTATCTATCTATCTATCTATCTATCATTTTATTCTGTTCATATCTATCTATCATATTATTCTGTTCATATCTATCTATCTATCTATCTATCTATCTATCTATCTATCTATCTATCTATCTATCTATCTATGTGCCCTAGAAATTTTACATGTCTCTTTCTGATTCTAAGCCTTAGGTTGTTACCTAAATTCGTTCTTTGATTACAATTTATTTATTATTTACTTTTAGTTCCGATGAATCATTCAACATTGTTTACGACGTTTTGCTAACGATCCACTAACATTTCAATGCATCAACAATAGAAAACAATAAAAAAAATCTTGAAATCTTGAAAAATCTATTAAGCAACGTTTTAAGCTCCACACCGTTATCAAATTAAACATCTCTTAAATTATTAGAAAGCACCCAAAAATCTGGTTGTCAGAATGAGAGTATAGTGGGTGTAGTAGAATTTCCCAACTGAGCTCTTTCCTTGTATTCACGAGTAGCTTCAGTGTGTGTGTGTGTGTGTGTGTGTGTGTGTGTGTGTGTGTGTGTGTGTGTGTTTTGGTAGTGTCTGTATGTTTAATCTCCGAATATGGCAGCGAGAGGAAAAGGAGGTATGCGTGCATGTATGTGGGTCTGAATTATATATAATCACAATAGTAACATTATTTATGAAATTAAATAAAAAACCCATCCATATATGCAAACATTCCCTAATACACACACACACACACACACACACACACACACACACACAAAGAACTTTCATACTTTGACTCAGAAAGAGAGATTCGAAATTTCTTGGACACATAATAAGGAAGAAGTTTCAGAATACTTACCACTCACAGGGCACGTCGAGAGCAATATTGATAGTAGAAGACAGCGAGACATCCACCTAATGGATAGTGAGACAGAGTAAGAGCTACAAGGGGAAGGAGGTAGTGGAGAGTCATGATCTCCTACGTTCTCAAGTGATATGGAAAAACGGAGACTAAGAACATATAGAAGGTGTTATCTATAATCAGAAAGAGTGAGTTGAGTATGGAACATTAAAAACATAGAGAACATATTAAAAAATTTGATTCAAACAATACATGTGGAAAAATTTGACACTCAACCGCCATTTTTTTTAATCATATCACCCTGAGCAATGCGGTAACGCCGCTGATGTGCAGGGGGCTACGTAAGAGTAAGATTGGAAAAGAGAAAACCGGAAACCACATCCTAAACAGGGAACAAGGGATAAGCCTCTAGATGTCTATTGTTAAATTTGACACTCACATGATAAATTTGACACTCAGATGGCAAAATTTGACACCCACAAAACATACTGCAAAATATGACACTCAGAATAAATGATGGCAAATTTGACATTCACATGACATATTGGTAAATTTGACATAACATATATACTGGAATATTTAACGCTCACTGTACGTATTGGTATATTTGACACTCACATGACATTATAATAGGCAACTTCATTCATTTTCTAACTGTTAAATTGAATTTTTAAAAATAGAAAAAAGTTTTCTTGACACTCTTATTTTATTTTTAATTGAAAGCAAAATGATTAAATTTACTATTTCCATTAAGCAAAATACTCTGGTGAATTTCAAACAAATTATATTGATTGATTGGAATGTAAAATTTTGAGATTTCTTTAACTTTTCATTTTTTTCGGCTATTTTGAGTGATCATTTGTAAACAAACGTTAATTCTCCGTTTTAAAAATATCCCAAAAATATAATATACATTTGTAACACATTATTTTAGAAAATTGCCAATTTTAATATTAAATTAATCTAATTTAGACAATTTATTATTTATTCATAGCATAAAATTTAGAATAAAACTATTTTTTAATCACAGAGTTGATATTTCTGACCACTCCCCCGTATTTAACACGTGTTGACAGCTTGACAGATGCAAGATAAAATTAGTATATGGTGACTGAAGGTGACAAAATTTTCCAAATTGGTTTTCCTGTAAGGTGAAGGAACATGTCTTTTTAATGTATGCACAGAAATTACCATACAAAAAAAAAAACAACTTCAAATGCACAAAAAAAAAAATTAAAATTATTCTAAAAATTTGATGAATCGAGGATTTATATTAAACTTTCAATTTTCGATTAGTAAATATAGTTTTCGCTTAATAACTTAATAACCTAACATCTACAAATCTTTGAAATATATAAAAATATTTTGAAACGTTATACATTATTATAATTAAAATAAATGAAAACAATTATTCTAAAATTTCATTATTAATCGATAAAATTTTTTCTTCAGACTATAATGTCCTTAATTCATATTATTTATTAAAGCAATTAAAATTAATTATCTAATCAAATAATGTCATAGTTTTACTACATTTTTTTTTATTTTACTATTAGAAGCAGATATCGGAAAGAGGGCTCAAATGGTTGAAAAAATAATAGGTGATTTCTGCGTTTAACTAATGAAACCAATTTTGCCTACAAAATTTAATTTCTTGAAATTTCATGAATTTACGTGGAGGTGAGGTAACAAAAGTAAAAAAAAATGTTTTTACCAGGAGTTTTTAAAACTAATGCTATAAAAAATATATCCATTCATTTGTGAATAAGTTCTAAAAGTTTCGTTAAAATTTGACAATTATTTGATTTTTTGCAAGAATTTTAAATTTAATGTGTTTGTCAGCGCCAAAAACTGAGTTACGTAATACTACATTTTTCATTGTAAACTCTCGTAATGATTTAGTTACCCGTTAAGGAGAATAAAAACAAGATTTTTACCAATATTTTGAACGTGTTATAAAAAAGTTAAATTTCTTTTTTAATTAAAAAGTACTTTGATCTTTCCTCTTAATAGTAACATGAACATTTTAATGGAAAACGTTTGTTTTTATTAAGTTTGAGACCTTTTTTCTTTATGCTATGCTGTTTTTCAGGGATTTGGTGGAGGGATATGTCATTATAATTTTACAATATGTCATTATAATGACATATTTTACAATATGTCATTATAATGACATATTTTACAATATGTCATTATAATGACATATTGTAAAATTTGGCACTCACAAGATTGGAACAGAAAGATAATACCTAATATGGTATGGGAGAGCTAGTAAAAGACAACAATTGCTAAGATCTCCGAAGAATAGGAATTCTTACATGGCATATCGAAGACAGGAGAGATAAGTGAAAGCAGCCCTTCACCTACCTGTACAGTTTGTATGAATGAATAGCTGATCATTGAATGGGTAGCGCTTCACAAAGAGAGAAACACTCCTAAGGGCCTCGTATGGTAGGAGATTGTGGAGACCCATGATCGTCCACTGGCGTAATCAAAGAAGTGAGTATACAAAATCAAAGAAGTGGTTGTATAAAGAATAGTTTGCTCCGTCAACAGGTATCAGGTCTTTCATTCTTGAAATATGGTCATTACGAATGTCTAGCGTGTGTCTATCTATGGAAGTACTTTGGTTAGTAAATATTAAAATATGCGAATGCGTATGTATATTACTTATTGGTATAAATGTACAAAATATGTTTATATGATTCATTAGTCATTCATAGCAAAAAAAAAAATATTCATTTGATATAATGTTTAACTCTTTATTTTCTGCACGTTTTGATTTGCGAGTTTGGTTTGCTTTTAATTTGAGTCCTTGTTTTTGGTTGTCTTGTCACGTATTTTAGTAAGCATTTTGTTAAAGCCTTTTTCGGACGGATAACACCCACGGGAAAGTTGTAGCACGTGGAATTGTCAAAGCACTTGCTCGATTTCAGTAAGTGTGTCCGTAACCTACGGACAAGGGAATATCAACCACTCACAAATAACAGAAATAAAAATAAGAGAAAGAGAGAAGGAAGAAAAAAAAACAGGGAAAATATTTAAAAAATCATCCTGTGAATGAAAATAAAATATACCGAAATTATTACATTTATAGAATATTAAATAAACAAATAAATATACAATAAATAAAAAAAATAAAATAATAATAAAAATAATGGTTTTCGATAATTGTATTCTCGTAAACAGAGAAGGGGAAAACTCTGTTCGATATGAAACGACACGAGTAAAATCAATTCCATCAAAAATTCAAAGAGAAATATTACAATTTCTTCAAAAGGTGGCAATTGTACTGATTCCCTTTTGATATACGCCGCCCTATATGCCAAATATGAATTGATTTGCATCCTTGTGCAAGTTATTTAAATAAAACGAAGAATGTCTTCCTAGGATCTTTCACACTTTCCCTCATTGCGTATACGTCATCTCTTGGCATTGTTTTTCCACTTCCGACCGTTTTTTCTTTTACGTTTAGGACTGAGATAGATAGATAGATAGATAGATAGATAGATAGATAGATAGATAGATAGATAGATAGATCTTTGTGCAAATTAATTGAAATAAAACGAAGGATATCTTCCTAGGATCTTTCACACTTCCCCTGATCACGTATACATCGTCTCTTGGCATTGCTTTTCACTTCCGTTTTTTCTTTTACGTTTAGAACCGAGATAGATAGATAGATAGATAGATAGATAGATAGATAGATAGATAGATAGATAGATAGAGTCTTGTGCAAACTAACTTAAACAAAACGAATAATATCCTTCTGGGATCTTTCACAAGTTGTTTGTTGTTTTTCTCATCCGACCTCATTTTTCTTTACGTTTTGGATTGATGGATCCAGTTTGATTCTTCGCCTTGATGACACGAATGACACCAACAATATCCGTGATCTCTCAGTAAGGCTTGCCAGTGTGTTCGTGCAGTGTTACAATTTTCGTACACTTTCTTGAAGATAATGGCCGTAGAGCAGACAATAGTGTCTGGGCGTTATAAACAATCTGATGAAATCACGGATGATGCAATATTTTTAAGGCTGTCTTTTGAACAGGTGAAGAGGCTCATCCCTTGTTTCCTGTTTAGGATGTGGTTCCCGGCTTTTTCTTTTTTTTTCTTTTTCCCAATTTTCTTTCACTTTTTTTTTCTTTTCTCTTTTTTTGTTCTCAATTGGAGTAGATAGACTATCGCCTGGTTCACACTCCACCCACGTCTTTTGAACAGGTGAAGAGGCTCATCCCTTGTTTCCTGTTTAGGATGTGGTTCCCGGCTTTCTCTTTTCCGATCATTTTACTCTTAAGTAGCCCCATGCGCATCAGTGGCGTCACCGCCTTGTTTGAGGTGATATGATTAAAAAAAAAAAAAAAAAATTTCATCATACACTCCGAAAATAGATTCTTATTACTGCAAGCCACGGCAAGTGACCTAATCTAAGAAAAAAAAAAGAAAAAAAAAGTTGATGACACCCTGTCACTCCAGTGGGTCTAAAACTGACCGTATGGTTAAAGAAAGGAATGTACATCAGTTGTTTCAATTAATTTTCGCAAGGGTGTAATAAAGAAGGAGTGATTAAAAAATCTGGCACTCACATGACATCTTGAAAGCCGTTAAAGGTAGCGAGCAGCCGATGAGCTTTGTGTGGAACGAGAGAAGAAGGGATATTAAACATACGTTCATTAATAAGAGTTATAAGTGACAAAAAGTTATGAGGGGCCATGATACGATTTCGCAAAAACTTAATATTAATTATAACTTTATTTTGGTGGACACAGGTGTTTAAATTAACATACCTTTTTATTTTCTTTATTCAGTCAGTTAAATACCATACCTGATTCACGCTTGAGCGATCATGTCTCGAAAGAGACATGACTAGGCAGAAAATTTTCCCGCAGTATGTTGCTCATTACTTTCTGTGGTAGACTGGTTTCGAATCAAGGCTACAGTACCCAAACTCTTCTGCTATTTAACCCATAGCTGGAGGGTTTTATTTATTGCTATGTTTATAACGTTTCAGCCGTTGTACGCTCCGGCCTTCTTTAGGTGCTGGAATTTCAAACCGAACCCTTTATTTCGATCTCTGGCGTATATAATTCTCATTCCATGCGCGATGCCACTTCCGGATGCCATATAGTTATCTTTTAACTCAACTCTTTAAGCCAGTGTTTACCTCTTCTATAACGTATTTGTGTGTAAGTGGATGCAACGAATTCAACTGGAATTCGAACTCGGCTCACCGATTTCTCGTTCCGAGGCAGTTAAATTAAAAACAGACAATCGAGTTCGAGAAGTCTTCCTGATGCCATCAGCTTCCACGTAGATATCTATGCTGATGACATAACCATTTACTCCAGTCTCAATAAGAAATCTGCCAATACTGACTTCCTGGTCGTTGCTCTTGAAACGGACCTCCATTCAGTAGTTAACTGTGGCAAACAAAACTTAAATGCCACTGAAACAAACGGCTCTCCTTTAACCATCATGGACAAACTTTCCGGTCAACTATAGGTATGACTGATGCAAGTCTCTTGGAGAGTAAGACACTATGCCTCCTTGACTTCACTTTTTCAACCGACCTGATGTGCAACGACAACATCGAGTCTATAATTGCATGTACTGCTAGAAAGTTTGGGTCTCCGTGTCGGGACAGAAATGTTTTCGCGTTAGAATCCATTTTGAACATTTATAAATCTAACAGTTGCCCGTGCATTGAATACTGTTGTCATATCTGGTCGGGTGCACCTGTTATTCAACAGGAACTTCACGACAAAATCCAAAGAATTTTGCAATGTTATCGATGTGCATTGTGGTGCATTGGATATCGGCTCGGAACGAGAAATCGGGGAGCCGAGTTCGAATTCCTGCTGAATTCATTGCATCCACTTACGCGCAAATACCCTTGGGAAAGATATTAATCTGTCTATTCCTTCCAGTTATGGGTTAAATAACAGGACAGACTGGGTTCTATAGCCTTTGTCGGCAACCAGTCTACCGCAGAAAGCAATGGCAACCTACTGCGGGATAATCTTCTGCCCAGTCAGTCATGTCTTTAAAGAGACATTATCTCCCAAGCGTGTATCACGTATGGCACTTAACTGACTGAATTGGTCCTAAATTGGCATCTCGTTTTCAGTTACTGTCACGCTGACGTGACGTTGATTTCCTCTGTCTTTTCTACAAATATTTTCAAGGTAACTGCTCTGAGAAGCATTTGCCATGGTGCCTCGACCACGTGAATTTAAGTGTGCTACCTGACTGTCGTCTAGGTTCCGCCAATTTACCGTTGAAATAGTTAAATGCAACCTCTACTTCTACTTGAACAATTTCTTTTCTTGTATTTCCCGCCTGTGGAACTCCTTTCCGTTTACTTGCTTCTCTGATCGTTACAATCTACTAAAAATTAAGTGCAACGTCAATTGGCATCTTCTACCTTCTTGAAACCCGTTCATTTTTTATCATTTACTCAGTGTCTTTTGTATCTAGTTGTAATATACTAACTTGACCGATAAAAATAAGATTGATAAAAATATAATCCGGCTGTGAATGGTGGTGGTGGAGTGTAACAACAAAAGCTTGAAAGTCAATAGCCAACAATGATAAGATTGACATCTGTTGTGGCGAAATCTTCGTTGCCAAGTTTTTGGGGCAAAAGTATTAGGACAAGAACTGTTTAATCTTTTATGAGGCATATTAACAGAAAAATATGCAATTTAATTAAAGTAATTTTATTTGATTTACTTAACAAATGCTTTAACAAGAAAAATACTCGTTACAAAATAAATTTAATATTCAGTATAATACCCTTTTGCTTTTAAATAATTGCGACAATTTACCAAACGCACCTAGTATATATATATATATATATATATATATATATATATATATATATATATACACAAAAAATTCTAAAGCGAGCCAAAACCTACCGCGGTTTCACACTACGGATCGTCAGGGCAAAGGCTAAAACACTAAAGATAAAACCAAATAAATAGATATACACTAAGATAAGGAGGAACCATACCAACAACAAAAAGCGGGGGGGTTAGAACAAAAAAAGCAAAACACGCTAAATAAGAAAAAATTTTATTAAACACATCAATTAAAAAATATAACACTACGCTCTCACACTAAGCAATGAATTTAAGTTTATGAAACTTACATTTGTTTGCATTTGTTTAGAATTTCGGTTTTAGCATTAAGCAGATTATGGGCGGGTTCGAACAAGGCTATCGCTAGTTTTTCCTCGCCACACAAATTACAGAATTTACTGCCTTTATTGTAATCGGTAAATTTTTTTATTATTTCCCATTTCAAAATGGGGTCTTTTTTAATTTTAGATCTTATGTCCCAGATAAGGTCGTGCTGTGTCTGTATTTTTCATTTTTAAATGAGGTTTTGTGATTATAAAATCTAACTTTAAACGAATCGTGCGTAGCCCCTATATACGTTTTAGGGTACTTATCTTGCTCATTTTTATAGACTTTAACACTATAGACTACATTAGATTGGTTGCAATTGCCTCTAATAGGACATTCAGCTTTTATTTTACAATTACATTTATTATTAGTGTCTTTAATAGTAGTACTATTTGTTAGTTTTCTTTTGTTACTGTTATTAATAATTTTGCTTGTCCTAATATGTTTGCACAGTACTGTATATATATATATATATATATATATATATATACAGTACTGTGCAAACGTATTGTCCTAATACGTTTGCACAGTACTGTATATATATATATATATATATATATATATATATACAGTACTGTGCAAACGTATTAGGACAAGAACTATTTAATCTTTTATGAGGCATATTGACAGAAAATATACAATTTAATTAAAGTAATTTTATTTGATTTACTCAACAAATGCTTTAACAAGAAAAAATACTTGTTACAAAATAAATTCAATATTCAGTATAATAGTCTTTTGCTTTGATCACAGCCTTCATTCTGTCAGACATTGACATCACAAGCTTCTTCAATGTATCCAATGGTATCTCCTGCCAAGCAGCTTGTATTTGTTTCCAAAGTGTGACTTGCGGAGTAACATTAGATTTATCAATTTTTTATACAAAATATCCCATAGATGTTTAATAGAGTAGTTCCAAAATAACTAATAATTTAATAGAAAATAGAAAAATTAAATATAACTTCTTTTTAACACATTTCTTTTTCAGGAAGCAGAAATATACATCTACAAAAGTTGTTGTGGCCTGTTTGGACCAGAAAGAAAGACACGGAAACTAGAAGGTAGGTTCAAACAGTGTATTAGAATAACAGAACGTATATACAAATACGAATGTTAGTAATCAGCAAAATAGAAGTGTAAGTCCGAACGGTATAGTTACGCTGCCTGTTGACTGCCTCATGACTGTCTCTTGACTGTCTGCCGACTGTCTTCCCGGAAGTCACTCAGGTAAGTATTTATGGGAGGAGGAAAAGTCCATTCACTGTAAATAGGGCACCATAATAGCATCAAAGTTAGAAAACACAGGCAATAGCCGAAATGATATGATTGATAACACAGGCAACAACAAAGACTTGAAAGGCAATAATCGACAAAGATATGATTGACGTCAATTAAGCGATATTCTTTTAAAGCAAAAATGCGTAGAAAGTTATATAAGTCTGGGGTTTTTGGCCGAAGACTAGAGGAGAAGACAGAACACACGCAGACAGAGAGAGAGAGAGAGAGAGAGAGAGAGAGAGAGAGAGAGAGAGAGAGACTTAGATAGAGAGACTGAGATATAGAACAGAATTCTCGCTGGTTAACGATTCCCCGACAGCTCCTGCGTATGCATGCTTCTCCCTGGCTACCCTTCACTTAACACAACTGTCACCGACGAAGAATAAAAATATAAGTTTATATTTTTATATATACGTCTTCAGTGTTCGTCGTTATATTTCAAGACGATCATTGTTTGTCGAGATCCAGAACCAGGTTATTTAAAACAGAGTCTTTTCTTTCAATGTCATCCCCTGTGCACCAGTGGCAGTCCCGCCTTGTTTAGGGTGATACGATGTTTTTAAAAAATGTTGCTAACGAAAATTGTATCTCTTCACAGGGATAAAACTCGTATATCATTCTTTTATATATTTCTGCCTCGGTCCTGTTTTTATTGCTAATTTTTATGTGATAGTTAGAACAAAGCGAGATAGCAACGATAACAGGACAGAAGCAAGAATATACAGAAATAGTTTGTAGAAAATTCTTAATGAGGTACATTCGTGAAACATCCCGAAACCTCAAAGAAGACGTTATGAACATTGTAGAGATATGCTATATAACAACACTATAAAACTCACTAATAGCTTACCGTAATACTTATGATCACAATTCCGACTTAATAAATGCCAGTCTGATTAGGAGAGAAAATGATACACACAGAAGAAAATGCACTGAAAGTACACTGATCTCAAAATTCTCAACAATAATCCTAGAACCAAACTCATATGTAACCCTATTTCCACATAAAAAAATGTACTTCTTAGTTTAATACGACGGAGCGAAAGAAATTATTATTAGTGCTATTGTTGAGTTTGCAGTTTATTGTACTTCGCGAGATGAGCTCTGCTTAGAAATTTTGAATACTTATGTGCTTGTAAAATTCGAAAAATAGAGAAATTAACTGGAAATTGGGGAAAAAAGAATAGTATATTTTTTCCATTGTTATTTAGAAGCGAATATTTGGCCAATGGAAGTGAGAAATGGCGATATTCACAACAAATTGTCAGGACTTTTGATGGGGTTAGTTTAAGGTCAGATCCTTACTTCCCACATTTGCTGGAAAAGGATTTGAAAATTTGAAATAAGTGAAAAAAAATCAGTAGTTTGAGTCAGTTGGAGTTGCAGTCGAAATGTAACGACTGAGAGAAAAGAGTTCCCAATCGGGGGCCGTGCCGATTAGGTGCCAGCCGTAGAGACAGAGACTGGTCGCCGTCTATAGAACTCATGGCTGAAGATGTAAAGAAACGAAGAAAAGCCTGCCGCCGATCAACTTAAAAGAGTTCAAGTCGAATAATGCGCCTCCGATAGAGTCCTAGCTGAAAATGTATAGAAACAGAATGAACCGAGAAAGAGTTAAACTAACTGAAAGGAGATATTTTTCATTGCCGAGCGAAGGAGACAAGACGAATCTACTATGATCACCAGAACGCCCCACTTCTGCCGTTTCCGTAAAGCTTCGGTATAGAGCCAAGTTAAGTTTCAGAGCTGCTGAGTGACAGAGACCAAACAACCCCACTACCGTCGTCGATACCGCTAGCTCCACGTCGGCTGTTTTTGTAAAGCTCCGAAAGAACTTTTTTTGTTTAAAAGTAACTGGAAAAATTGAAAGCTCTGATTATTTAAACGAATCTTTCGCTCCGTTGTGAACATTGAATTCGGCGATTGTATATTCTGCTTTTATTGTTAATTATATATATATATATATATATATATATATATATATATATATATAAAGACATTTTCTGTAACTCATCCAGGCGTCTTCGAACTTATTGATTTTTTTTTTTTTATGCCGTGTTTATTTTTTTTCAACAGCATGGGTGAAAGCTGCCATTGATGCCTTCATATCCACCAGGAAGTATTGCCTAAAACCTCATTCATCCCCGTGGTTCTCTCCTGCCTGTTCGGTCGCCATTTCCCACAGGAACCATTACTTCCGACTATTCAGGAGCCAGTCATCTGATCACAATAGGCGCTTATTCACGTCTGCTCGCAATAAGTGCAAGAGAATCCTGAATGACGCCAAACGGTTGTTCGCTGAGAGAATGCGACAGCGCATAGCTGACTGCAAGTTCGGCTCCAAGGACTACTGGCGGATATGCAAATGGGTGCTTAACTGCAAATCCTCTATACCTCGTTTAATCCATGAATTCGAGGTTCTCACATCATCTGCGGACAAAGCTAAGTGCTTTGCCCGCACATTCTCATCCAACTCCACGTTTGACTCATCTGAAGTATGCTCACCCGACTTCCCTATTAGAACTGAGGCCAAACTGCACGACGTACATATTACCCCGAAGGTAGTATCCCGAGTAATTTCAAAACTTGACCCCCATAAGGCGAGCGGTGGCGACGGAATCCCGATGATAGTCCTTAAGAGGTGTGCCCCTGAACTCTCCCCTGTTCTCTCTAAACTGTTTAACTACTGCCTTTCTGCTTCCTGCTTTCCTGCATGCTGGAAATTCTCTTCAGTCGTTCCTGTTTTTAAGAATTGTGGTGAACCCTCGGACCCATCCAACTATCGCCCTATCAGTCTTCTACCGATATTCGGGAAAGTGTTCGAGGCCATAATCAATGCTGAAATAGTTCAACATCTTACTGCCCACAAACTCTTCTCTGACAAGCAATATGGCTTCCGCTTTGCCAGGTCCACTGCCGATATGCTAACAACCTTTACGGAGTACATGCTCCGGACCCTCGATGAGTCAGGCGAGGCTCGCGCGGTTGCTCTGGACATCTCTAAGGCTTTTGACAGGGTCTAGCACTCTGGCCTCCTTTGCAAGCTACGGGGTTACGGCATTACCGGACGCCTGCTTGACGTAATCCAGTCCTTTTTAAACAACCGCAAAATGAAGGTCGTATTGAATGGGCATGCCTCTTCATCCTACAGCACGAATATTGGTGTCCCCCAGGGCTCTATCCTGGGCTCTTCCTTATTTTCATTAACGACCTCCCAGATGAGATCCAGTCCCAAGTAGGCGTCTACGCAGATGACACCACAATATACTCCCGCACAAGTAAGAAACCTGGCATGGCGGACAGACATAATCTCGCTGCTGACCTTGAACGGGATCTACACTCTGTGGTGAACTGGGGTAAGAAGTGGCTTGTCAACTTCAATGCGTCCAAGACCAAGCTGTTGTCTGTCAACCATCACAGGCAACCTCTCCTGCCTCACATAAGCATGGACCAAGCGATTCTCCCTGAGTGCAATACACTGCGCCTCCTCGGCCTTACCCTCTCTTCTGATCTCAAGTGGAACCGCTACATCGAATCCATAGCTAAATCCACTGCTAAGAAGGTTGGGTCACTGTATCGATCCAGGATGTTCTTTCCGCCTGAATCCATCCTGCATATATACAAGTCTACCATTCGACCCTGCATAGAGTACTGCTGCCATTTATGGTCAGGCGCCCCTGCCGCTCACCTCAGTGTTCTCGACAGGCTCCAAAGGAGAGTTAGTAACGTGATAGGTACTGACTTGGCGGCTCGACTACAGCCACTTCCCCACCGACGAAATGTAGTCTCCCTTTGTTTGTTCTATAAGTACTTTCATGGCTTCTGCTCAGACGAACTTAAGTCACTAGTGCCTCCTCAACAGGTGTTTACTCGTGCAACCAAAATGGCAACTGGGTCCCACCCATTCACAGTTAGGTTAGCCAAATGCAGACGACAATTCTACTCCTGCAGCTTCTTCTCTCACACTTCACGCCTGTGGAACTCGCTCCCATATTCTTGCTTTCCTGACGGCTACAACCTCCAGAAATTTAAATGCAATGTCAATACTCATCTACTAACCACTTGACTCTAGCCCTTCCCCCACCCCGTATATCCTTCCCTTTCTCTCCCCCTTGCAACTGTGATTACACCTGCATTTTCATCTTTCTATTACTTCTTTCTAATTGGTTTGTAATCCTCTTCTCCCTCCTCTAATTAATTTTCTTTCAGTTATGTAGCCCCCCGCTCATCAGTGGCATTTACACCTTGCCCGGGGTGAAATGATTAAAAAAAAAAAAAAAGAAGTGTACACGTGTGTCCGGTCTGGTTTGAGGTGGTAGGAAAACGGCTGCCAGGTTTCAACGTGTCTTTCATAAAATCAAAGAACACAGCGTGGGCAGGAAAGTTCACCGTTGTAATAGACTTCTGGAAGACCAGCTACTTTGACGCGGCCATCGTCACGACTAGCGACCCGAGAGCGTCGTCATAATTGGTACTGTTTCTGCAGCACCAGCCCTGACCTAGGTTCCATTCATCATCACAACAGGTTCTGGACCAAGGGGCTGCGAGCCATCCGGGAGCAAAGTGTCACACATACATAATATCACATTTTGAAACCTTTCAGGAGTTATCTCTTGCAATTCGTGATATTTATACCTTTTTTTTCTAAGAAATCGGCTTTAAAATTATGTTATTTTATTTATTCCTAATTGGCCCTAAAAAGTCACGTGGCGTGTTTACTACAACGTCCGCTCGATATTTTGGTGACATCTACCTAATTTATGATGACTAATAAAATAACCTTCATAATTTGTATTCTATGGTTTTATATTTTAAGGTTTAATTGTTGTGTTTTAAGATGTAAGCACTGTTCATAGTTTCATGCGTCATGCAATCATTGGTCTTATTGGTTTATAAATATTTTGTAGGCGTGTTTTAATCCTTATGTAGCTAATTTTATTAGATATTTCAGTAGACACAATAAACTAACACAATTTTATGTTTATTATTTATGATACAAAACAAATTGATTTATAAATCTGGCATCAAAAATCTTCAACATGGCCTGCGTCTGTATCTCTGCAAACTTCAAATCTACTTTTAGCGTTGCGAAACACATTTTGAAGCATTTCAGGAATTATTTTCTGCAATCCCTACTGAATGTGTTTCTCTAAGCTCAGCTAAACAATTGGTCTTTTGGCGATAAACATTTGTTTTTATTGGATAGTAAATTTCATCTTTTAGTTTTCAATTAAAGCTAAAACAAAAGTTTCAAGAAAATGTTTATATTTTTAAAAATTCAATTTAAAAGTTAACATAAAAAATGAGTCAGGTATCTAATTAAATCAATTCTTAAAGAATCTAACATAGGTTTACCTGCCCACGACTGGTATTTATCTAAAAACGTCCCCAAGTAAGCATACAGAAAACCTCTAAACATAAATAATGTACACACACACACACACACACACACACACACACACACACACACACACACACATGCACCGGAACTTCCGGAGTATAAATTTTGTCCTGTATTTACATATTAAAGAATTTGCCGCTGAAGAAGGGAGGATTCCTTGCTAAAAAGGCCATATGACATATGTAATTTTCGGAGTTTTATTTGAAGATATACATACTTGGCTCTATAAATAGATAATACATTTTCAGGATCATTTTTAATATTAATAGGATCTGTTTTGGGATTTTACCTACATACCATTTTCGCTATATATATATATATATATATATATATAGTAACGTGAATTAATAAACATGAATATAAGGGTGCGTGTGATATACCATGTAAACATACGCCAGTAGTTAGAGTGTTCTAATACATTACTGAATGAACGATGCGATATATATATATATATATATATATATATATATATATATATATATATAAGCATGCGGTGTAAATATAGAAGAATCCAAAGAAGTATCCTGTACATACAGTGGTAGGATAACTCTCTAAGAGAGCTCTAAATATATATGTATGTAAATAAATACATATAGAGCAAATATAAGAAAAAAATTAGGCAGGCACTTTATTTCATGGTAAATTGTATGTATAGGCTTATCTTAGGCGAACCATTATCAGCTTCCGTCTTTATTGTACAGAAGATTTTACACGAATGATATACATATATATATATATATATATATATATATATATATATAGGGAAGATCACCCGGTTAAGTTACTGTGGTATCAATCTTTCTGTTTCGTCATGTGATTTGTTTTTTTTTTCTTTGACGAAACCGAAAAGGTCATAACAGGCTTATCTTCTTTTCCTAAATATATAAACGCTCAACATGTTGAACTTCCAGTTTCTTTCAAACATTTATTGAGCCTTTTCGAATACAACTATTTACTGGTCTAATATAATTTAAATATGACCTATAATTGTTCAGTATTTATATATCCTTTTTAATCATTTTACCCCAAATCAAGGCGGTACCGCCACTGGTAGTCTGGGGCTACATAAGAGAAGAGTAAAAGTTTAATCAGGAGGAGAACAAAAATATAAACGAACCAGTTGCAGGGAATGTCGAAGAAAGGGCAAGAGAATGATGGGAATAACAGTGAGATATGTGACCTGAGGATGGACAGAAAACTTGTGCAATATTTACGTCAATTTAGGCCTAAACATGCAACAGCTGTTTACAGGAGGTTCTTTGAAGTCAAACATCATTTAAACCGTACATGAAAGGTATGCTTAATTAAACATGTTATTCATATGAAAGCTGTCGTTCACAAAAAGTAATGTACTTATTTACACTATATATATATGGGGGAATGCTGGAAAGTTAAGAGAAATGGGTTAAGCTGTGCATCTGTTTGCATATATATATATATATATATATATATATAGAGAGAGAGAGAGAGAGATATTGTCCATATATATATATATATATATATATATATATATATATATATATATTTCTTTTTTAATCGTATCACCCCGAGCAAGGCGGTAACGCCACTGATGTGCAGGGGGCTACGTAATAGTGAAAAGATTGGAAAAGAGAAAACCAGAAACCGCATCCTAAACAGGAAACAAGGGATGAGCCTCTTCACCTGTTCAATAGACGTGGGTGAAGTGTGAACTGGGCGATAGTTTATGCCAGATAAAAGATGATTTTTATGTTTGCAGATGACATTTTTTGATATTCAGTGCGTCGACGATCATGGCCTTTCACATCTCCCTATCCTAAGTAGATCTTCACACTTTCTCCTGTTACACTTTCCAAACCCCGCTCTGCCATCCATTTGCTCAAGCCTATTAAGTATGTTAGGCATTGCTTTTCCTTGTCTCTCTTTCTTTCTATCTGACCTGTGAGTGTCATATTCTCCAAGCCCTCCTTCCTCATTATATGTCATAGAAACTTCAACTGTCTTTTCCTGGTGTCAAATATCAGATTCCTTTTCGTTTCCATCCTTATTAAACCGTCAAAACTTTTGTTAAATAAATAGGTTTGCTGTCTTTATTTTTTGGGTATTTGGTGTATTGTATTGAATAAAATTGTTATCCACTCCACGTTAGTGATATTTCTGGTTATCTAGCGTTCTATGAAAAAAGTCTGGTGACCCCTGCTGTATATGGAGCACTTCTACTCATGAATAAAACATACCTTAAAACTATCTCTCACTCTCAAACACACATACACACACACACACACACACACACACACACACACACATATATATATATATATATATATGAATAGAATAAGTAAAAAACAAGTAGGAAAAATGTCTTTTTAATCTAAGATGTTTCACTTTTAACACTTCAGAGATTTATTCAAGACGAATGATTTTTAAAAAAATTCCAAGAGACAGTATGTTGATTGAGGTATAGTTTCATTTTTTTTTTAATCGTTTCACCCCAAGCAAGCCATTCCACTGCCACTATTGCGCAGGGGGTTACATAGGGGAAGGTGGTGAGAAAGAGTGGTTAGATATAGGAAATGTCAGAAGGAGGGTGATAGACGGGTAAGGATGTAGATGGGAAGAGTGTTTGAGAGAATGGATGCGAGTTAGTGTGATAGGAGGTGACTATTGGTCAGATACTTGTCACGTGTGATAAAGCAATGGATGAATATTAAATGTAGGAGAAAAAAACGTGTGTCTGTTTAAGTGTGTGTGTCAACGCGTAATAAAAGCACTAGATGTTTATCATAAATGTAAGTATTTGTACGCGAAAATAATGTGTGTTACGAGCATCCAAATCATAGATGAACTAAATGTGAAATCATTCGTCTTTAATAAATCTATGTAGAAGCTTGTTAAAAGACACTTTTTCCTACTTGTTCTTTACTTATTCTATTCATCTTGTCAGATTCCGATTTATATATATATATATATATATATACTTTATCTTCTGCTCAATTTGCCCTAACAGTGGATATATAGGCGAATCCGGTAATAGCTTTAGATTTCGCTTCAAATAATCACAAACTAAATATACGACAAAAAAATGTATACTCCCCAATTGCAGCCCATTTTAATCAACCTGATCATACTTTAGAAAATTACAAATGTTTACTAATAGACTCCAATTTTAGTTCTACATACACACGCAGAAAGAAAGAAAAATACTGGATTTTAAAATTAAATACACACAAGCTAGGGTTAAATAGGGACTTAGGTGTGTTGAATCTTTACAAATATTTCAATAGCTAAAAATTTTTTTTCAGATAGTCCAAGAAATTTTTATCTAAAACAAACAGACTTTCTCTACGGACAAACCGCATGTTGTGAACAAACACACCACGTGATGTAAACACAAAATATTCGGACGCTATCGTGAAATACGTTTCTAATTCAAATTTAAAAATCACTCGTTTCTGATGAAGGACCGAGGGCGGTCTGAAATATAAAATATAATAAAAATAAACAAATACTGTTCAAATAAAGTACATTTTTAAATTCAAAACTTTTTATTAATATTCTTTCCTATACATATTAAGACAGTATACGTGGATGATCATCACTATATATATATATCGTACTAGGACAGTTGCGGATTGGACATTTGTGTCTCCAGACAAATTCTTCCCTGGATAATTGTGGACCTCAGATAATTTTTTGAAGCTTTTAAAGACAATTATCATAAATTTTCCCAAAAGCATAAGTACTAATCATAAATTTAAAAAAAAAGTATAAAAAAATTAAAGAAAATTTCAAGTTTATTTTTGCTATAAATGCAAGAATAAAGAGAACATTATTGCATTTTCACAAGTTATAAATGCCTTTTAAGAAATCCCTTTTAAGAAATTTATCCCCTTTTCAGTAGTACATTTATCTAATATCACCATAATTCTCTTATTTGCAGTTTTATTTTTTCATAACAGAGATATTAACTATCTTCTTGCTTTTTTAGAATAATTAATAGTTAATTTGCACTTAGCAACTCTTAAAAAAATATGATAACTTCCAAAAATTACCAAAGGTACGCAATTATTTAAGGACGCTTTTGTTTAAGGTTGCATATGTCCATCAGCCATATATATATATATATATATTTAATTCAGATACTTTAATCCAAGTGAAAAAAGCAGGAAGGTAAATTCCAAAAACCCGATCCTAATTAATATTAAAAATGTTATTTTAATATTAAAAAATGATACAGGAAGAGAGCTCCATGTAATAAAATATTACAGAGCAAATAAAAATTAAAAAAGGATTAATTCAATGATGTTGAATGACCATTTCGATGTGAAAATCCCCACGGGGGATAACACATCACCTTAGCAACCGAAAAATTCTAGTTTCTGAAAGGATTTTTCGGTTGCTGAGGTGATGTGTTATCCCCCGTGGGGATTTTCACATCGAAATGGTCATTCAACATCATTGAATTAATCCTTTTTAATTTATATATATATATATATATATATATATATATATATATATATTAATTATATTTGTTTTTTATTTAAAAATAGTTTAATTTTTATATTGCGACACGGAAATTTCTAGATTCCGAGATTTCACCTCGTTATCAGGCAATGTTGACTTATTATTTTGCCCTACGATATATGTTGTATTAAAAACAGTAAATGCCTCAGTACTCGGAATTCTAAAATTGCTGATTCTTATTACCTGGATTATATCCGAGTGAATGAGGAACGAAGAAAAATTTACAACGTCCAAAACATTAATTTAAAACAGTACTCGATATATTATATAGAGCTATATAATTATAGTTTAGAACATGTACAAATATTTTTATCCACTACAAAGTGTACATTTTTTCGACATTGAAATTACAATGTCTTATCAGGTGGTGTGGACAGAAATGGAAAGCCTCTTTTTTATATTTGGCGAGTTGTGTGTGGGATGTTGGTGGGTGTTAGATACAAGAGAATAAGTCTTGTAAATTTTCCATTAGAATTTTGAAAAAAGGGGATGGGTAGGGAATATAGTTGATTAACGAAAGTGTCGAGAATATTGTAGAGAGATTTAACATTAAAAGATGGGGTATAGGTTTATGGCCTCATGGCTAGATTTTATTCTTTGGGTTTAGTAGAAGGGGAGATGAAGGAAGTGTAAGGGTGTGGAAGAATGTGATTGGACCTATTCTTAAAGTTTATTTGTACAACTATAGAATATATTTGTATTTAAACACAGTTTTTATAATTAATCTAATTTTGTACATTTAGCTTTAATTTTGAATTTATAAAACTTTACATTAGATCCCAGTTTGTGGTGTGTAATAGGTAAAATTTGATGTAAGTGTGTTTTTAATGATATAAATGTTTATCATTTCTAAGGGGTCCTAGCTTTGGCTTTTGTAGTATTTTTAGCAGGATTGTAAGGTTAGTTCTTTAATGTGTTTGCAGTTTACTGTAGTTTCATGCTTCTTTTTTGAAAGTTTGTTGCTATTCATGTATTTAATGATTTCAATTTTTTCTAGAAGACAAAGGAAACCGCAAACGAGAAATGTAATCAATCAAATCCAGACTATAGAAAGGTACATCTACGAACCTCTGAAGTCAGAAAGTTGAAGATAACGTCAAACCGATAAGTGTCACATTTTATATTTCTATCTGTCATCTCTCTCCTTCTCTCTATTCCTCAAGGATTAAATGATAAGGGGCAAAAGTTTCACAACAAGGGAGCATAACTTTTGAAAAGCGTTGACCATTTCGGTCCATATCTTCGACGATTTGAAGTTCTTTTCATAATAAAAGCAAATGCTTTCTAATTTTTCTAAAAGAAAAAAGTGACGTGGCTCAGGCTCAGCCTCAACCTCTTTTTTAGTTTGCTGCTTGTTCAGCTCTGTCGAATCCACGTTCGTTAGGGGCTGCTTGTCTTTTTCAGATAAATATATGAAATCCCCCTCCTCCATTTCCAGCTCTTTGCTCATGGTCACCAACGATTTGTTGATTTATTATCAAACCCTCTTGTAAACATTCCCGAATTTCGGGCATTTTTTTTTCCACGACACCAAATGGTAGATTTTCGCACGACGGTAGAAAATACCTATATTAAAAACCTCTAAATGAGAGGACAAAACAGAGACCCAGAAATTTACAAATACTAGCAGTATAGCCCGGCGTTGCTCGGGTGTAATGAAAGCTTTAAAACTAATCTAAGGTCCTGGAGCTCAGACTCAGCCTAAAGAATATTTGTGTGAAGGTTGGTGAGAATCGGATAAAAATTGTGGATTTGTATAAAGGACATACAGACAAATAAAGACACACACACACACATCTTGCCTTTTATATATATATATATTATCGATTTTCTGCACTATTGTAAGAACTGTAATCTTGAAAGTTCTGAATATCGTTTCTTATGTCTTTGTCTATGAGTGTATCAAATTAGATTAAAAGCAGTCCATCCTTCTATATCCCGATTTTCTCGATTATCGATTTTCTATATTCATCGGGTGTACCTCGACACAAAACCTAGCTAAGAACACTCGCTTATAGAACAACTGTGTAAATTTTCAAGAAAATCGTTTCAGCCGTTTCGGAGTCTATAGGTAACGGACACGGACACACACACATACACACACAGATAAAGTTCCATTTATAAATACGTTTATATATATATATATATATATATATATATATATATATATATATACTACGCCACAAAAATCTTCTAAGCCGGTCAAGCATAGAAATGAATAAAATATGGGAACTAGTTATATGGCGTGTTAGAAAAATCATTAGTTTTATGATTGCAATATAATCCCAATATGAGCTCTGGTAAAAATAAATGAATACTGAGAAAAAACGCTTAAAAGTTCCAAAATTTCATACAGTGATCTCTTCAAGGACACATGCTCCAAAAGCATTAGTTAGATCCAGTAACTTGATTCAAAGAGTTATGAGTTCAATACCTGACTACAGTAGTTGTGAACAAATAACTTAGTGAGTTGACTTAAAGGGAGATAAACAAGACATCCGGAAGTAGCATATCGAGAGTAGTCCAGTGATTGAAATAAAAGGTTCGTTTCGAAATTCTAATCACCTGAAGAAGGCCGGAGCGTAAAACGGTCAGAACTTCGTGAATAAGGCAATAAAGATGAGGACAACAGTCCGAATAATGTCTCAGAAGAATAGACACATATGGAAAGCGACTGTTTCACAATTCAGCTTTTTTTTTATATTGAAATATATTTTTTAAGTGGTCATTATTATTATAGTTCCATGATTGCAATATAATTCCAATATGAGCACTAGAAAAAAATTAAACTAAGGTTTATAACTGCCATAAATTCATACAGTGATCTCCTTAAGGACAGATGCCGAAAATAAAAGCATTGCTTAGATCTAGTGACTTGATTCAAAGAGTTATAAGTTTCACGTTTCTGCTTTTTTCTTGCATTGAAAGATATTTTTTAAGTGGTCATTATTAGTGCGAAAAGTACAAAAATTTAAAATGATCTTTATTTAAGCTCTACGCACGCCCTAATTCCTAGTGAATATCACTGTTTTCGTGTTCTTCATATCCGTCTTTTTTACGGTACTGCTATATTGGACAAAAAACGTGTCCAATATGCATGCAAATACGATTGTGGTGCAGTGGATATCGGCTCAGAACGAGAAATCGAGGAACCGAGTTCGAATTCCAGTTGAATTCATTGCATTCACATACGCGTGAATACCCTTGGGAAAGATATTAATCCGCCAATTCTCCCTCCAGCTATGAGTTAAATAATAGAACAGATTGGGTTCTATAGCCTTGGCTGACAACCAGTCTACTGCAGAAAGCAATGAAAACCTACTGCTGGATAATCTTCTGCCCAGTCAGTCATGTCTCTTTCGAGACATGATCGCCCAAGCGTGTATCACGTATGGCACTTAACTGACTGACTAATTTAAAAGAAGCGCTTTGCTCGTTGGTACATCGACGCATCTAGACCTATCTTCTTTTTGGATCCCGAAGCGTAAAATAGAACCATTTTTTAAAGGATGTTTTTTTTTTAAAGATGATCATATATTTTACACACGCACATACGCCTTCGGAATCTCCTACAACCGTTCTAGTCTCATACTTTTATTTGGTGATGCTTGCATGATTCTTGGCTTTGGTGCTTACAAAGAGTTTTTTTTGTCTCTCGCAAAACTGCGACCCACACAGAATAATCAAGGTGGTACAGTTTGTGTCGTTAGGTGGCTAGATGTAAGTGGGGCGGAGAAATTGTCTGAAATCCATGACTGGGCTCTCTTGCTTGTATAGCATGGTGCAGAGTCCTGTTGCCAAACATTGAGTTTTTCACTCATCAGCTACGCAGCACTACCTCCTCAGGGCACTTGCTGTAGACCCATATGCTGAGTCTGATCACCTCACCAAGACATTCACACGTTCTTTACCTATCAGAATTATTTAACCAAGGTGAATATTCTGTGCTGCCATTCATTCGAAATCACAACTCTTTCGGAATTCTTTGTCCTGTTGCCAAATTGGCACTCAAATACTCTAAAATATTTGTATTGAGGCTTCCGGTGCGAATACTAAGCAGGACAGTTTGCCATTTTAACATTTTTGTCAGAATGAATTGCGTCATGGTGAACTTTTTCTCACAGACAGTGCCCAACTGACCATACTATAATGTGCAACCGACAAAATCAAAAACAAAAAAAACACATGTTTGAAACTAAAAATATAAAATGACAATTTACACATTTCACCGTATATATATATATATATATATATATATATATATATATATATATATATATCATAAAAAATCTAGAGTAAAAAAATTACTGAGCAGATATTCATTTATTTATTTGTAAATTCAGGGGGATAGCTCTTTCAACATGTCAGTTCGGTTACGATAAGTTCAAGCCGAGGGGAATCGTAGTAGAAATTTCTTTTTCTTTTGGTAATGGAATGTAGGTGGTTTGATCACTGGGTTAATGGTTGTAGGTCGGAGGGAAAAGCTACAGATTCCCCAAATTTAAAATCTAATGTATGTAGGAGGCAAAGTCTATTATGAATAAATGGAAGAAGGAGATAATTAGTGGAATTTAAATTTACTACGGTGACGACACGTGCTAATAAATTCATTACTATTAAGAGTAAGTTCTGTGCCTATCAGCCTCCACTTTATCTGTTGGTTTAGGCCTTATTCTTTTAATTCACAGTATTTTCGGGAGAGGACTGTATGATACTTTAAATTAGGGTTAGTAAAGAAGTACCTATGCGTATAAATTATTCCAAATTCCTGCCGAAATTCCGATGTACACCTTATATTTTTCCTTGTTTTTTTTTAGGGGAGATGGTAGCTTGATAGAACACATTTGTACCTCAACTGGGTGCTATTCTCTGGATCTACAGGTGTAATCTCGTGTTCTCTATTAGAATTCCTGAAATTCTTCAAAATTTGGTTATCGTAGGAGCTATTAATATGGTACATATTACTAGTACAAGAATAGCTAATATTAATCGTTTTCCTATGGATTATTTTACTCAGGGGATTGTGTTTAAGAAAATGTTTATTTATTAATTTAAGAAAGAACTTTCCAATGTTAAAGGTTGATAGACTACAGAATGGCGGGGGTGATTGAATCAAGTAATCTTCCTTTTCATATATTTACCTCTAGCTTTCTGCGATTCAGATATAGTAGTGAGTGTTGTGGGAGCATTACCCACATATCAGAGTGAACTCATCTAGATTCTATTTAAGCCAGGAGACAGTACTTGGCGAGAGACTAAGTTCAGTAACTGGGGCTCCGGCCTTCGGGCTGGGGTCCAAAATGATCAGTTTAAGACCAGTTTTGAACCTATTCACCGCGGTGGATAGGTAATGTTTTGACCAGTACCTGGGCGTACGTGCTCAGGTTCCCCACGTTAAAAAAGTCCTCGTGTCACATCTCTCTCAAGTGGGGGAGAAGGGTAAATATTACTAAGTCGAGTAACTGTCAGTCAGTTAAGTGCCATACGTGATACACGCTTGGGCGATCATGTCTTCAAAGAGACATGACTGACTGGGCAGAAGATTATCCCGCAGTAGGTTGCCATTGCTTTCTGCGGTAGACTGGTTGCCGACCAAGGCTATAGAACCCAATCTGTCCTGTTATTTAACCCATAACTGGAAGGAAGAGATGGATTAATACCTTTCCCAAGGGTATTTGCGCGTAAGTGAATACAATGGATTCAACTGGAATTCGAACTCGGCTCCTCGGTTTCTCGTTCCGAGCCGATATTCACTGTACCACAACGCACATCCCGAGTAACTGTAGTAGTAGCATTATTGCGATACTTCAAGACTCTGCTAAACGCTTATATTTGATTGACTATCTGTATTTATTATATGTTGTATTGTACTTGGTATTGTGCAATCCATTGCGTTCGTGTTTTCTTTGAGTGGTCTTAAAACCAAGAACACATCAATAAGTTAATTTAAGTCTATACCCTCTACTCTGGAGGACTTTTATATAGTTTTTTGTTATCGCTAAAGATCCTAAGGTAAGATTATAATTGGCTAATTCTAGTACTAACCGTCTTTGTTTGATGTTTCATTTGTGGTTACAATTAATGTTAATGTTTCATTTTCTTTATAATAGGATTTAAAAGAATTATTATCGAAGTTGAGGGCAATCTCCAGGTAATTCACAATCTTTATTTTGGAAGCAATCTCTATTCTAAATCATAGCATCTTGAAGGCTCTAAAGATTTTCTATTGGATTTTTATAGTCAACAGGCCATACCTATTCGGGATGAACATAAGTCCATCATCTCTGTATAGGCCTACCTGTTTAGGACCAGCAATTCTACTGGGGGTGTCTAGGATATAGATGCCTATTAAATCGGCAACGTGTGCTGAATCATGTGCACCTATGGGGACGTCAAATTTACTATTGAGACTTTTAGCTGCAACCACTAACCCAATAGTCAAACCACCTGTCTTCCACTATCAAAAGAAACTACGACCACGATCGATTCCCCTCGGTTTGAACCTATCGTAACCAACATTCCCCACCCCTCTACTTTAATAGCCCTTCCTCCGGGAAAAGAATTCTTTGGTTGACTGGGGTCGACTATGCATGTCTCTCGAATTGATATGTTGAAATAGCTCTCCCTACTAAATGTGATCTGAATTTCCAGATATATATATATAAAAATGAAGCACGTTTGATTGATAAAAGTTTCATATTTTTTCT